>JASUAB010000001.1:39917500-40517500 GCA_037013595.1 Dicorynia guianensis | reverse complement strand
TATTAATATAATTGTTTTTGTATCACTACAAGTTGTTCTCTGACTTTTGTTAAGCAAAGAGTTGTTGTTAAAGGTGTGCACAGGTAGAGATAAAAAAAATTTTGATGGAATTGGAGAAATTCGAGTTTAATTTTTTTTTTTTTTACCCAAACCTAATAAAATGTAAATACAAGTTGAGTCGAAGGTGATTGAATATCGACCAAACGTTATAAATTTATGTATTTTGACCACTCAATTTGAGTCAGATTTGACATAAAAACATGACGACTCCTTATTGACCAAAATATGTAATCTCAAGTTGGGTGGATCCAATTTAAATACCCCGCTGCATTATCAAAAAAAAAACAATGATAAAATGGGAGCTTGGTCCAATGTCCTATTTTGAAGAACCCGCAATTCTTAGGGTCCCATAGTTTTCACTCTTGCATTAATACTGTGTCTATTATTCTATTTATCTTTTACCATGAGAGGCTTATGCAATAAGCTTCACATAAGTGAACCCAAATTCAGCATCTGAATATTTCTTAAAATTTCCTCGCAGTTAAAGACTTCAGGATTCAACCATAAACAGTTCATTCCGCAAGTCAATGATTGATAGTCACAACTGGGATCTGAAAAGAGCGCGCTATTGTCACCCTCTTCACATATGAGATTCTCACGAAATTTTATATTTTTTATTTGACATGATGTAAACCCCGCCTAATTCAATCAAAAATGTAAAATTCTGAAAGAATTCTATGTCCCCAGACGGTAAGAGGAGAATTCCTTGGTCTGCAAAAGTACCAGAATATTAAAGAAAAATGATAGTCATACAACTAACGGAATAGGATTCTTCTGGTGGGGATTCTGACTTTAATGATTTTAAATAAATTTTAAAAGATAATAAACACTTATTTGTGGATTTGATTACTTTCTCTTAAATTTTCAATAAAATTCTATTTCTCTCTCACTAAAGTTAACAGCGACAAAGAATCAGATTTTAATTTTAACTTATACATAAAAAAAAGTTTGTGTATATTAAGAGTTATACGAAAATCTTTCATTACATACAACATATTAGTAGAAATTGACTTATATAGCCACTCCGAACACTTAATCTCACCATACGTTGCCAGAAATAAGGACATAAGTAAGGAAATTGAAAAGCCCAAAACTATAGTTGCTAAATCAGGAAATTACATTTCCTTGCCTCAGAAATATCTATGTGAGAACCCACTACTTTGAACTATTTTTCACATTGGTTCATATAATTTTTAATATTTGTTGTTTTTCTCCTCAATACAAGCTCCTTAATAATACAACACAAATTTATTATCATATGAACAGAAGCACTTCAGTGCGAATTGACTCTCCCATAGCTGCCCGAAGAGCTGTCATGGCAATTGGTATACAGTAATGCACACGCACTTGTAATTTACTCCACAACTGCATGAGATATCTGCAGAACTGCCAACTCTTCATATTTAACAAGTCTTTAATACTCCATTATCTTAATTACCAGTTGATTTTATAAACTGAAAGCCCCACTCCTAGCCTATTTTTGTTAATCACAACACAGATGCACAACTAAATGGGAAGGACAAACACTGAAAATACTTCAAAATCCAACATGTCATGGAGCCATGGCACAGGAGTGGTGTGGAACTTCTCGTAATATATACATATAAAGTATAAACTCACCGTGGCTTGCTTTCAAGAGCCATTCCAGTGTCTGAACTTGCATATTCCACGACGATCCTCTGCAAAAGAGCTGCGAATAGACTGTAGCATAGCATGTACAGCAGAAATATGAGCCAATTCTTCATGTTGCTCCTGGAAAATTAGCTATCTTCATTAAATATTCAACCCAACTAGCAGACCCCCAGATCCATCACCCGCTTCCTCAAAAGCAACACACAAGAACAAGAAAATACCACTTTCAAAAGCCTTCCTTCGATAGGCCCAGCATTTGCATCAATAGGCATGAATATTTTTCGATAAGCTGCTCTGAGGCTTCTGATCTATATAATTACCCAAGAAAACTTTTAATCACAAGGATATATTATTCAGCTGAAAGCAAATTAATCTTAACATTTTATTAGCACAAACCTCAGCAACACTGAATCCATGTCTTGTAAGGCCCACTACATTTAGACCATGAAGTTCAGCTCTTTCTCCAGCCACCATCATGAACTTTGGGACATCTTGTGAAACCTTCATTAATGTAAGAACATAACATTGTAGTTGCACACCTGAGTAAATGTAAATCATTTGACATAGTACAAGTATTTAACACAACTACTACAATAAGTTCATTAAAAATATGGACACTATCTCTGTCGGAGACTTTAAACACTGACCCCACTCACAAATTCAACTACCAATTAAAAAACTCCATTGAAACATAATGAATGCTATACTGCATACCAAAGCCGAGAAAAGTCCTTTGTTAAGAAAGCATAGAAGACAGATAATTCAAGTCCAGGAGAATGAAAGATAAGCTTACCACAGAACCACCACCAAGAAAAGAGTAAGAACCAATATGGCAGAACTGGTGAACAACAGAGGCACCAGCAGTGTGGACAAAGTCCTACATTTGTTTTTTGAATTACTTAATTATTCCAACGAAATGCTATATACATATGAAATTATTAAAAAAAAAAAAAAAAGCTTTAAAAGGGGTACTTAGTATAGAAAAGTACTTACTTCCACCTTGACATGGCCAGCTAAAAGAGTATTATTTGCTAATATATTGTTGTTACCAATCTTGCAATCATGGGCAATATGACAAGATCCCATGATAAGATTATTATCACCAATAACCTGGTCATATGATGTAGGTTTGAGTATGAAAGAAATTTAAAAAAAAGAAATTACTCCTTACTTTCTTCCTCCCCTTTTCCATGAGTTATGTTCTCTTTTAAAATGAAAAAGAAAAATGGTTATTGAAGCCATCTTACCGTCCTATCAGTAGACTTCGAAGATCGGTGGATTGAAGTATGTTCCCTCATATCATTGTTGTCTCCAATTACCAGAAAACATTCATCCTCTGGCTAATTGTGAAGCATCATGAAGAGCATTAATTAAATTCCCAAAATAAGTTTGACATGAATTACATGACTTTTCCTATGCATGAAAAGCATATAATGCAATTGATTGACACATAAGGTTAATGCAAATGTCATCAAGGTAGCTGATGGAAGGAATAATGCAAAGAGCAAGATATTTCACAAAATAATGAAGTACATCAGACAATTCTAGTGAAAAATGTAACTGCAACTTGAGGGAAGAAAGAAGGAAGAACGTAGAAAAACAAAGATCACAGTTTGAAAGCTAGATATAGAAATAGTAGGACACAAATAAAAACCGTTCATGGCATTTATCCTAACACCTTAAGACTTTAAGATGCTTTGTTCCTTGACATGGCCAGAAGTTTGATCCTTGCCACCTTTGTCATCTTCATAATTAGATTAATTTTGGCACAAGATCATGATGGCTTGTAATTTGTTCACCCTTCTCATTTAAATTAGAAAATTTCTGCATAAATTTAGCTGTGAATGGTAACAGTGCAGCTTCAATCTCTAATTGTAGGCAATATTTAAGTAAAATAAGTAAAAGACAGTCAATGAAGCAAATTCTCAACTCTCATTCAATTAGAATGCCACTCAAGGAAGAAAAGAACGAAAATAAGTATTGCAAAGCTAAGGGAATGGTAAAACAAATCAAGCAAATCAGTGTATATACAAAGTGCTGAAAAGCAGTACTTAAGGCTTTCTTTGGTAGTTCGGAGGACAGAGAAAGAAATAGGCGGGTTATGAGAGGATAAAAGACAAACTTCCTTCCCTTCTTTGGTTGTTTAACTAAAGGAAAGAAAGTGAGGGATATAAACAACCCAACAATCTGAAAATTAAATTTAATGAAGTTTGAGAGGATTTGAAGAGTTATTTTCATTTCTTATTTTCCCTTTCCTTCCATATTCCTCCTATCCCCCCAATCCAAACTAAGAGACGCGGACAAAACCTTCACTACAAATGCAGTTCCTATGAAGTCATTTGCAGGCCTCTTTTATGATCTAATAGATAGCTCCCATTCTTCTTCCTCAAGCCAGATTGATGACCACCACAAATAAAAATAACAAAAAAAAATTGGCAAAATGGATCACAGGTAAATGGAAAAAATGCTTTCTATCATTAACAAATAGTAGCAAGTTAAAACTAGACAGAGTATGCTCAAGTCACAACCTAACCACTATTTCAACTATATGAGTTAGGAGACTATATCAATGTAATAAATATTTAATTTTAGTTAATTTTGACTGATTATTGAATACCTTGTTGGTATCTAGAAAAGACTGATAAGAAGAGTGCCAAATGCTTATTCATATATTTTCTATAAACTTAAGCTCTTAAGTGTTTTCCGTTAATTTTATTCCCGAACACTTCTTTTTTTTTTTTTTTTTTAATTTCCCTTAACTTGCTAATAATAGAAAGTGTTCATACTATAATAAATATTATGACAAATGATGATGGAATGATTACAATTTCATCAACCAGCATCCAACTGACATAAGACAGGTTGAGAACAGAATAACAAATTGGCAATGCCAAATTCAATCAGCTACTTTATATACCATCTGTATACATACCTTGTATTTCATGTCTTGGCACTTGACACCAATCACAGCATGATAACCTATTATGTTATTGTTTCCAATCACAGTACATCCAGGAAGATTGTCACCAACAACAGCACCACTGCCTAACAAATTTCCCCAAATAGATATTATCATATTCCCATAATTATTCACAACAGAGTTTTGCTCAGCAGAAAGTAAAACAGCAGGTGAAACCAGGGTGATCATAACTCACGTCATCAAAGTACAATTGTCTCCTAATTCTGTACTTCCAAAAATATGGCTTCCTGGATATAGCTGACAACCATTCCCAAGCTTTGTCAATGAACTAACTGAACAAAATGGTCCAATTGAAACCCCCTAAGAGACCAACGATCATATATTATTAAGTACATGAAAATGAAATAATGATTGATTAATCTACAAAAGAAATTAGTTTCAGAACATATAGATGGCATCAATACTCAAAAGAATACTAAATAACATAGTACAATACAACATAATAAGTGAAGAGAAATGCAATTCTGTGTTGATTTCACTGATGGATTTGTGATACAGCTTATAAATGGGATTGGGAAGCCAAATCTCACTATTTTAGAAAAGAAATGAAATGAAATAAAGAACAAAATCAATTACATAAAATTAGGAAACTAAAAATCAGGAAATACTAATCTTCAGAATCTCTGACAGAGAGAAAATAAGGTTTGGTGCACATTAGGAGCATAGATTAAATGTGAAAAACCAACCCAAACTCTTAGGTTTTAGCTCTATTGTTTTTTCCCCTCCAATTTGCAAGACAGATATTACTTGTCAAGCAGGCTAAAATGACCATTTTTTAAAAAAAAATCATGAATCATTAATTTGAAGCCAAAGGAACGGACCAGTACTCCACAGTAATTCTCAATGCAACAATCAACAAATAATTCAGCTACCACAAAACAAAATTTATAAGTACAACCAGTGCAGAGCCCCACCCCAACCATATACCCAAGAAAAGAAAAAAAAAACTTAACGGTACATAACATTTACACCTATATCTCAGGTTTACCACGGCAGAAACTATATAACTTCATAGTTGTCCAATAACTGACACTCGATTCCAGCACACTACCATGTAACAATTCAAAACATAAGCAACAATTATTCTGGGAAGAATAACAACAATAAAATAATATGGTTCAGCAAAACCCAGAAGAAGAGCCCTCATTAAAATACTCCTTGTCTCTCTCTTGATCTCAAGCGTGAACGCACTTCAAAAGCCAGCCCAAATGGAGAAAATAGGAAAACAGTGAAGAAGTAAGCTCAGTAACTCGGATTCGAGAAAGTACCTCGCCAATGACGGCATTGGGGTGAACAATTGCACTGGGGTGTATGAAGTTTGAGTTTGCACTCCTTGAAGCTTCCTTTCTCTCCCGTTCCGCAACATCTACGGGATGATACACGCAACTCACAGTTAAATTAGAACAGAAAAAGAAAAAATTTTAACTTTGGTATTCATTCATACAAGGAGCTAGATAAAGAAGATGTTACAGGCGAAGAAGCGTCGTTCAAAGAGAGAACTTGCGCGGGCCGAGAAAAAGGGCCCGCGAAGTTTGAGGAGCGAGGAAGACATGGCGGCAGACGTCGATGTTTGCCGGTTTTGTTTTGCGAAATTGTAGTTGTGACCTTCTCGTGTTGTACTCGGTCTTTGGTTAGATCTGAACCGTCAGATAACAGGTGTAATCCCATAAGCTGTTGGGTTTACGGGTGTTCGAAAGTTTTTTTTTTTTTATTACCTTGTAAACTGTTTTTAAAAACCATTCTTTAGGAAAAAACTTTGTTTGACAAAATTATTTTGGAATTTTAAAGAAATAATTTGTGCAATAAATTTATTTTGAGAATATTTTAAAAATAAAAAACCCTAAAAAAATAAAGATGATCATCCAAAAAAAGAAAAATAAAAAACAAAATGTTAAAAAAAAAGGTGAAAATATTTACTTTAAAAAACAATCACACAGAGTTATTAATATTATAATATATAATATCAAATTTTTTGGGACTAAATTTTTTTTGTGAAGGATCTTAGAAAAATCTAAAAATAATCCGCCTGGAAAATCAATAAAAAATGATCGACTTAAAAGGAAAAATACATTTTAAGTATTATTTGAGTTTCTTTTATTATACTTGAATTACCATTTAGAAATAATTATTTTGTATATTAAATAACTTATTTGAGTGATTATTTATTGTTATCGATAATTAGATTTTACAAAGTATATCCCATTATTCAATTGTTGAGCCCACACCCAATTTGTGCGGTATGGAATTCGAAGTGCAACGATGTATATGACCAAAAAAAGTATAGCCCGCCGGAGTCACTCACTAACTTGTAATTCACCCAATACGTTCATTGGTTCCAGGATGCCAGTTCTTGCTTCTTGACATCAACTCCCTTTTGATAATGCCATTGGGAATGCAGCACCCATAACGAGCTCAGACATGATGCTAGCGCCTCAGTGCCGGCCTGCCTGGAAAGAAGTGATTTTTCTTGACAATGGCTCTGTGGGTCATTTTCTTTTTCCCTTCTAAATCTCTTGGTCATCACCGACAAAGGTTTGGTTCAATGGTTAGCAGGACACAAACCCACCAAGTCCTTGTCCTCTTCTTAGCAGTACAAGGATGGCCTGCAATTATTGGCTCCAGTTCACAACTACGTTCTATTGACTTCTAGAAATGTTTCACAAAATTCTCGTTACACTAGACAGAATGGGATTGACAACTGAAAATTGTCTATACAATGAACCAATGTTTAATATTGGAGTCCTAATTTAATTGACATGTCCCATCTACTTCTATTTCAAAAAACGTATATCATTTACAACAATAATCTAAATGTAAAATTTCATGCCATTTACTGTCGCTTGAATATTTTAAAAAACATCTTCCATGACACTTCAAACTGTCTCCAGATAAGTCTTGAGGACATGCAGTAGTATCTCCAGATAACAAGTCCGCATGCTTTTGTTGGTTCTTCTTTATATTCTGCACAAATGTTCTCAGGGAATACAAATGTGATTAACAATCACATGAGAATGTCATCCTCCAGCATCCGGAGCACCTGTATGAGAATGAATATGAGAACGAGGACAAGATGAACCCCTAAACATCAATGTGCTAAAAGAGAAGAGGAGAGTGACAAAAATGATTACTAGATTCTCCAGAAACATGTTCTGATCTGTTGGGAAAAACTACCTCACACCCTAAATTCACATCCCCAACAAGCGGAAGCAGATCAAACATTCAGGCAAAAATATATCTATGGTAATAAACAGTGCTAGTCATAAAATTGTAAACCATAAGTACCCTTCATGTTTCCCCAATGGTGGCCTTTCTCAAATCTTTTTAAAACACAGGGACCTTTACCTTGTCCACTGTGAATATATCTTCTCATATCACAAACCTCAGTATCTATACTAACACTTAGGGCTACTTCTATTTCTTGTCTTGCAAGCCTCTTCCATTTTTACCTTTTAATTCAAGTAATTCAGGCTTGACACAAATCAAGCCAACCTAAGCCAACATGATTGAACCATAATTTACTGAGGTTTTATGGACACCATCTATATATTAATGGCTGTCCTGCTGAAGTTGCTTCAACTATGTTGTCACTCCGTGTGGCCAGCACTGTTGACGAAGCATATAAATCCCCATCACCCAACCTCTTCCATTCTTCAGCAAGACATGATGGAATTTGGTGCATTTTGTCCACTCTTCAAAATTTCAGCGCCAGCAGGCATCAGCAAATGCATTTCTCTACTCCTTTTGCTCCTTTTTTCCCTTTAACCCTAATGCGCTGACAGGATTTCGTTCCTTTCTTTCCTTTTCCTTTTTTTGATGACAAAATTCTGTATATCCAGCTTCTATGTCTCGCTCTGGCCAAATCCTTCCTTTAAAACAATAAGAAAGTTGAATACATTTCAAAGAAACAAAATTCTGGCATTAAAAACTTTATCTAGGCGCCTGCTCTGGTTGATGACTGACTTCATACTATGCAATCAGGTATCTAGAATTTAAAACCCTCCTGCCCACCATGCGGACGGGCACTTTCATAAGTGTCTGGATCAAATCTATTAGCATTTTGGTCCAAGTAAACGTGTTATGACTAATGCTAAGATGGGGAATTAGTGATGACTTACAGTATCATGAAAGGACTTATTAAGGCAACACATACAACTATAAAATATGACTTAGGTTACGAACCTGAGACATTCGAGGCCTTAAATGAGGATCCCTCTGAATGCACAACAAGGAACACCGCAGCATGCGGCGAACCTCTTCATCAATATAGCAGTTCCTTAAGCTAGGATCAACCAGTTCATGAATGGCGTGTCTTTCAAGCAATGGGCGTGCCTGGCCAAATATTGAACCATAAGCAATAATGCAAGAATAAAAATAATTTTAATCTAATTACAAATGAAAAATCTACATCATTAAGTTCCATATAAATGATTAGAAAAAAATATAAAAACAAAACAATGTAAAAGAAGCTCCCAATATTTAAAATCTTTAAAGATGTTAGCCATATTTCAAGGTAAACTGGAACCTCCCAATATTTAAAATCTTTAAAGATCTTAGCCATATTTCAAGGTAAACTGACTCTCATGAAAATCCTGAGTCATCAAAATCCTACCCATTCAGTGAGACATTGCTGGCCTCTTGGTTGATTTATATCCACAGCTTTCCTTCCCGCAACAAGCTCCAGTAATACTACACCAAAGGAATACATATCAGCTTTTTCTGTGATATGACCACTTTGAGCATACTCTGGAGCCAAGTACCTATGCAAGAGCAAGGTTTCCACTGTCACGTTTTAAAACTAATCAAACGAAATGAGGAAAAAGCAAAAGATGTAAAGAAATCAGCTTTCATCTGCACTACCCAAATGCGCCTATCACCCTTGTTTCCACTCCCATATCTCCATCTGGCTGCCACCTGGCAAGTCCAAAATCTCCTACCTAAAATTAATTAGTGGCAATTAGTTGAAACATTTCACATTAAGAAATATACTTAAAAGCATATTATGTACATGTGGCTTACAATCTTTATGCAGAAGGCATAATTACTAAAGGCTAACATGAATTCAATAATTGTATCATAAATAAAAGAAAAAAGAAGTCAATAATAAACAAATCATGAGACTAAGGCTTAAAAAAAAAAGAAGCATGAGACATACTAGGGCTTCAAAATCATGAGTCAGGAGAATATTGTTAGGCCGCACATCACGGTGCACAATACAACCCACTCTACATTCTTCATGAAGATATCTCAAACCACGTGCTGCTCCAACCGCAATTTTCTGCCGAGCAGACCATTGCAGTATGTCCTTATTCCGTCCTGTTAATTTCAAATAGACTCTTAATTTGTACCTAAATTTGGATGGTTAAAGAATAATTTGCAAAGGAAACAAAAAAGGAACAACAGCTTGGACAACAGCAACACTTTACATGAGTTATCAAGCAAGTTAGCACTCACAGAAAGACAGCCATTTTAATTCTATTAAAATTACAGTGACATTGTCACCATCAAGTCAAATAAATATCTACAGAGACGGAGTTTCCAAAGTGAATGTGATGTCATGAACATTTTAGATGATTTTACCTTCTAACAAAGGTAATGTGCCTAAAGCTTATCATCTGCAAATGAATATATTATGACAAGTGTAGGATTTAAAGGAATTTACCATAAAGATGAGTATCTAGAGACCCGTTGCAGATATACTCATAAACTAGCAATCTCCTTCCATCTTCCACACAAAAACCAATTAGCATCACAACATTACGATGCTGTGCACAGCTTAAGACCTCTACTTCTGAGCAGAACTCTTTATCACCTTGAGTACTGGCTAATTTATACTGCTTGACAGCAACAACCTGCCCATCAGATAGGACACCACGATGTACAGAACCAAACCCACCTTCAGCCAAGAAATTTGCGTGTGAGAATCCACCTGTGGCCAGTTCCAGTTCAGCAAATGTAAACCACCTTGGCGGATTCCCAAATACAGGTGCCTTGTGCTGACATATAGAGCACAATGGAGGAGGGCCAACTGGTGCATTTTTGGACAGTGAAATCGCTTCTCTAACACTTTTGCTTAAGTTCACATCAATTTTGCAATTAAGCAATCCTAGACCAGGATCTTGATTTAAATTTGAGAATTTCTCAAGCAAGGCCTCATAGGTAGAAGCCAAAGCCTTATCACTAGATCTTAGCATGCTATCTTTATGTTTTGAAAATTCATCATCAATAATCATTACATTTGTAATCCACGGCTGGAAATATAAACTTTTGGATGACAAACTCATCTTCTCACTCTCTGAGTCACACTCACTTTCCTCCAAATTTTTTGGTTCTTCATGAACAAAGGGAAACTCCCTCTTTTGTCCCCCATAAATATCAGAGTGGAAAAAAGGTGATATCCCAGTATCTGAGCTTGATACTGATGATGTTCCAACATCAGTTGTAGTTAATGGTGATCCCTGTTCTGGACTACTAGCAGGAGTAACAGCTGGACCTCTAATCATATCTGGATGCTCAAATTCACCTTCCAATTTTCTTGGATATGCATTCAGCTCTGGTGACAGTTGACAAACCCCATTAAGCACCACCTTTGGTGGACTGGTCAAATTCAAACGAAGCACTTCTGGCCGAGATCGCTTCATAATCACAATATTGCAATGCAACTCCTCCATGCAGCACTTCTTTTCATGTTTCAATTTTCTGCAATTGTGCATGAATGAATAAATGTTTCTTCAGTCCATAAGAAATTCAAAAAATTTAAACAAGGAAGGATCACCAATTACTAGCATTGTGTATCAATAAACATGTTAAGCAAAAGTCTCAAACAAGAACAGTGTCTCTAATATGACATGTAAAATACAAATTTTTACTATATTTATTACTTGTCCAATATAACCCAGCTTGACTGGAGTCTCTTGGCTTCAGCTGCCACTGTTCCACATAAAGAACCAGAAAGAATCTTTACCCTGATGTTTATCTGCATAACAGATTGGCAGGTGAGAAAAGCTGAATACCAGACATGAAGCAAAAGTAATACAAGTTTTGATGTTAATACATAGTTTTGTTTCAACCTTCTCGGGATCATAAAAATCATGGAGTTGAAGCACCATTTGAGAACATGAATTTGCAATAACTTCTTTCTGATCAGAAGCTGTTTCTAATCGGGATCTCCAGTTACTAGAGGTGCAATCAGTGGTGAATCTCGAAAGGCCCCATATTCTCTTACCTGAAATGCACAGATTACAATTAAATCGTTAAATTATCTTCAGAATGCAAAACATGTTTTAGGAAAATATGGACTGTTTGAATCTCAAGGAACTCCTCAACCCAGGGTCATAAAATAGAGTTGAAAATTCAACTTTTGAAAAGTGTGTTGCTCAACTTGACTCTTTGCATATATAGTATTTATTTCCTATTCCCACTTCGATGAGTACTCAGGTCTATAAAATGCCACTATCTTTCAACATATGCAACTTCCAATTTCACATTCTAGATATTATTTCTCTCTCTCCGCTGATGTACTCTGAGGTTCAGGTTCATCTTTACTTAGCAGGCATTAGTTCTGCTTTCATAGAATGATATCGGGCCACCATAATTATAGTCTGCATCATTGAAATTAATTTAAGGAGGCCAGGAATTAAAAAAATACATAACAAAATCTAGGGGCATAAGGTCATCTTTCCAACTTCGTGAATGGTCACTGTTAACTATGACACTGCACGAGCTTTTTCAAAAGAGAAATTGTCATTCGCCCCAAAGGCCATGAATAACTTAGGATGAAGCATGTAACTTAAAATTAAACATGCCATTCTCAACCTCCGATATCATTTTCTAATCTTCCACATTCAACTTATGACGTGATTTTAGTGTATATATGACCCAAAGAAATGCAGAGAATAGGACAAATTATCCCCAAAAACACACTAGAACATAATACAAGGTTACGTTCTACATATCCAGGTTAGAACTTAAAAAGCTTCCCATTCTGTCACAAGAAAAAAAGCCTAAAAAGTTTCCATGGTACAAAATACATCTTTTAATGCAAGACACCATGACATACTAAACAATAACACATTGCCAAGTTTAAAGAAAATTTTGAAGGGAAAAGATACAGAAAGAAAGGGAAATGATAGCAATTCAGAGGAAAATTAAAGAAAGGAAGGGCATAATCAGCAAATGGAGATAAATTTACACATATTCATCAGTAAGAGAGCAAGACAATGAAAGGTACTTGAGGACAGAGGCGGAATGACAACCAATAGTTTAATGCAATCCCCTGCTTGAACAACATGAGTCAAAGCCCATACTAACGCAGTTCTTGAAATTTCTTTCGAAGCTTTAACGGCAACCACAACCACTTTGCCGCCCACCTCTGAGGGAGCCCTCTCTTCATAACGATCCTTTTGGTTCATCTTAAAGTTTTCAAATTTTCAAGGAATTCAATTTCCCATTCTCACCACAGCACTCTGTAAAAAAAACGCATGAAAATATTTCCATCACAAAAGCACCAAATCAAGGAATGAAATAAATTGCAACTTTGACGTAGTGAACTTTGAGCGATAACAACAGTCTCAAAAACCACAGTTCTTTTGGGCTACCCAGAAGAAAAGGCTGAAGTTAAAGGTAGAAGAAGACGCGCAGTTCAAGGAACTTTAACAATGGCCTCCCCTTTCCGTGAAAGCACATGTGAACATCCGCACTCTCCTAACAGCTAAAGGGTTACAACAGAGAAAAGGAGCTTGTTTACATAGAAATCGAGCATACACATTTCATGTTGAATGCGTGAGGTTATGGAAACAGTGTGTGCTTCAGGTGAGCCAAGCTGGGCAACCCAATTTGTACGCATCATTGGCATATTCCTCAGACAGTTTATGCATGATGATTACAGCAGAGAAGCGCCCAAAAACGGAGGAGAAAAAGAACAAAGGATACTCCCCAACAGAAAATGACACAAAGAAACGGACAGCTGTAGTTGAGACAATAGAATTATCCACTTATACTAATCCCAAGCTTAAGCAAAAAGGATCAGATTAACCACGGAAATCTAGTGCTTTTTTTCGTAACCCACAAAAGATGAGACCTTTCTTAGTAACCAAAAATTAAAAGAAAAATGAAAAAGTATAACCCTTTTGCAATTTCGCAGTGTTGTACATTGTGTGTCGCTTGAACCGAGGGAAATGAATATCTAAGTACAAGTATTATAAACAAGTTACGGTTATTTTTAAATATTATTCACTCTGAATGGGGTGGCTACTGCCCCCTGGCATAATTGACATGCAAATTTTTTACTACTGGAATTTTGGGTGGTGCCGCTACGTTACAAATCACAAGGTGTGAAGTCTTTTGAAAGTTCCAACATCTAAGCATATTTAATTTGCAAGCATAATGTAATTGTATTCGGCACGAAACTGCACATGACATCACGTTTTCTGAATCTTCATTCAAAATTTGGCATAAGGTGTAGCAAATACAAATCTAGCAAGACCCATTTTGAGAGGCTGATTAGAAGTGAATTAATTGTCTTTTTATGTGGGGAACTGCCATTTGGGATTTAATTAGAAAGTAGAGAACCATTGGTCAGTGCACACAAATATGATTGCCAAAGCCATGCACCATTGATTAATAAGTACTTGCCATTTTGTTTGCTTTGGTCGATATGATAAGCCAACTAAAGATGTGTGTACTTGGAAGCAAGCATTGTTGATTAATGACAGAAAGATTCCAGTAATAATTGACAGCCTAATTGATATGTACCTTTAATGGGTGAGAATTGCCACCGTCCTAGCTAAAGATGCTTAACATGTCAAAGCCTACAAACTTAGAATTGAAAGGGTTATTATATTTAAAGTTGAGTTGTTCACGTTATCACTTCTAAAATTTGGTTGTAATTAATATTACACAATTAATATTATTTCACTATCAATTGCTATTCTTCCAAGCTAAACAAGAAAAATATGGATTTTTTATATCTTTTTGAAGGATGAACAGGTCCATATACAATATTAAATTAAAATTCATTAAAAATAATTATTTAAACTTTGTTTATCTAAATACTCACCTCAATTAGTTATTAGTTTTTTTTTTTTTTAACTCCACAATTTTTTATTACTAAATGTCTACATTGTCGGGATAACCAATCTACGCAGGCTTCCCTGCCAATTTAATTGTCTTAATGGATCAGGGCAAGCTTGGGTGGTTTGAATTGGCAAAAGTATGGGAGCTTGTCTACTGGGAATTTAAGGGTTCAATTGTTTCCATGAATTTTTTACATTGAAATTTAGTGTAGCTTAGTAGGGTGCAAAGTTTGAATAATGTACGAGTTCAAACTCTTAACCCACAACTCAGCCGCCATAAATATGTATTTGTGACATGAGTAGCATAGCATCTATATCTACGTTCTTGTTTTTTTGTTCTAATAATGCATGGAAACCAGAAGTAACTTGGAATATTTTTGCATCCTGCTTTTAGGTTAAATTAAGTATTTAGAAAATCCTTCAATTTAGGTTGTATGTATAAAACTCCCTGAATTTTAGAAAGAGGCAATCAAACATGTTAAACTCAAATTTGACATTCTGCTAATTAAAAAACCTTATGCTAGTCTTCAAAGTAAATTGTTAGTGGACCTCAAAATGTAATAAACACGTACTCTTTAAAGATAGTAGGACAATCATAAACAGAGTAAAATGACTGCAGACCCATCAAAAACAGAAGCACTAGGGTTGAGTCACAGAGGGACCATCACCACCGCATGGGAGCATCCCCTTCAGAAGCAGTCCCATACATCAGAACAGGAATGTCTATCTTCGTTACACCTTCAAGACATTTACGCACGTTAACAGAGCATTGTTAATTTTAGGACAGCTAAGAGGGATTTACGTTGGTTTTCCTACCTTTGCTCTTATTTGGCTGTATATCAAAACATCACATTGCTTGCTTTCTTTTATTTACATACACATAGTATAGTAACTAAGGGCTACAGAAGACAAGCAAAATTGATGCACATGAATCATGAACCATGCAAAAAAATCATGTTTGGAGCATTGGTACACCTACAGCAATTAAACTAGTTCTTAGTTGGATGAGAATGCAACCTTGGCCATCTACGACTACAACAAGATGAAAGCAAATCTCATGTGCAAAAGAAAGACAGGAATTTAGGCATCGGTTTGTTTTTTGTTTAGGCAGCTGAACTCATCTCTTTTAATTCTTTAAGTCGATTGTAGGCCCAAATCTACTTTAACTATGGCGGCCCAGAGGGAGCATACATACGTGTTTGAGGTAATTGTGGCTCAGAATTCACCACAAAGCCAACATATAATTGGTTGGCCCACCATGGATTGCTACCCAATCCATGCACAAAATGGTCAACATCTGCATTCTCACATCGGCAACCTATCGCTGATCCCCATTACAAAAAGAAAAATCAGATGAATTCAACAACAATTTGACCCAAACAAAATGACAGTGTGTAAAAAAGCCCCCTTCACTTGCAAAATATGGCAGCTGAACTTATCTCTTTTCCTTTGATGATGTTGATGAATGAACCTAACTGTAGTACTTACATGAGGAGAAGTGAGCCCAATATAGCCAAGGACCACTTGCCGGGCGGCCAGAGCACGCCCATCTTGGCTATTGCCGGCAAGTCATCCTTGGCTGCACTACACTCTCTACCTCTTCATGCAAGTCCCCCTTAGGCTAAGCACCTCATGTTGCAGCCTTATGCATATTGTATGTATATAATACATTGCAGAGCCACCTTAGCTCTCCCACTAGGGTTGTGAATGTGGATATTTATAGAGCAAAATGTATATATAAGGTGCTGAACTAGCTTCATGCCATTATCACATTATAAGGTGCATTGAGCAAAAATTCCAAAAGTAGCAAGTGGGGGAGTGGCCTTTCTTGCCAACCAAAAGCCAGACTGAAAAAGTCACCGCCGACTGCCATTTTGCCAACCCATCCAAAACCTTGCTTGATTGGGTATAGCAGAGAGGGGACCAATTTAAGTAACGTCAGGCCCACCTGTTCTCTTTTTCTGGGTCATCCATAGCCACCAGGTTATGGAGGACAACGATAGGAATCTTTCATTGGCCATTGTGAAAAACGTTGTTTCTGCAAAATTAACAAATTCAATAATCAACATAACATGTAACCATTTTTGCAAATGACTATTGATATTTAGACATTGCAAATGAACAAATTCTCTTAATTTTTTTCTTTGATAAAAAATTATGGCTAATTGCTTCTCAAAATTTTAATGATAGAAGGTAAATATGATTCCTTTAAAGCAACTTTTTTCCAATAATTTACGCCTTTTCAAATGCTAAGTGGCTATGAATAAGTTAGAGCATAGGATTCGATAGAGACGCAGTAAAAGAAGGATCCCTAAAATGAAGGATATATATATATATATATATATATATATATATATATATATATATATAGATATATATCTGAGGATTAACACTCAACAGTGATATATATATATATATATATATATTGGTATGGTTATCCGAAATATTAATTATATTATATGATATAATATATATATATAAGACCTTTTGAATTTTGTGAACAATTGATAGATAAATAGATAGGGTTGTGGATAAAATTTATAACGTGATGTATCCTTTTGATGTCATGTTCATATATCATTACTATCAACTTTTGCTTTCTTCTTTCTTATGTGTGCTTATACCAAAAGGGTCTTGTTTGCACAACAAAAGATTGATTTCAACGAATATGACCTTTTCTAGTATATTACATTAATTTATGAACCTATCCTTTTCAGGATAATGGGGTTAGAGTTTTGAAACATCATTCCACATGAAAACAATATTATAAGATTGTATTATTTCACTAGCACTATCATTCCAGGGAGATCAAGTTATTCAAAATTCGTATTACTCATAATATTATTCAAACTAAATCTCAAAAAATTAGTCGTTCTGCATGAACACGAAGTGACTCTCTTCGCATATAAGCAAATCAAATGGGAAAAAAAGGGTCAAAAAAAGATCATCTGCAAAATTAAATGAATCAAATTATATGTAGGCATGTGTGTTAAATTATTTACTCTTTCATGTCTAAAATAGTTAGGTCGCAGCTTATGTGTTTAATTATATTTTTAAGAAAATTAATCTTTATTTATTAGATGAAGAATGCTCTGAATTATATCTGAAAAAAGTTTAAAATATTTATCTTTTAAGGTTAAATACATAAAAAATAAAAAAAGAATTAAATAATTTTATATTTTTTATATCTTTTTAAATTATCTTTTCATGAAAAAAATCAAAGTAAAAAATAATAATTTTAGTTAAGTATTTAGTAGAGATAGTAGTTATAATAAAAGTAAAACAAAAAAATTAATATTATTTTAATTTTGAAAAATGATAATTCAAAAATAAAATTTTAAACAAAAATTATTTTAGACCAACTAAAGTATCTTTTAATTAGTAACAAAGATGAAGCATGTCCAGCATTGTGTCTAATTAATGTCTGCGTCGGCAAAGGTTTTGCGGCACCGCCTCCTCCGCCCTATCACCATTTTCTGAGCTTAGGCTTCGACACTAGCCGGACACCTTAATTAAAGGATCTAAATAATCATTTCACCCAAAAAAAAAGGATCTAATAATCATTTCACCCAAAAAAAAAGGATCTAAATAATCCTTACATCAAATAAAAAAAAATCCCCTACATCATGTTTCTCTTCCCATATTAATTCACCCTCCCCAGTTTTAACTTCCAAATTATGTACCATAATTAACAATAGTGTTGGTTTTATCACATTTTTGTTTTTGGTAGATAAAATTTAGAGCGAAGAAATATTATTTTATTTTAAATTAAAATACACTATAAATTTTAATCAGAATTTACAATAATATTTATTTATCAATAAGAATTATTAACAAAGAGATTAAAATTTAAATCTTATAGACAAATTCGAAACTTATCAAATCAACCCTAGTTGACTGTTGTAATTCCATCACTAATTACACAGGAAAGTAAATGATTAATAGAAGAGATATAGCATATGATCCAGGCATTTGAAATTTGATGATAGCATATGATCCAAGCATTTAATGATGATGATAGCTGTCCATTAAGGAGGGACCCATCAGGCTGGCTAAGGTGCCTTGAGTTGAGGCCGCCCATCATGAAGGATGTGGGGTTTCTGTCCCTTGTGCAGCTCTTTCTCAAAGCATCATCTACGGATCCATATCTACTTTATGACCCAATTGCTTTCACACTTTCCATAGTGCTTGAAAAAGTCTGAGGTCACACACCCTTCCCACCAGCACATATTGCTTGCCCCTATATCTCTCTCTCTCTCTCTCTCTATTCACTTTGTGACGATGCAATTACCACCATATCATCTTTGGATTGAATAGCAGTCTCATGCTGTACGTGAGCTGCTTTCGGTGCTTCTTTTTTTTTTTTTTTTTAAATGTTTGACAGAAGGAAGAGGAAAATACACACAGTCGGTCATGAGGTGATAAGCTATTTGTAACGTGAAGAAGGCTGAATCTGTTTAATTTAAGATTATTACGTGCTTAGTGTACGTCTCCAATGGCTGTCATCATGATTTGAGCTTTGTAACCAGAAGGTCATGTACTACATTTTGATGCGTGAGAGTCCCCACGTTACAGGTTCAAACATTGAAATATGCTACAACTTTTGGACAGAAGCTAGCGGTAACAGAGACATTGCCCATAATTAAAATTTAACAAACCCGTCGATTAATTTCCAAGTTGTTTTCTGTTACTCTTTGTCTTTGTACAACATTATATTCCTTGGTACAAACCTTAACCAACGATTGCAACGGGCTGGTAACCTCTTTCAATTGACTCCTTCACGGCATCCAATACAAGCTGAGTCTTTCTGCTCAGAACTGGCCAGCCCTTGTCAGGCTTCATACCACCGCGTTCAATCTTTTGAACTAACCCAGAAAACTCCTCCACCATCAGAACCTCTTGAGGTACCTCAGTTTCTACGTTGTGCTCATTTGGCTTTGGACACCATCTTCCAGCCTCGTTCTTTCCATAATCTAGCGCCGAAGCCTCAGAAAAAGTGCCATAGCCGAGGTTCTCGTCGAACGGAACAACGAAATCATGAAGACGCAAAGACCCGTTGGTGCCCAAGGCTGTTAGGTCAAAGTTGAGGTATGTGAAGAACGAGCAATGGAAGAAGGCTGATCTGTCATCTTCCCAATGTAAAGAGGAGCCACATGAGAGGATCACTCCGGCGTTGTTTCGAATGGCACCCGGAAATGCCACTACTGACTTTGGTAGGTCATAATCCACAGCCCACAAGATGGCTCGGACGCAGTACCAGCCAATGTCACCCAGGGCACCAAGACCGTCCAATTCTGGCTTCATGCGGATGCTGTTCTTGAAAAATTCTGGGCCTGGGTTGTATGAACAGCAGCTGTTTATCTGATCATAAATCAACACATGTAGCTGCATATCATTATAAATCACAAAAGCCCAATATACTATGAATTAAATTAATTTGTTGAAGTTGTAAAGAAGTGGATATTAGACATTTTTTAAGGTCAGTATATTGGGGCAGAACATGTGGATCCTATTTCCATTAGAATAAGAACCTTTGATAAAAGAACGGGTACCCAAAAAATTTCTCCTGGAGAAAGTGAACCAAAATATATTTCTGGCCCAATAGTTGATCAAACTCGAAGTCTCTATCTGACCTCAAGGCTCATCCACACAAAACAAAATGTACATTTAAGAACGAAAAGCCCACAAAACAATTCGAATGAGTAGATTTTCAACAGTAGGGATTGTGTTTCATAACCGCACATCTTCCAAAAACGTATGTTTTTTTTTAATGAATTAAAAGGTATCTTTATAATCCTTCAAGTCTCTTAACTCATAATTCTAATCTCTTTTAAAATAGATAATATTATAAATCTTTAACCTTTAACGTTTTTTTAAAAATTAAATTTATAATTATCAAATTATTCTGAGATATTGGTAACAATTACACCATCCTTTTGAAGTTGCAAAAATGTGTATGCTTATCCAAAATCAAGCTGTCTCTTTAGGGAAAGTAATTAAGGATTTTACCAAAACCCATAAAATTATCGGGGTTTGTTAGATTAGTTGTATTTTATAAATTAATTTATAAAATTTAATATTTAAAATATTTAAAAATAAAAACATAATAAAATTTTGTTAATATAAATAGTAATACCTGTCTCTTTAATACACTTATATTATATTATTATACATCCATTCTCGCATAACTAATTTCTCAGCCCATGCAAAACCATTAATCAGTTATATATTCTATGACTCACAATTTAAAAATAATTAGGTTATATCATGTTTGTGATGTAGTTAATGATTAAAAATAATCAAATCTTGTCTTTTTTATAAAAAAAAAAATAACAAATCACTTAATTCACACATATAAAATTTTAAATTCAAACTCACAATTTAAAAAGAAAGTTTAAAACAATAACTGAGTGCTACTCATTAAAAGTGGCAGCACTAATCAATTTCTACTTTAAGAATAATAGGTATTGCTATCTACTAATCTTGTCTGTTTTCTTTACTTTACATGAGTCGATCTTAGTTTATCAAGTGATGGAGCAAGTTTAACTTGATAGATTCTCCATGTGAAATAAAAATTGGAGGAAGATAACAAAAATAATATGCCATTACATGTGTATGTCACAGGGTGCCGACATTCTTCAAGTAAATGTGTCTGAATGATACCTAATTAATTAGACAAAGGTTCTAGTGTTTCATGCCATGCCTTCTACATATCAATAAACAAGTTTCCTATGTTTTGTAAAGCACTGACAAACTTTCCCCAAAAAGTCTCTTCGAAATTGTTAATTTTCGATAGTTTAAGAGAAATAAATGAATTAATTAAGTTTGCATGCATCCAATGCAATTCTAGCGACGATGCTATCTACTCCTTCGTTCGTCAACTACGCCATTTAGCTTGGTGAGGGTAGGTGGCATCCCTAATACTATAAGATTATGAGACGCGTTTGGCATGCCCTTCTTTTCTGCCAAATTATCAGTAAATAACACAATTGCATAACCACGCTTCAAAATCAAACAGCATTATTGCTTTAAATGCTTCCAAAACGTCTTTTTCTCCATTTTATTTTTTCAGAATAAATTAACAAATAAATCGCTATCTTATCAAGTTGGCATGCTTGATTATATATATATATATATATATATATGCATGCATGAGTGCAATAGGGAAAAATTCTTTTTTTAAACTTTGCCTTAACCCAAGGCAAGGAAAAAGGTAAAATAAAAAAGAACGACAATGATGGAATATATAAAAAATTGAGGCATACCAGTTTGAGTTGACCAAAACGCTGCGCATCAGACAAAACCTCCTTCATTTTAGCCGTTCGAGGGTGGTGCATCCACATGGTTCCATCCATGAACTGCACCCCATTAGCATCGCAGGCCTCAAGAATCCGATCAAGCTCCGACACGCTCAGGGCCACCGGCTTCTCCAGCAGCACGTGCTTGCGCTTCTCGGCTGCTTTCACGGCCCATGTCACGTGCAGGCCGGTCGGAAGAGGTATGTACACGGCATCCACATCACTATCTTCCAGCACAGCCTCATAGCTTCCGTAAACCTTCACAGACGAAGGCAGGCCGTTATCGGCTGCGAACTTGGTGGCTTTATCGAGAGAACGACTGCCTATGGCTTGGAGAGTGGCGTTTGGGGCTGTGCTTATGGCTTTGCAGAGCTTAAAGGAGATATGAGCGCAGCCCAGCATACCAAAACGCACAGTTTGATCGGCCATCTTGTTGTGAGCAAAGAGATGAGAAAGAGTGATGAGAAGGGATCGGAGCAGTAATTAGCAATGAGTCAAGTATGGTATTAGTGTATTAATAAGTAAGCATGATAATTACAAGTAGCTGGGTACAAAATTATATTAATTATATACAGCATTTTGAGCACATCCATTGGACAATTATGGTACATATTTTTTGCGTACAATACCCCATGTTGCTTTAAAAGGTGTTTACCTTAATTAATCACTTGCTTCTGCTTTCTGAGTTGTCTTGTTGCCGTCTATTTGCAAATGGGAGTTGAAGAATTAATTAGTGGGAGACTAGGAAACTTAGCCACAGTTGACCTTTGGGGGAATTAAAGTTATTTATATCAATTATTTAAAACAAAAGCTTCTGGAAGACCATGCTTTATTTAGTTGTTGTGTTCAAAAAACAAAGTCTCATTTTGGTTGAGGCAATACTTTAATGGTAATCTTATCTTGCCACTAACTAAGAGGTATCAAGCGTGCATCATCTCTCCTACCTCAACCATCATTAACATGCAAGAAAACAAAAGCAAATTCTTTTGTATATTTAGTAGATACATAATCAATATTTTATGTATATATAAAAGCTGATTTATTAAATCGTATGGTGCTAGTTTCTTATAGACCAGCTTTTTCGCTCATCTATTGTCTTATGTTTTTGTAAATTGTTTTATTTTTTTAATTTCTTCATACTATTAGATATAATAGGACTAATCATTGTTCAAGAAAAAAAGCTGTAGATAGTGTTCCTCACTCAACAAATGTACCTTTGCTGAGGGCTGCCGGTGAGATACGCATGGCTATAGAATAGTAATGATATATTAGTGTTCTGAATATATATGGCAAAAGCTGGTAGTGGATAGTGCTTGTCTCTTCAACAAATTAAGAAAGAATTATGTTTTCGTGGCCGGCCAAACATTTATTATGATATGATATTTTAGTATTTGATATATATTGAATTAAATTGCTCAGTTTCGTAAATTGCAGAATGTTGCTAATATACTCAACTCTCACGGAAACAGACCATATAATAAGTGCGGGACAACCCCACTTGCTTCCTTAATTATCAGTATTTGGATTGTTATTAATTAGGCAGAAAATAATAGTAATTTTTATTTTGGAAGTGAAAATGATAGTAATTTTATTAAGAGAAGCATGCATTCGCGGAGAGGCCATTGAATTATATATCACTTTGCTGCAATGAACGCACACAAGGTCAAATACTAAAGAAGGGCAGGCCAGGGATGCCTCCGGAATCAACCACGCTCGTGCATGTGCATCTACCTATAGAAATGCCAAGTCTTGCATTGCATCTGTATAAAGAAATCTAGGTAGCTAGCAAGCTTTCCCACGTCCTCTCACTCCCTCAGAAATATTTTCTTAAATCCAAATTCTACTAAAAAAATATACAAATAACGTAAGTACATTATGTCGAAAAGTTGTGCATGATGACATGTCCTAGGATCATCTACCAATATATACAATTGAAGATATATATATAGAGACTGTGTTATGTTAATAGGTAGTTGATAAGATTTAAAGAATTTCATTATTTAGAATCAAAATCTTTTATCAATAGTCTCTTTTATTAAATTATTTATAAATATAATTATAAATCTTTATTGAAACATGTGACATGCCTAACTGTGAAATGAGGCAACCTCCCATAATCCCATCTCCTTAAACTTTTCTTCACCCAACAAAATTGACGAAGGCTGTGTCATTAAGACTAGGAGTGGGCAAAAAGTTAATTTAACCAATTCAACCCAACTCAAACCATGAAAAAAATGAGATTTCGATTGGGTCAGGTCAAAGCAAAGTAAGTAAAGTACATATTTTTTACTTTAGATGGCTTAAATTAATTGGGGCTGGGTTTGAATTTCTCAAACTTTAGATTATTACGAACAACCCAAACACACATATATATATATATATATATTACACAAGATGAAAAATGACGTCATTTCTCACTATGGCCTAAACAATTCCCACTTATATACTAAGGTTAACTCACACAGTCATTTTAATAATTTTGTCCAAAAATTCTTACATACTTGTTATGCAATACATTAGAAATAATTTTTTCTCGTTCTATCAAAAATAATATATTGATTTGCATTTTGTTTGTAATTATTATCTTTCTTAAATATTTTTTGTATCATATCAAAATTATCATTATAGATTACTTAATTTATTTCTAAATATTTTGATATGATAAATAATCAATCTTAATTTTAATTAATTAGATTTAGTTATCACAGAATTTAGGTGAAGCCTTCCCCTAACCTAATTTTTCTTAATAAATCTTGATCCATCCTAACCCAAATGACCTGTTCTAATGAAACTGAGTCATTTAAATCTAAAAATTTTAGTTTAAAAAATCATTTCAACCAAGATTAAATCAACCTAATAAGAAATTGGTTTTAAACGGTTTGAAATATTTTTTCTCACCTCACTCAATATCCACCCCTAATTAAGATATTAATATCATCTACGCCCAGTCAGCTACGATGTTGTTATATTGCTTTACCTTCCAATATTCCATGTTCCTGATGATAATATTACAATTTTTTTATATACAAGTTCAAAACAGTAGGTCACAACTAATTAAGCTCCTTGCATGTTCATAACCATGTCTATATATTAGCCGTCTTCAAACAAAAATCATAAGCAATATTATAATTATAATAGAATCTTTCACGTCTGGCATGCATTAATATTATAGAATTACACGTAGGATCGACGATGCCTAATTGTCTTCTTGTGCCTCTATATTCTTTTTATGGCCCGTACATACACTAGTGTTTCTCATTTCTTGTCTTATCTAGCTTGTACCAATAAAAAATTGTTAAGCTAATTAAAAAGGATAAAAAATTAGATATTCTTACTTAAAAATGAAAATAAAATACTCATAAAAAATAATATGAACGGTTGAATTAATTTATTATTAAATAAATTTAATAGTATAAAATTTTAAAAATCTGTGTGTGTAAACACAGAATAACCGATTAGAAAAACATATTTATAAGTAACTGGTGGATGATAGATACAAGCCAGTAAGAACAGGGTTTGAAGTTGTCTGGCATGATGAAGGCAATCAGACAAAGTGGCCTTTTCTCATGCACGCGTGCATTGCTCTTTCTGTTTCCCAGCCACAAAATCGAGATTGTAAAGTACTGACACCATTACAACATAGGAGAAGAAAGCAAGCAAAGGCCCAAAGATCCAAAGCAGAAGGGGTAATGCTGCAAAGAAAAGCCTATTACCCACGATATTCAGACTAGTGGCCTTTTCAAAGAGCTCAGTCAAATATTCTGGGGTTACCAAGGACTCGGGGTTTTGTGGTGTGCAAATGAGGATATTCACCTGATTCAGAAACCTTATGGAGAGAATATGACAGAGAAACGAGAATAAGAATATAAAGAGGACAATTGCATATTTTAGTGCCACCACTAGTTCCCCACGTGCTCCATATAATGAGTCACTAATAGGCTTCTTAACGCTGTAAGTGCTGCTTATAACTGCTCCCAGGCCAGCACAGAGGAGAATAAATGTTGTGGCCATAAGGTTTGATCCCATTATCATGTTTCGAATAGCTTGGACTGCTACGATGCTCTTCTTCTCAATATCCTGCAATTCTCTCTTTAATTTTTTGGTAAGAATTCTCCTGGGTTTTAGTTAAAAAAAAAAAATTCCAAAACTTGTACAATTGGAGAAATTAATCCAAAAAAAATAAATAAATAAAGACTGGAATGAAGTAGTAAACTGCAGGATGTGGAATATCTCAAAGAGTTAGAAGAGCTATTCTCACACTAAAATACTTACATATAAAGTAAAAGCTATTAAATCAGTTGTATTTTATAGTTAAATTTATAAAATTTAATATAAATTTAATAGTTTATATTTAGTAAAATGAAGATTTAAGAGGTAGAAATAAAGAGATTGTATCTCAAAATAAAATGATAATAACTAGCTTATTATTAATAATTTTTTTAAAAAAAAACTATATATATGGTTACTGTTCAAGTACTGAACAGACTATAGAACAAACACAACACAACATGCAAGTGCCACTCATGAAACACGACATGACATTCAAGTAAGACCAAAAAAGAAAAATTAAGAAATTGAAGAACCTTGAAAGAATAGAACACAGTGCCCCCAAGTTAGCCATAGAGGCTTATGTTTGAATTGAAGAGTGAAGAAACAAATGAGACAAGCATATATACCTTCATCATGGTAGGAACCCAGAAACGCCGTCCATCGGCGTCAATTCCAAAGATTGTTGTTTTGGGCTTTGTCCGAATCCTATGCAATAACCAGACATGATAAGCAATGGTTATCAGCAACCCTAATGGAACCAGCATGAAGTCCAAATAACATGGGCTCCACTCCATGTTAGCTTCTCCTTTTTCTTCAGCTACTGCTTAGTAATTTCCCTTTCAATTTTAGAGAACTTCTGCCTCATTAGCATTCGCGGCTCAGTGGTTTATATACATATTTCTTTTGGCTTTCTGCTGGTGTATTGGGTATTTTACTTTTTGATAATGCTTGTCAGCTAATTAAGGAATCATCCCCGATCATTGGAACATCGGCCAATTACAAAAAGAGGTTCTTGTTCTGGGTTCCAAGGTCCTTAATTGTTTATAAATTAAGAAGAAAGCACGCTGTTAATTTCTAACCAATATAGATTCTGTTAGAAGATTATTCCTTAACTTTATGCCTGAACCGATCCCCAAATTCACCGCTGTATTTGCGCGTTTCATACAGTATAATTTCTAACCAATATGATGAATGACGACGAGTATCACAGTAAGCGGTGTGATGTCACGACCAGTATCGGCGTCGTTTCATTCCACTTTCACACACATGATTCACATTTGTTTTCTAAATTAATAAGAAAACGGCTGCAAACGACAGCCGGCTTTTAACATTAATGCAAAGTATCAATGATACAGTGGACAAAATGCCCAACTTATACCTTTTATAAACAATTAAATAAGAAAAATTCAACCGAAGCAAAGATGCCTAAACCTTGGATTGTTGATTGCTCAGTGCAGAGATTTTTATGCAGTAATGATATTTTCACAAAAAAATGTAATTTAGAGCTCAAAAATACTCACCTAGCTATTTATGATGCGGGTCTATCTATAATTGTCTGAGACCCACTACATCAAAGAATGAGCAATATATTTTGTGGGTTTTAAATGATTTATTTTGTGTCTAGGAATCAATTATTTATGGTTTTATATGTTTATTTTTTTAACACATTTGTTTATACAAGAGTCTTTTTGGGATGAAGTATGAACTATTTTTTTTAAAATTTTTAGATGGCGATGAGGATTAAATAATTGATCATTAATCATGAAATCATATCAAAAAATCAATAATTTTAAAATTTTAAATTATGAAGTAAAATTTTAAAAATAATTTTATATATATTTTCTCCCTATAATTTCTCAGTTTGATACTATGTTTTCTTAAAAATTTAAATTTATTTAATTAAGGGCAGACTAAGAATAACATTTATGCATGTCTACCTAACATGACACTGGTTGGAATAATAATAATAATAAACCTGCCGAAAGTGCAGGATCTAATATATGGTAATCAAGATTTCAAATCTGATACCAAATAAGGAATATATTTCAGGGTATTCTCAAGCTTTGTTTTTTTAAAAGAAAAAAAAAAAAAAAAGGAGAGGAAACCTAACACGTAATAGACAAGAACTTTTCCGGTTCTCTTGTAATAGATACATTTTTCTTCCTTCCATTTGGGACAAAATTGATAGTTGTATAACTTTAAGTTAAATTTCTTATCATTACGATGAAGAATCCACCATATCTCACAGCCTAGATAACATATTATTCTCGTCTTGTTCTTTGTAATCTAATAAACTAACATAAACTAGTCAGAAAACGAACAGAATTTATGTTTTAATTCACTAAAGTGGATTCAAAGTTTTGATCATGCCGCCAACTATATACAGCATCAAATCAAAATACCATTAATTAGTTTGTCTTCACCAACCTATGAGCCATTGGGTTTGGCTTGAATGATTTGTGGCACTACCACAACCGTTAAAAGCTGGGACTTCAATTGTAGATTGACGCAACTCACTCAAGTATAAAACATTAAGGCTATACATGTTATGCTGCAACCGCAGGGATCACATTATAGAATCTTTATTTCAGTTTTAAGGTACCGGTATCTATAAAATTAGCTAATAGCATTAGGGTATATAGCATGTATTAATATAATAACCTAAGTAGCCATACTCTTAATAAATAATAAGGGTACCTTATTCCTATCATATGCTGCAAACAAGAGTTAGATAAATAGTTGCTAGAAACTCGATCGTGTCAGTTTGCAAATAGCAACCTGAAGGCCATACATATATTGGAGGTTTTGTTCTGGCCATATTTTGGGAAACCATACATAAAATTAGAAACACAGTCTGAGGGGATTTGGCACATTAAGATCAATACATTAATTATTTACAGAATATCAACTTGGTCATTCCTGGTGAGCTTTAATTAATTTGCAGAAGAGAAAATTAATGCATGGATGTCTGGGCAAGAGTGGGTGACATCAAATTTAGATCTTTTAACTTTTTTCTTTTTTTATTTTAATGACTTTCTCTCTATTTCTCTCTATAATTTAATATATAAATTTTATTTTTTCATCTATCTTAATTTTATATCTTTTTCTCTCTGCTTAAGGCAGAGGATCTCATTCTGGGTGATATCATAGCAACGACATTGCGGAGGTCACAAATGCATTGCAACCTTGATGAGAGAGATTGAGCTTACATCCAACAAGGAAAAGCAAAAGAACGACCTTCACCCACCACCAACATGATTTTCATCCTGCTTTCATGGGTTTTACGTGAAAATTAATTACCCTATATATACGTGAGTAAAAGCAGAGGAGAGGTAGGGGGAGCAGTAACAAATGTAGCTAGCTCTCAAACGATTGTTCATTTTACATTCATAAATCAAAGTTATAATATGGAATCAAACTGGATAGGAGAGGGAAGTAAGATTAAACTCGATCACTTAAGTCAAGATCTAATCCCATTCCACCAGTTTTATGTAAGCTTAAGGTTACCTTTAAGCAAGTAATTATTTTGCTTTTGATGATTTTAGCTTGTTTTGTCAATCAATGATGATTCATACGTTAAAAATATTTCATACTTAGAAAAATGAAATAATTTGCTGACAAATAAAGACTTCGAAGGTCAAAAGGAAATCTACTTATGGAATGATTAAGAGATTGAAGAATCAATCAAAGTGATTCGAAGAAGGAAAGGAATAAAAGAACACATGTAGATTAAACGAAGTCACTCAAAAAAGGGAAAGAAATATGAAAGATGTACAACAAATCAAGACATGTGCAGAAACTCAAAAAGGAAGGAAATCGACAGCAACAAAGCAAACTGTTCATTTATCAAAAGCAAAGATTGAAGATTAATCAAGAAGATGATTAAAGCAAACTGAAGATCATGGAATCAATGATCAATCAAGGAAGATGGTGATGAACAAATTGAAGACGAATTTGATTGAAGAAATTGAGCGTCCAACGGCTAGAAGAAATTCAAGGAACAAATCATGAAGATGACAGTTGAAAGAGAAGCAATAGAATGCTGAAGATTTGAAAAAGCAAGAGACAACACAGTAAAAAAGAATAAGTTTATCATTCTGTGAAATTTTTGTATTGCATTCTAGAAAGGAAAATCAGTTCTTGATGAGAACGTCTAAAATCCTATTGAGCTTTGTATTGCGCTCTATTAATGAGCAACTCTTTACTTTTACATTACCCTTCCGGGGAGATTATTTCATGAGCTTGGAGAGATTCGTATAAAGAACACCTGTGTAAATGCTTGAAATAAATATCCTCGGATTTCTTAGTGAAATTTCAAACATATTGCTTGGGGACTGAACAAAGGGACATATATTACTATTAAAAAAATTTTGGTTTCCAGTGACCACAATGCATCAAAAATTTATTAAATTAGTCAATAAAATTCATTTTTTATGGATTTTTTGGCACATTTGTGTCAACCGATACAAGTATCATTGATAAAATTTTGTAATCAAAATTGACATCTATCTGTAAAATCAATTCATATTATTAATGGATAATCACCGGTGAATTTAATTAAAATGGGACGATAAATTAATTTATGATGCTTAATAATCAATTTTACTAATAGCTACTTCTCTTGATAACATGAATAAAATGGTTTTACTAATCGAAGAATTTATGAATTTTATTAGTTGAAAACTCCCAATAAAATAAGTAAAATTGAAATACAAAATACACTTTTAATTTAACTGGCATATACAGCTCTCGATAAAAATTTAAAAAATAAAAAAAAAGTATTGATAATTATATTTGTTGGAAACTAATATAACCTATAATTTATATGCTGAATGACATATTATATATCTAATTACATGCTATTATAATATAATATGAACTAATAGAAGTATGAAGATTTTTCATACTATAAGTACATTATTTATGCTCTTGAGATAATTACCTCAAAAATGGCAAAGAATTTTAAAGAAAAATGATAGGTAGAAATGTTTTACATAGCACCTCTTGTCTACCATTGCTCATTAAATTTCTTTACCTTTGTTGGGATAATTATCTCAAGAGGGGCAAAAGTGCACTTATAATATACAGAATTTCCACCACTTTCATTAGTCCCTATTACATAGAAGTGACATAGCGTGTAATCAAATATGTAAGATGTCATCAAAATGGACTAAATTAATATAATTTTTATTAATATTTACATAAACTCATAAGTACAAAAAAATGTCTATAGAAATTTTGGCAAAGTCTTCCCTTAGCAACGAAGACCCCTTGCACAATATAACATCAATTTAACAATATTATAGCCATAACCAGCATCCACAATCCATGTTCAACAGCCATAATCAATATTTTCTAATATAATTATAACAATTTAATTAAGTTTTCTATCCTATAATCAAAAATAACAAGAAGAAGAAGAATAGTAATAGAAACTAGGGCTCCTTGATAGTTAGTAAGAAAGGGTGCATCACTCCACTGCATTGTCATTCCAATAGATAGCCAATGGCTTAATAGTTAGCAAAGAAAGAAAAATTCAAATATTAGTAAGAGTTTCACAAGTCAACTAAGGGGAAGAAAGGCTGAAAGAGAGGGAGGGGGAGAGAGGCTTACACAAGTGAGGAGGGAGACATACGGTGGTTGGAGTTTGCATCAAAAACATGCACAGTGGCCAATAATCGTAGAAGGTGAGTGAGAGAGAGGAGTGACAGAGGGAGAGAAAGGAGAAGAAAAAAGGAGAAGGGGCATGCAGGAGTGAGGGGAGTGTTTGGATTCTTATATAAAGTTATTTTACCAACTGCTTAACTTGATAGTAAAAAGAAAAAATTTTCAAAATTTTTTCTTCGGTGGTCCAAAGCAATTGGTAAAAATTTTTGGCACCAAAATCAAAGTTTATCAGCAATGTATCAATTTTTACTAGTGGCTCTAACCACCACTAAAAATAATTTGGCACCCACAAGGCATGCTGCTCCCAATGTGTCAATCAATAGTCTTGAATCTTGTTATTGGTAGATTAGCTGACAATAAAAATAGTTTGTTACCCATTAGTTGTCTTGAGGCATGGAAGGCAAAGATTTCAATTTTAATCACTAGCTAAAGCCGCAGGGAAGATAAATTGTAAGGCATGGAAGTCAAATATTTTGATTTTAATTAGTAGATATAGCCACCAATAACATAAATTGTAATCTCTGAGGCAAGGTGGCCAACCACTTATTGCACCCAATGTGATAGCTAGTAGTCTCCAACCAGTAAAATAATGTGAACTTTTCCAAGGTGACAATCTGTATTGTACAGATCTTATGTCATTGCCTGCTTAGTCCACTAGTAAAATTATAAGCACTAATGTCAATTTCGTAGTTTGGAGTTAACTTTTACCAATGGTTGATCGAAAGAAAGTCATTTAAATTTCTCAAATTTTTTTTTTTTTTTAACTAGCGGAATCTATCAACCAGTCAAATAAAATTTCTATTAAAAAATATATATGAAATAATTTATGACAAATAAAGTCACCTATAATATTACCGACTATGTAGCCATTAATTATTCTGTCGATGAATTCTTCGCATTGCATGGCGAAAAGATGGGGTAGAAATTTTCAACTATATTACCAATGGATAGGTTAATAATCCATAGGTAAAATTAAATTTATTTTATCAAGTAACTAAAATCAGCCTAAAATACTGTTTGGTAAAAATAAATTTGCTTAATTTTACTTGTGCATAAAATATCTATCAAAAAATCCTTTGGAAATCAGGTTTTTTTAAGTAGTGTATATTATCCCAATCCAATGTAAATGGCTGTGTCATTTTGTCTCTTATACTCGTATTTTCGCATTATGTACTTCTATTCAATACAAGACTAATCCATGTTTAGGACGAATTGCTTTAGGCTTCTCCTAACAAGGGTAATTCCAAGACTCAAACCAGAGTTTTTGACCTCAAGTCAACAATTATTGCACTAACATTTTGTTAGTTATTCCCACTTATTTCTTAATACACATAATTTAGACTATTAAATTTATTATGTCTCATCTATTGAATTGCAATAATATCCAACAAATCACATGACTTGCACTATTAATTATAAACTTTCTATAAAAAATGAGTTGTGAGAAAATTTTTCTCTTTTAATATACCGCATCAAATTAAAGTCATTATAATTAGTTTAAATATGCAGGGCAGGATTATTAATTAATTCTTTCAATTCTCTATTCACACTTAATATTAAATAGTTATAATTATGTAGGGAAATCATTGCAACATGCATTTGCTTGAAGCGAATTAAAAAATTCATATTCCAAGAGTGCCCCTATTTTTTGGACTCCCTTGCTGTTCAGAGGTAAACATCTTAGATAATTCTACTCCGAAGACTATTTTGTTACACAATTCACACACTCACACACTTAATTGAATGTATAATTAGTATTATTCACACGTCTAAATAATAATTATGAATGTATAAATATATGAATTATGCGATAAAAGTGATTATATATGAAAGTAACACCACTCGACATCTTATCCACAATTAAAGTGATAAAATCATGCGGTTCTTATATTCCCATCCAAAGTTAAAGCCACACAGTGAATGGGTTGCGTACAATTCGATAGATGGCAAATTAAAACACAGATAATTGGCCCCGACCCAGCACTAAAGGAGACGAATATATTATTGTAACTTAGCGTTCTTTTAAAGCTATCAAAAGCACTTTTAGTGCAACAGACATGGGAAAAGCTAGCTCTATAAATTACTTTTGTAAAGCGCTTATATATGTGTGTGTGTGTGTGTGTGTGTGTGGATGCTTTTGCCTTGTGCAAACTAAATACTAGCTACCACCTTTACACATGAACTATCTATTTTGATGTTCTCCTATCAGCTGAGCCGCTCAATCAAACATAGTCTTCCGTTTTGCCATTGACATCCATCATCTTTCCTTTCCCACCCTCACAAACAAAATCAAGGTTGTAAAGCACTGGCACCATAGCAATAGAACACAGGAAAGCTAGAACTGGCCCAAAGATCCAAAGCAAAAGAGGAAGTGCTGAATAGAACAGCCTATTGCCCGCAGTGTTCAAAATAGTTCCCTTCTCCAAAAGCTCAGTCAAATATTGTGGGTTCACCATGGACATTACGTCTTGTGGTGTGCAAATGAGGATGTTCACTTGGTTAAGAAACCTAATTGACTGTGAGTGACAGAAAAACGAGAACAAGAATATGGTAAGGAGTGTCACATATTTTAGTGCTACCATGAATTCACCGTGACCTCCATAGACGGCGTCGTTTAGAGGCTTCTTCACACTGTAAGTGCTGCTTACCACGGCTGCTAGGCCAGCCGAGAGCAGAATGGATGTGGTGGCCATTACAGTTGACCCCATTACCAGATTCCGAAGAGATTGAACTGCTACTATGTTCTTCTTTTCTATATCCTGTCATGAATAAAAGGATTATATAGATAAAAAATTTCGAAACCAAAATATATATAATTCTCAGATGAACAAGGCAGGCAAAGATTTTGATTTAGAATCAGCGCCATATAGACCACAAAGACATAAAGAACTGGAATCATGAACCCACTTTTGGATAAGAATGATGGTTTATACTTTGCTAAAGACGTCTCTGCTTTTTCTCAGTAAATGATTCCAAAACCCAGCCAATTGTATTTAGGTTCTCTGGGATGTTCATTTTTTTATATTTGTTCTAAACTGATAAACATCACCGCAAAGAGAGGGACCTGTACGTAATCTACCTCGCTAAAGCACTATCTTTGAACCTTTCCCTTCTTAATTACTGCTCATCCTAGTTGCATCCCTTCTTGAAGAGTGAGAAGAAGTAAGAAATGAATTCAAAGGGAGAGGGACTAGCAGCAAATTTTGCAGAGAAAAAAACACGCAGTATAATAACCACATAGCCAATCCATTTGATTCACGAAAACACTAAGATCAACAAAATGAAAAATACATATCGGCATAGAATGGAAACGCTAAATATAATGAACTAGTTAGGAAGTAGAATTAATCCATGGACCATATCTTCACTGAGAAAGGGAAAATTAAGAGATGAATAACACAAAATATTTGGGGTTATGGTTTCTATGTAGAAGTTTAAAGTATATACCTTCATCATGACAGGCACCCAGAAGCGTCGGGCATGAGCATTGATTCCAGCGATGGTGGTGAGCGGCTGTGTGCGAACCTTATGCCATAACCAAACATGATAAGCAATGGTTATCAGAAATGCTAACGGAACCAGCATCACATCCAGATAATATTTCTTCCATTCCATGTTAGTTTTCTGCCTAGCTCTAGTTTCTCTGCTATCTCTCTATCTCTTTCCCTGGCAAAGTTGTACTGCTATGTGTTCTTCAGTGCTTCTCTTTCCAGTGATCCTTGTAGATTCTTTCTGTCACTCGACACAAGTGTCATCACCAGGCTAATAAGCACTGGTGTATATAAAGGAAAATCATGTGAGTGGAAGAATGAAAACCCTCACTAACAGGCTTAGTTCATGGCCTCCTTGGGTGGGTGCAAATAGGGGCGGCGATACCAAAAAATTAAGATCTTTTGACTGTAAAAATAATATTTCATAGAGAATATATGAAGATCCTTGAACCATAGCATATGCAAATAAGTTACCGAAAAAGCAGTCTCATGTATAATAGGTTATAAATTACGTATAAAATAATGAAATTGAATTAATGTGGTCGTCTATTACATCTGCCCTGCGTTTAAAAACTTGTATTCCATTCCAAATGCATTGTTTATGTTGGATGTGGATAGAATTTCAATTAGAAAGATGGTTGTTCGAAGTTAGAAGTTCGGTTCCATGAATATATGTTGATGGCCCAAATATGCTTTGCTCGTATACTAATGACGAATGGAGCTAGGTTCATTGCTGTAGCAGTTAGGCAAAAGCAGAAGAGATACAGATATCTGATATTGTAAGCAGCCAGTGGATGCGAAGAATCTGCAAAGTGGATTATGGAATAAGTGCTTCGCCTACTCCGGCCGTTATGTTAGCACTCAAAAATTAGCATACATTTGGAAGTCCCAGGATCTGATGCCATGCATGCGTCTATACTAATTATTATATTGTATTTCTTTTTATTTGGTTGCAACTATTCACATTTATAAATTAAATCTCATAAAAATTTTACTAAAAAAAAGTCATATAAGTTAAAGATTGTGAAACAGAGATCATAATTGTGCTTCTTTTCACTGTTTTTGTATTTTTTTTTTTTTAAGAGTATTGATATCTAAACACAGTAATTTTGCATACTCTTACACTCTCGCATCCTCTTTTTTTCTTTCTTTTTCTACACATTTACGCATGCAAGTATAATATCTCATTTTTTTTTCTCTTATTTTATATAAATGTTGGTTATATGTATCTTAACACTGTTAGAAATTGCTAATTAATCAATGACATCAACATAGATTCAGATGTGCAGTTTTATGAAAGGATCCATTACCTCATCAACTACAGCAAAGACACGTCTCTTTTGATGGGGAATGATTTCTTGATGCATCAATATCTTAATTTACATAAACTTTAATGTGTGACACAGTTACTTAAAATATAAAATTCAAGAGTATCTTTAGCATCACCTATAAATCATAATATATATTTAGTATTCTCACCCAAACACTTCAAGATTCCAAACATTAAAAGACAAAAAAAAGGAAAACATTTTTAATGTAGCTAGAATGATGATATGAAAGTTTGAGTACATATAACAACTTGGCGTTATTTAATTAATGTATCTCTCTTATTAGAAGTAATCGGTTTTGTTAGCTCAATGACAGCAGCGTTTAACTTATTAATATGATTCTATAATTTGAGTCTTTGGTAAATTTTGAAATTTTAATATGGAAGAAGACATCAAATTAGAGACCTTGAACGCAAGACCAGTGTTTGGAGAAGATTTTGGTGTTTGCATGAAAATAGAAAGAGTTACGTACTTGCTTGCATCTCTTTTCCGAACTAAGTACCAACACTTATTGCAGTCATATGGCTTAGGGAAAATGTAGTTCCCTGTTCAGTGGGATTATTAAACATGTAAATTGTGTTAAAACTATTAAATCTGTTAAGTTTCATAATTTTTTTAAATAATTAAATTTTATAATTTAATTTATAAATTTAATTATTTAAATTTTTTAAATAAAAATTTAATAAATTTTAATTTATAAAGGTAAACTAATTGTATGATTTATGCAGTGCAACTCTTCGGTTATAAAATCTTAGTCATCCAGCTAATGAGAAGGGTTGGCACAAAATTCTGCTCCATTACTAACACCAACAAAATTTACAAAAATCTCTATTATAAAAATTTAAGATGTTATATTTCATATTGGACTGTAAATCATTCTACTACTATGTATAAAGTAATTATTACAATTAATTTTTATAAAATTGACCTAAATTAAAATTATATCTTATTTTTGAGAATGCCCTGAAAATTTTCCTGTGGTCTCCTTAGGCGTTTCCTTTTCTTTTTTTTTTTTTTTTTTTACAACATTTCCTTATAATCATCAAAGGGGAGCCAATAGCACTCCATTTTATCTATTAACACTAATCGATTCCAATTTTAGTTTCCAATAGTACCCAGAATTAATTGGTAACGTTCTCAATTTAAAACTTCTTAATTCGACATTATATTTAAACTTTCAATTATTCACCTTCTAATGAAATCACAATCCAAGTTTCTTTCTTTTACGTGTTCAAAGTAAAGAATAGAAACAATAAAATACAATATATCTGGAAGATGCTTTTGATTTGTGCCTCTTCAATAAAGTCAATGATAAGACTTTTGCTTCTATTTTCTTAAGTATGAATCAGGAAACAAAAATAAAAGCAAGATACCTATTTGGAATAAAGTAAAAAAACATGAGAAAAAAATGGAAATACGCATTGTCTTTCTAACTCTTCTTCAAGGGAAAACCGGCACTTACTGACGAGAGGAATCTCATTGTTAAATGTTCCACCTTGGTTTTCACTTTGTGACCTGGGACGGCCCCAACTTAACGTCAGACGCTGGAGGTTGAGCCCAGTCTAGCTGAGAACTTGGGAAATAAAGGTCGGAGATAATTCCAATAATAATTATACAAATATATTGAAACAACTATTGAACTCTGGCTACATATACAAAATTCCTCACAAACAGTCTTCTAGGTTAAACAAAAAATATTAATATCTATCGTAAAATTTTAAAATTCATAGAACTTCAATATAAAATGATGATTTATAAAAAATATATATGTATAAATATATAACCTTAACATTACTCTTACATTTCCAATGATATAGTCCCTTCCTTGAAAAACACGCAACCCATTTTGACACCAAAAATCGGTGGTTTTTTTTTTTCAACAACTATTTTCTTACTCTGAACCATATTCTAATTAATGGAAGTGAAAGAAATCATTTTCTCAAGCACATCGCACACTGGCCCATGCAAACAGATGCACAAAATGAAGACTTGTGCAAACATGCAGTACAAAAAATGATTTTACATGGCAAAATAAGGCTGATAATAAATTATTAAAAAATTAAATGAAAACGAATAATTCCTTTTAAAAAATACTACTCAACTAATTCTGTCCTATATAGAATATGAAAGAAAAACCAAAAATAAGGTAACACAAAATACACAATTTCCAGTCCCCCTCTTTAGCACATTCCCCTGGCAGCAAAGGCTTTCTGCTTAGGTGCTGATTTTCCTTCACTTGTTAAAGAACAAACCCTTCTTCTTTCCTCTCTTTTTCTCTCCAGCCTGCACAACCCAACAGAAAAGAACAAAACCTTGAATATACTCCTTACTGTCACTGCTTAATATTTGATACTAAAAACGTCAAATATAAAAAGAATACACGTGAAGATGTACTGAACCAAGTAACTCGAAGTCCAAAGTTTTACAACCACTCATATATTAAGACCAGTACTATGACCAGTGTATCAGAACAATTTATATATTAAGACTCAAAAATTACTCGGTTAATTTAGTTCAGGAGGGGGTCATCAATCAACCACTTCTAAACTAAATTAACCAAATGGGTCCTAAAGAGTAAAAACCACCCTCAACAGGTCCTCGCCATCAATTTTCCCCGAAAAAGCAAAATCAAGACTCTACAGTAATTACAAAGTCATAAAGGGAAAAGTCAATACCCTTCTGATGAACCACCTCAAGGTTAGCACAATTGTGTCCCTAGAACTGCAGAAGGAGCAACACAAATTATATTATCGAAAGCAGAAACCAAAAAAGTCTAAGAAAATAAATAACATCAGGAAAATTACCATTACATCTGCAAAAATTTGAAAACCTAACATGGACATTTGCCTTGACAAAGAAAGATCCCAATGCATTGTGAACAGCTAATACATTACAGGTTTGTAAATTGTTGAAATGTTTTCTGCTTATAGAGTTTGCTATAAGTTCTGACACTGGGGACCTCGTGAGTTGCTGATAATAGTTCCACACAAATTGTTAACAATAGTTACAATACTATTTCCATCTCTTAATTAATTAATTAATTTTTTTTTTTTTTTTGCATTACACTATTATATTCATCAAAATAAGATGAATTTTAACCCTAATTCTTGATAAAGGGGTACACCAAAGGCCTCTAACCCTCTGATCCTCCATCCCTTGGATAGACAGAGAGGGAGAGCAAAAGTTATGATTTTTCAATGTTGTCAAAAAGTTACAAAATCTTGTGATATTTAAATTAGACTTGACCAAAATGATTAGGCTACTCTTCTTGCCCAAACATATCGACTCTCATCAAGTCAGATGGACATATCTATTAGGACCACATAGTCATAAAACCCAAACTGCATTTGAGAATAACTTCTAGAAATGATTCCATATAATATGAATCAACACACACACATTTAGACTTGAAGTAGACAGGTCAAAACAGGGTGATAAACTTGATAGTAGAATCTCTTCAAGGAATTGTCATTCCTATTCCATGCAAAAATATTTGCAGATAAAAGATGACCATACGTGTTACTCGTGTTCCTTTTGTGTTATGTTATCATAGTGGGTGGCATACAAGACATTTGTAAGAATAAACTGTCACTGACCTGCTGACATCTGTTGGACTATTTTCTGCTCGTAAAAGATGGTCAGCACCACTGGATCCAATTATTATAAATTCTGAAACAAGCCCATAAGGAATCCCAACCTACAAAAGGAAGTGTAAATGGAATCTAGAGAAATTAGCTATCGCCTCAAATGAAAAGGAATACAGTCAGTTAGCTTTCATTAAAATACGGAATAAACCTTGCTAGTGAGCTATTTCCAATTTTTTTAAATAAATTAGAAGTTCTTTCATTCATAATAAGAGGTCCACAAACAATGACAACTTCATGAACCCTTTCTAGATCTCCTGATACCTATCTGATGGGACAACTCAGGTTATTTGCCACACAACTACAAAGCTTCACAATCAATCACATGGCACTAACATGCTTCTTACAACTCCATAGGCTGCAATCAGAATTTAAATGTAACCCTAGATTTTTTGAGGGGTAGGATATATCTGGGTAATCAACGTCTTCATTCAAAACCCAAGAGCCATGTCCATCAACATAACATGCTTCAACAATATTAAAACTGTGCTTCTCAACTTCACACCGTCCAGCCAGAATGCATGACATAATTCTTGTTTTCACCAAGAGCCATCTTTTGCTATGAGAAAACTTGCATTAGAAGAACAGCCATTTCTAATATGACTCTTGATGGTTTTTCCCCCCATATGCAATCACTTCACCACATCCCAGGTAACTACTGATACAAAATATCAAAGGATAGGAAGACATACATTAGTGGACATTGAAAATTTTTCTGTGAATATGCCTCCACTTGGTCCACTCCATTTGATACTGTAACTATCCTTCTTAATGGACAATGTAGCCGGTTCCCATATATCAAGATATGTCTGTAAAATTTAACCAAAATATTTATAAACTGTTTGAGCTCTTCATAGAGAAGAATAAAATAAGACTTCACAACATGATAGACCAAAAAACTCAGAAGAATAAGAAAACTACTTTCATTAATTACCGATAGAGAAACTTTATATGAAGCATGCCCGCTATAAAAAGTCTTCTCTATGTAGCTCTGCATTTCAGTATCTGAGAAAAACGAAAAGAAAGAAATAGCTCAAAAATTGAAGATGTGATGCCACCAAAAAATTATATTAGGCAATCAACAGCATTCATTCACAGGCCTGAAACCAATGTTCAAAAAATTGGACCAGATAGCAAACAAAAAAACTTAATAAGCTACTGGGTCACAGTTTGACTGGTTCAACCAGTTAGACGACCAGTTGAACTGGGTAGTGTCATTATTCAAAATAATTAACTATTTTTATCAATGTTAAGTTAATATTAGTTTTAATAAGATAAATCATGGTATAATGCCACTTATAAAAAAAAAAAAAAATCTGCTGATATGAATCACATTACAATATTGTTACATGATTTTTTTGGGGGGAGGGGGGGGGGGGAAGAATGACAGTACTGTTATAACATTAATTTTTTGTGAAAATAGTAGAACTACTGAATTAGATTTAAAGAATAAACTGTGATAAAACTACAGATAATAAGCAGAAGTGACCTATTATTGCTCATGGAGTTTAACTGTTCGAGTACTCATGCCCAATGCCTAATGCTTACATAAGCATGACACTTGAATAGTTAAAGTTAAATTCCATCAATATCATTGACTAAGTTGCACAGGTATGGGTATCTCACCAACGTTACCAAAGTTACAAAATAAATTCAGGGCATCAAATCCACATCGATACATCAATTTTGTAATTAAACTTCCATGTAACTCTCATACGAATTTCATTCTCAATAGGGTATAAAGTTTTCATGCTTCAACTCAATCCAGAAAAGACTACAGAAGATCATTCTAACACTTTGGAGCTTCTTAAAAACTAGATGTATATTTGCTATGATTTGCTGTACACCCATCTCTACTTCACAACTTCCATACATGAAAGCAATTAAAAAGCTGTTTTGGGTTGCTGAACTTTAAATAATAACAATAATAATAATAATAATAATAATAATAATAACAACAATAATAATCATGATACAAGTACTCACCACAAGTAATCTTTTGGTTGTCATTTGCAAAAACCTTCACAAGTTCTCCCTGCAATTTCAAAGATTGCAAGTGATTTAGTAAAGCAGGAAAAGATTATTATAACCACAAACCCAATCTTGGTCTGACTCACTAGACAGAGTGCATATTTTTTCTATGAAATTGTGTTTTTTCTCTCTAGTTATGAGAGAGAGAGAGAGAGAGAGAGATGCAATCATGCGCAGCATTTAGGATGTAACAAACTTTTTCAGTCTACTCGTGGAGAGAAGCTAATGACACCAGCCATGGTTAAAGAGTTACTAATGTCACTCAAAGCTGAGAAAATTTATTTGAATACACTCAACCACAAAAAATACAAGTTGTTGCTGTGATGTGCTTTCAGGGACTTCTCATGATCAATGACTTAGTGCCACAGCAAACTTTGAATGACTACACCATTAATACAAGATTTGAGACATAAGAATCTAATCACTTTACTTTTGATGTCTCTTACCCTCTGTTTGGTTGGAGGGAAATGGAGGGGGGGAGGGATTTTAATTAAAATCCCTTGTTTGATTCAAGTTTTTGAAGGGGAGGGGAGGGAGAATAGGAGGTCCAAAATCCCACCCCCCCCCCTCCCTCCCCACTTTACCTCCCCTCTAAAAATGGGAGAATTTGGGGGAGAAGGAAAGTTTATTAAAACATTTGGATTGTGATAACCAAGTTACCTTCAGTTATCCTTCTTAATTCCAAAATTGTCCACATCTTCATAACTTAATAACTATCTTTCTTTGAAAGGGTATAATAGAACATTATTTTCTAATTAAAATCCCTCCTCTTACCAACCAAATAAGGGGAGGGAAAGTAATCCTTATTTTCTCTCCCCTCCCCACTTTTGAACCAAACAGGACCTGTCAGACTTTCATCTTTTCCATAACAATGTGGGTTCAGAATTCAGAGGCACTGGAATGTACTAGTTAATTTAGAAAACTCATTCCTATAGAACTATGCTATGTTTGTTCAATGCGATTATTTGTGGCAGTGGAAATGGAGTAGAATGCTAATGGAAAGAAAGACATAGAATAGGATTTGGATGACTTTTTTCTTTAGCCTTGTACCCTTTGTTGATAACAAGTGATTTTCCTCAACTCTTTAGGTTCATGGTATGGCAAGTAAAGAATTACTATCATGTTTCTTAGTAGGAGTGGACATCGGCTCGGGTCAAATCGTTTCAACCAGCCCCAAACCGTAAAAAAGAAAATTTGTACTGGGTTAAGATGGGGTAAAATAAATACAATACCATATTTGTTTTAAAATAGGATAAATTGGGTGGGGCTAAATTTTTGTCCCCTCCCCATTGGGTTGCCGCAGCAACTCAATAAAAATTAAATATATATATTTTCCTGCTACTACAAAACGATGTCATTTTGTAGATACAACAACAAACCGAGCCTTTTCCCACTAAGACGTCGTTTCGTAGCTTGCCCTTAATCTTTCCCAGGCAGCTCCACGACTCCAGTGCCGCTCCTCGGTCCTCCCTTGTCCCTCAACTCCCTCTCTCGCAAGTAACGAGTCTCATCCGTTGTCTCATCGTCTCTAACAGTCGACGCCGACCCCCCCACCTCCCTCCACCTTGTCTGAGCCATCTCGGTCCCTCTCTTGTCTAGTCGTCACACTTCAAGACTTTAAGTCCTCAATAGTCGACTGAACCTTGCCGGCTCGTCCCCGCTCGCCTCACGTTCGGCCGTTCCCAGGCCTTCGCTCCTCGACCCATCCTAACCCGAACTAATCCACTCAAATGAAATCGAGCCATTCCAACCCAAAAATCTTGATTTGAAGGATTCTTTTGGCTAAGGTTGGACTAACTAAATGAGGGATTGAGTTCAACTGGATTGAGGAAATATTGTCCCAACCCAAACTGCCCCACCCAATGATGAAGTCCCACATTGGTTAGGTAGAGAGGTCTTGGGTGTTATATATATGGGTTCTCAAACCTCCCCTTACAAGCTAGCTTTTGAGGTGGAGTTAGGTGGGTTCATATCATATGGTATCAGAGCCTACTCTACTCTGGTCGGTGTGGGCCATGGATCCTGGTTCTCTGTACAAGGACGTACAGTCTAAAGGGGTCGGGAATGATGAAGTCCCACATTGGTTAGGTAGAGAGGTCTTGGGTGTTATATATATGGGTTCTCAAACCTCCCCTTACAAGCTAGCTTTTGAGGTGGAGTTAGGTGGGTTCATATCACCCAATGCCCACCCCTATTTCTTAGGATAAACTTCATGTATTTGTGGTTTACTTGGTGCTTTCCCACTAAGACAACTCTCATAAAATTTGTACATTATTATATCAATGTATGTTAAAAATTAAGGATATATATTATCTTACTTAATATACATTACATTGAATATTTTTTTTATCAAAAATCGTAATGAAATTCAGATAGAAATGTACATAAGTGACCAATTTTTTAAAACTAAAAAGAAAAATCAGGTGAATAATCTGAAACAACCACTCTATTTAATTTCTAATCAATGCATAAGACAGACTCTGTGGTAAGTGAGAAGAAGTACCTTGCGCTTCCTGTTATCCAGAGGCTGGACTTCAATGGCAAGGTATGTATCAACATCATCAGCAGTGACAAGATAGTTGGGTTGCTTTGCCCCTATAGTTTTGAAAAAATTATTACGATTTGGGTCCTCATGTCAACAAAAAACTAAAAGGAGAAAAGCTTAATATCAAACAGGAGTTAATAATACCATCAATATAATTAACAGATCCATCTTCCATGTGCCGAATCCACTGGTAGACCAACAAGAAGGGGCAGAAAATGCAATTTCAGGTAAATAGACATATCTAGAATAAATTCATCAATTAAAAATACTTAAATAGCACAAAATAAATAGTTTCAAATCTTGAAGGATTAAATGCACCTCAAAATTACAACTAGTGGTGCCATGAATAGAGTATCCACAAGCCTGAAGTTCCCTTCCAGGAATGGCTTCTCCTGAAATTTGGAGTCCCTCTATAGCTGGTAATGGATCATCATCTGCAGCTGCATATTGTGAACCATTTAATTTGAAATACCCAACAGCAATGGTTAAATCAGTAAGTTAAACTCAAAAGGAATCTAATTTCTACCCTCAGAAAATGAAGATGAAGGTTCTTCAAGAACTGGAGGTAAATATGGAGAATAAGAGGAAGTGGGATCATCAACGGTGGTTGTATAAGTTGAGTTGCTAGAAGTCCATTTAGCAGAGGTTTCTCTCTCGTGCTGGTTTCCATCTCCATCATGATCATCAATTTCACTGTTGCTCACAGGGTCACGAAATGTGACCTGCTTATTAGTTGTTTCCTCACCATAGTGTCCAGGATGGGTATCACTCTGAGTAACTACAAGCTGGGCAGGTATATCATGGGTTGTATAATTCCTGTGAATGCCAATACATTTGAGCAAGAACGCCTTTTTTCAAGGCCAAAGCAAGACATTTACAATCAAATAAAATCTTTATCACTTCCACATTATTACTGGTTAGAGATTCCCAAAAAAAACGACCAAGTACTTATATGTCTCCAACATACATGTGGAAAATTTCAGTTCAGCTGCAGGAACTGATGACACAGCAGATATAGGGCAAGAGAGAGGGATATCACATATTTTATAAATTTTTGGGAGAATTCCAGAAAAGGATTTCATTGTAAAATATTTACAGTTTAGGAACAATTTACAAGGCAAAAAATTAAGTAGTCCTGAACTTGAAATATTTTAACCAGAAATTATTTTCTGGGAATTCTCCGAGTCTTTTCTTTTATTTTTTATTCCTAAAATATAGTGCAAAAAAACCACCAAAGTATTTAGATATCCTCAATTTGTAAAGAGAAACCAAGAGAAATCTTTGAGTGTACTTCTATTTGAAACAATAACCAACATCTTACAATAGACCACCACAGGCTACAGGTGCAACTAGATACAGCCAGGAAATTTTAGAGTGTATATTCTCTCAATCAAAGAGGGTTTCATATCTTCTTTGTAAGGACACGCATGTGACTTCAACAATATTCCTTCCTGAACACCAATTGCTTTGGCGAGTCAGCATCAGATAAGCACTTGACTAACAAGCTAACCAGAACAGACAGTCTCAAAGAGAGATACCAAAATTGTTTCTTAACATAATCCAATGAGCTACCAAACTTTACACAAGAATTTTTCATAAATATTGATGTTATAGACCAATTTAGGACTCAATGAACCAATTATATCAAACAGATCTAGAGCATTTGTAATTATCACACACACCCAAAAAAAAAAAAAGCATTTGCAAATTGCCACTTTGCTTTTCTGCCATCTTAAATTTCCTTCTGACAAACCTAACCTCATGGATTCAGAGGCAAAACTAGGATGCTTAGCTCACCCTAGAAATCCACCTATAGCAAATGGAATAACATTCATGAGGTAATGTAGGGATCAAAGAAAAATACTACTCTTGAAACCCGCACACATTGAACTACTCAAAAGCAACATCTTCTGTAGGATCTTTCATCCAATAAGGCTAGAGTAAAAAAGTGTCTCAGTGTTAATATGACTAGCTAATCCACTTAAGTGAAATGGACAAGAAAATGTCACGTGCATAAACAGTCACGACCACTTAAACAGAGATTCCATGAAAACAGAACCCACCAATACATTCAGTTCAAGTAGCAGTCTCCATTTGACCAGGCTCACCTGCTAGCAAGAGGTGAAAATCTCCTTAGTTCATCAGGATTGTCATTCTTTGCCAAACCAACACCCAAGTTACTAGTATGGTGACCCAATATATTTGAATCAGTGCTAGTTAGACCATCAGCAGAGACCTGAGTTTGAACTTGGGAGTAAATGGGCTGAGGGACCAGTTCAAGGCCATTTTTATTCTGATAAAAATGAAAAAAATTTAATGACCCAAAAAATTGCAACAATTTACAATTTTATTGTAGCAGTAACAACTTGACCCAATGAGCTTACCGAAGTTGTCAATGCTGCACCAGTCAAGGGAGATGGCGATTGTGAAGCAAATTTTCCATGATGAATATCTGATCGCCAAGGTGCCAATTGATATTGTGACTCCTTTAGCTTTGACTGTGACAATGAACATATAACCAACAAAACCAGTTATTCTAGCCAAAAGCATAGTTTTTAATAGCAAATAGTGCACTTATAACGTTTGAAATCATTGCGACATAGCACATAGTGCATTACTATTTAAACTATAACACACTTATATTACATATATAAATCAACTCCAAATAACAAAAATATATAAAAAATAGCCTTAAAAAATATAACAAACATTAAGCAACTTCATTTGCAGTCAAAATTCAATGTTCCAAGTAATAAGTTTGATACCAAAAGGATAAATCCATCAAGATTGAAGGTAGAAGCTGTCATCCAAAGATATAAATGCAATAATTTTTTAATTAATACCCTAGTGGTATGGTATGAGACTCTTCACATTGGAGCTTCAGAACTCATCTTGTGAATTTGATATAAAGCACAGTAGCAAAAAGATGAAGAATAGAAACAAAACAGAGCAGAAAAATTGTTCCCTTTGCTAGCTAGAGTCCCCCTTCCTCAACCATGCAGATTTCAGTCTTCAGAGAAATGTGAGGGTTTCAGAACAGAATAGAGAGGGAGCAACTCACCCACAGCCAACCCACTCAAGCAGAATCGAATAGAACATAACAGAAACACCTCCGGCATAGAGAACAGAACAAAACAGAATGGTGGTTCTTTTGGAAGCAATGGGATGCAATCACAAAAAGAAGGGAGGCACAACCGTTTGAGACCAATGACTAGCAAGAAGAGAGTGTATAATGACCCAAGAGAAGGTTTCAAGTGATGGATATGAGCCATATATGTCAAGCCTTACAATGCCTCATTTTTTACCATCAAGTCCCACAGCTGCACTATAGCACATAAATAGCGCAGCACTAAAACTATGCGCTATAGCAAGCGCTATTTTGCGCTATTAATAACTATGGCAAAAAGGAGATCATAAATACCAATATTTAAACAATGATGTAGTCCAGGTGAACATGAGTACTGAGTCTATTGGATTATTCAAAAATCAATTCTTAATTAACACCGCATACAGGAACTCAGAGCAGCTAAATATCTTCCCAACATACCTCAGTCAGACGAAGTTGTTCCTGCAAATGTTTAAACAAAACCTGCAAAAATATATATATATATAATTCACTAAGAATCCCAGCAGGTAAGTCTTCAGAACTATTCAGATAGAAGGGCAACTTCAGTATCAACATTATAATCTTATATACAGCACATCAATGCCCTTATCCTCCAAAGATGTTAGGCCTTACCATCCAAAGATGTCAGGCCACTGCTTGAGAAAAGGGGGCAGACTTTGGTAGAAGTAGTTAAACCACCATAAAATTGACTGAATAAATTCTATGCAAAATTAAAAAGATTATACTAAGTTCCCCCATCAACAAAGAGAGAAATGCAAATTATAATAATTCCAAAAAACAGCCAACCACAGCTTTGCAAGGAACTTCAGGTATGAGCAATAAATTTGAATTTTAGAAATCAAAAGGATGGCTGGATTTCAGTATTACACAGAAAAAATTAAAAATTATGGATGGTTAGAGTAATGCTTTTTCCATGGTGCCAGAGCCTGAGGTCATTTTGCGTTATATTTAGATATAGGGCTCCGTATAGAACTCAATGACATCGTTTAATTCATGTAGCCAACTCCACCTAATAGGATAAAGTTTTTTTTTTTTTTTTGGTTGTATTTAGATGTAGGGCTCAGCAATTGTGAAAAGGCAAATGAGAGAAAGTACAAATGAGCATCATATTGCAGTCAATAACAATGATAGCATGAGAAACAAAAGAGAAATAAGAAACAAGAATAAGAGGCAGAAACTCAGTTGACAAGCCGTGAAATAAAACTGATCAAACCAAAACGTAATCCTTAACTCCGCTAAATCATTTAAATTCAATGGCATACTCGTGGGCTGAAGCTAAGACATATGAATCCTAAATATCTTAGAATTCATTGGTTTCAAGAATAAGAGTCAACTAGACCAAAGATGATGTTAAATTAGTTGCTGTTTTATTATATAACATATGTATAATGTGTAGTCAACTAGCTTATAATTAGGCCCGTATTTATCATACAGATTCTATAAATAATAGAGTTGAGAGGCCTAATCTCTAAAAGTTTTCTCTCCAATCTCCCAACTCACAGATAATAATGAGGCTCCAATAACTAACACCAAATAAACCATAATTGGACCCCCCAGCCACCACAAAAGAAGTACAAATATACCAAAGCACACCATAACTGAGTTGAAATACTGACAGACCAAACCATTGTCCACCTGAGGTAACTCCTTTGGACCCAAAAACCATTTTGCCATGTCTGTGGGCTTCCTAAACGACTGAAACTTGTGCAAACAGATCCCATGTGCTATTAAAGTTTCCAACACAACTTAGCAGACAAACAGCTTTTCTTATCTCCTAATATTTGAGTAGATCCAGTTTAGGGTCCCACAATGACGCCCAGAATTTCATAATTCTGTTTTTTATTCTATTTTTTCTGTCCTATTTCTTGGCTCTGCATTCAGCTTATAAGTCTGAAATGGGTGGCTAATTGAGAAAGGTATGTATACAATGAAGAGAATGGAGCATCCTACTTCACAGTCTCTGTTTTAAATAGACTGTAAAGAAATAAGAATGCAAAAGCAAGATCAATTTTATTGTCCTTCTCTTATCCATCGTCCCAAGGGAGTATGGTTTTCTGGCCTTGAATTATTAATTTTCTCTTCTGCAATAAATTCCATAAAAGAAGAACCAATCTAGCAAACATGAAAGAAAATGAGGAAAAGGGAAGCAAGATTCATGGGTTATCTTCAACTACCCTTCACATTCCTATTTCATCATCATAGTTTAGCTTCAACTATTCCTGCACCCCATACTGGAAGGAGGGAAGATGAGAGATGAAAGTATTGAAATTAATTTTGGGTATACTTTATACACATATTATATGCATGCATTAAACTTCAAAATTTGGATAGGAGGATAGCAGCATTACTATTTTACATAGAAAATAAAGCAAGGCTAACCTTCACATTGCTAACAATCGACTGAGCATCAAGTATAGATGGCTGCAGGGAATATTCTGCAAGAAGAGGTAGCAAAGATGAGACAAATGTTGTTCTTTCCTGCTGTGCATCCTGAAAGAAGAGAAGAAAAAACTTAAACATTCCTTATGACTTAGTCATAAACCACAACAGAGCATGGTACTTTTTCAGGTAAGACAAACACAGCATGATACTACCCATTGAGAAACATTCAAATTGAACATTTTCTACAACCAAATAATCATGCACAATACAGCATGCACTGATATTTAGAGAAAACCAGCAGAAGCCATGAACAAGTACCTGCAATGCATATGTGAGACGTATATTTTCTTCAATAATGTCCTGTCTGTATGATAAAGCTTTTGATGCTGCATCTACAAGGTCTTGTTGCTGCTGATCAAAGGCCTGGCAGCAAGATCACAATAACAATTTTTAAAAGAAAGATCCCAACCCAAAAATGAAAAGAAAGCAAATAAAGGACGCTTAAAGAATTGCATAGGAATTTCAAAAGATTTTAAACATACCAGACGCATATATGCAATGCGCTTTTCCAAAACATATTTTTCATTGCGTATTTGTGCTTCCTAGCATAGCAGCAAGAATTGGTTGCCATAAACAACATGGATGTGAAAGGAAGACTGCAGATTTATATATCACCACATATAAGATAAGATTGTTTAAAACCATTTACCTTGATGGAATAATCTGCAAGATGTTTCCTTAATTGCATGATCTCTTCTTCATGTTCCCGAATTTTAATGGCAAGATCCTACATAGATACACATCTGGCCCATAATTATTAAGCTCATCAAAAGGTGAGCTTTCAAAACAGTAACACATTACCTGCTTCCATAGGCTATTAGAATTATTTATTTCTGCCACTGGCAATAACCCTTGTCCAGATGGAGGAATATAGTCTCCTTCCACTAGATGCCTGTAAAAAAGACATAGTTTTCTAAAATTAGTCGAATTCTTCTTCAATATCTATATAGAATAGAATTGATGAATTGTACTTCTAGCACCATAATTGATATTTGATATCACACACCTGCTTGGAGAGATTGATCTTGTAGATGGCGAAGACAACTGAGACTGGCCAATATTACCCGCAGGCAGCTGATCATTGGGGTGTACTCTTAAAGTTCCATTCATTTGAATGTTCTCTGAATGGCTTTCTGCATTGCTTCTGGCTGCATTATTTTTTATGTTTTTAGATATTTTTTGATGATTATTATACCAATCAGATAAGCTTAATGAGGTTATGTGTATCCTTAAGATGAAAGAAGTTACATGTACCCTTAACCATATCGTCATTACCTGATGATGAAACTACTTGATGAGAATGGTAGGACACATTACCCTGTACATCCCAAGGGGCACCAGAACGAGGTCTTTGATCCATGGACTCATCTTGCTTCTATCAGAATGTGTACATTTACCCCAGGTCATCATCGTGAAAAGAAGATAGAATGTTCACCAAAATGAGTAAAGCATATTTCAAAAGAAAAATTTTTATGGGACAAGACATCTTGATTTTGCAAATGATGCAAAAAATTCACTTCATTCATTTGCATCATGCTATTACCGCATATGCTCAAAAATAAGTAATTATTCAATACAAATCTACTACCACAAGGTGACCATTTCTGCCCTGCCAGAGAGTAACACACATTCCCAATGTGGTTCCTCCACCGTAACCACATCAATGGCAAAAAGGCTCTCAACACTGCCTAATTCTTGCTTTTCTCAAGAGGATCATATTTAATCCCTTGTGGCATCCTGTTTATGTGAGGAAAATTGACCCTCTATGGTGGCCTGAGACGTTCAAAATGTTGCCTACCTATTAATAAAAGTATGAGGGCATGAATCATTCTCTTCAATATGAACAAACACAGTGACAAGAAGTGCCACTCTTAGTTGAATTGCACGTTTCTAATTTACTTATTCTGACAACATTATCGTGGAGTTATTAACCAATTAATTCTTTGTGAAATCATAATTTTGTCTGAACAACCATTATAGGTAGATAAAAAGATACTAGCGAGTGAATTCGTGGAAATATAATTACAGAGCTGTAATTAGCCTAAATTGCCTCTTGGATTTTTTTTAATAAACAATTAAACTCAGGAAATCTGCTAACTCATTTTATTAACTCAGCTACAATATAATCAGGGATTCAGGGACTCAAGCTTCTTTCCCACTTTTTAAAGAGACTATCAAAGCAACTTCTCAATTTTAGTGAGCAACTAAATTGTTTTCAAAAGCATGAATAAGACCATTATAGAAACCATTGCTCAATCCACAACAAGGAAGAAATCCAGGCACAAATAAACTTGTCCAGAACTATCAAAATGCCCATCATATGAACAATATTGATCAAAAATTACTAATACACAGTACAGAGTCATTATGTGACCAGATGAAGATAAAGAGTAAGATAGGGAGTTGGTTTGGTTGACAAAGAGAAAGAAATCTCTAGTTACCAGAGGGAAAGACATGATTTAAATGGTGGCTGAAGAGTATCAACAGTGACAATAGCAAACTGAGGCCCAAAGCATCACAGTTGAGATGAAGTGCAGACTGTAGAGGGAGCTGAGGTATGATCTATAAAGTTATATGCAATTGGGTCTTTCAAATCTGAAGGATAATTTTGTCATTTTGCCAAAAAGATTTTAAGGGGAGGGGAGCCAATCCTAAAGAAAATGAACAAAAATTCCATCCACCTTTTGAGGAAATGACCATCCCTTCATTTGATGGTACGGGCAGTCCCCAGGGAAAAGCCATTCACAATCCTAAGTTGCTACCAAGCATACGTTTAATCCATTCCCATGTTCATTCCCACGAGGCCCATTATAACAAACCAGACATGCTCTTAGCATTCCATGGCCAATCTTCAGGAAGGAAACTGTTATTGGTGGAACGACTGATGAACTTTGGGGGGAGAGGGGGAGAAGGGAGAAAAGATTAAGGATTTACCAGTTTAAGAGACCAGACAATCCTAAGGTTCAGACCCTTTTAATCCACATCTGAGGACAACTAAACAGAATCCAGTAAAACAAGGAATTATTGTAAGTCAAAAGCCTATAAATAACCTCCCAACTAGTCAATAATCCTTCATATCATACCCCAAATCCAGACCAATAAAAATACCTCATAATCCTCTATGTGCTTTGACTATGGGAAACGGACAACATACAAGAAGGAGCTTTGTTTCGCGCCAGGGGGATGTGGGCAATCTATTGTTTCATTATTTCAGAAGAATCAGAACTAATGCCGAAACCATGGCACTATCATTATAAGTATTACCCCAACTAAGCACCAGAAATATCATTAACATCATATAGCCCCTGCCATTATACTTATCATTACATCTATCAACCAATTTTTTGTTGCCTCCATCACCACCAAAAACTTATTTAACTTTACATAAACACTTATATTCAAAACTAGCTATTATGTGCCCAGTAATAGCATAAAAACAGAAAACTGGAAGTCCAGAAAGAATTTCTAACAAGCCATTATACAATTAGGTTTAAATAGTATGTTCACAAGATACACAAAATTTTATGAGATGGAAAGTTTTAATGAAAATTCAGGTTCAACACCTTTCAATTATGAAGGCTAAAAACAAATCCTTACAGTGTTAGATAACAGAATAACCAAAAATTGATCACAACCGAATAACCACTTTCTAGGACAAAATAACCACTTCAAGGAAGCAATAAGGACAAATTTTCATTGAAAGAATTTTGACTTGCAACTCTCCCAAAATTTTATTGAATGATAAGAGAGGAAAAATTACACAAACATAGAGAAGATAGAAATATAAAATTAATTAAAACAATAAATCATTCAATTCTCTTTGAACTTTTGTATATGAAATCCCTTCACATTCGTCATTGGTGGGACCCAACAAAGATGCCAGACAGGCAACCCTGCCTAGAAGCTATAAAGCAGGAATTGACATTATAGGTTCATGGAACTCTCCAACCAGGAAGACCAAACTAACACAAGCATCAAATATTTCCACAAACTATTACCATCATGTTTCCTCCAAAAATTCATAAAATGAATTTTCACAATCTACTCTATCTTTTCTGATCAAACCTGCAGCCCACCCGTTTTGTTACAATAGCATTATCTACGATGGATGAATAGACAAACAAAGAGGATAAACCCATTGCGAAGTTATTTCACAATCACTTCTACAGTTTAGACAACATATCCGCAAAATACACTCCTGACTCTAGAAGTCCAAATAATGTTGCCAGATGGTCCAATTAGAAACTCCCATCTTAATAAAATATAATTCTGATTTAACAAGAGGAAGGAGAAATAAGGCATAAACTAAAGTATACAGGAAGAGTTTTACAGATAACTGAGCAATCATGCATGGAGATTTTCACAAATATGCTCATGCTTTTTCACAAAATAGAACTAATATGTGAAAAATTTGGAGCAGATACCATTGCAGCACTTACATATTTTTCTAGTTCCTGAATTTTTCTTTGAAGTTCAGACCTAAGCCGGTTATTCTCTTCCACCTGCCAAAAGCAACATGTTGTAGCCTCAGTATCGGACATGACTTTAGTGATACCACCAACAACAGAAAAGTGAACCCTTTTACTGCAACTGAATGCAAAGATAATGTCTCCCTCTAAACAAAGGAAGTTCAAGGGTAAATTACAAAAATGACTGGACAAAATTCCGTGCCTAACTAATGAGGAAGACCATGCTTATATGTAAAACTGACAGGTCATGATTTAGATAACAAATCCACTAAGCTTTGCCCTCAAAGGTGGGTGAGGAAAGCAAATATTATGTAAAACTGACAGCCTAGCTCTACTGCTAAGATTGTACATGTCTTTAAGACTCAAGCATAGAAATAGGTTCTTCCATTTGCTTTTTCATCCGCTAAATTTTCACTTCCAAAACTTTGGGATGCATACCAGTAACAAAGTACCAAGCCAGCACAATAGCATATAATATAATTGAACAAATCAATATTCGTTATGAACCATAAATCAAAATATTGAAGACTTCAGAGTGAGCAAAAGAAGGTGGAAACACATTAAGAAGTCAACTTATGCTCGCATGTTGAAGAATAAGTATTGTTAAAAAAGAATTAAACTGAGCAGATGTTGAAACGAATATACCTGTTGCTTAATCGTAGCCTCTGCCGCTTCAACAGCTTTTCTGACCTGATCCAAGCTGTCGTTGTTGTTAGACAAGGGGATGAATTGACCATGCTGGTTGATACCCAAGCCTGCGAATTTCTCGGCTAATTTCCCATCGTGTCCATTCTCCATTCCCTTCTTGAATTCCCACAACAACCAAAATCCACCAAAACTGCCGGTAAATTAATCAGCTCCGGCTTCTTCAAAACAATCAATTCTCAGTTACGGGTCTACAGCTAGGGTTCTCACCTCCAAAACCACCCGTTTATGAATCCTCACACACTGTTGCAGCCACTACTACCACAACCGCACCTCATCACAAGCTATAACTGCTATGCATGGTCGTCTCCCACCCTTGAGTCAATCAAACGCAAAACTGTTTGCATCAGGAATTAGCCGCAGGCTGGAGAAACTAGAGCAAAATGAGAGCTGGGAATTAAACAAAACCAAAAAGAACAACCAAATTGAGAATTTAAAGTTTCAATAACAAATTAGTGTTTTGAATTGGAAGAAAAAATTGCAGACCTTGAGAGTTGAAACCCTAACAAGTAGAAAGACAAAACTTAGAGGAAGGATGGAACGCGATGAAGGAAGAATCAAATAAGAGAGACTGTGTCTGGGGCTTAGTCAAGTGCGCGTGGGTCTTCGGCCATCGCTTCTACGTGAGGAATCATAAGATAGGATTGATTCAAACCACGGGACTTAGTGGCCCTTTCGTTTGCTTTTACGAATTTTGTAATAATGTAATTTAATAAATACATGTCATATTACTTGGCTCCTCCATGTTCTCTCACCCCTCTCTCTCTCTCCCTCTCTCCCTCTCTCGTGATTCCAATTTCACTTTTACATTTGCTGCATCTATAATTAGAAACAGCAAGAACAACAACATTATTAGGATGTCTTTTTTTAAAGTAGAGTACAAATTACGGCTCCAATTTTTAACATTGTTTTATGATATTTTATATGTAGTATTGAATAGAATAATCTAAAATTATTACAACATATAATGTCATTACTTTTTAATTTTTCTTAAGACCTTTCTATTATTATTAAATAAAAAATTAAATCTATCTAGATAAAATTTTGTGATTAGGATTTGATTCTTTTTAAATATAAAATATAAGTAAATGATTAAAAATTAATAATTATTAATTATTTTAAATTTATGAATTATAATTTTTTTAGTTAATAATAATTATGATTATAATTTAAACTTTTTAAAATATAATTATTTATATTTAATCATAATCATGAATGATTATTAATTTTTTAATTAATAATTTTTTATTTATATTTTATTTTTTAAAATACACTCTACACTTAAAAGATCTAAATTTTTATAATTATTTTTTATTAATAATTACCTATTTTTTTTTTTTTTTTTGAAATACACCGTATAATTTAAAAAATCTCAATTCATATGATTAAATCTCTTTTAACAAAAAATAACTTTAAATTTAAATATTGAGCTTCATATCTAAGCAAAAAATGCCATTCATTTGTAAAAGAACTATCAGAAGCTTTTATATTGCCACTGAAATACTCATTTCTAGTGACGTGGCACATTCATAGCTAATTTATTAATGTTATGAAAGTTTTACATGGACGATGATGCCAATTTAAATCACACACGCTACTTGTAAACCCCAACGTGTGATCCTCCCATTCACTTTTAAACCTATTAAAAGCTTTCACTTAAGTGAACTACTTTATTTATTATAATGAAGTGGTGTTTTGAGATTAGTTGACAACATTGAAAGTTTATTATGAAAGTTAATAACGATTTAATAGAAGATGGTGTTTATTTTTGTATTTTTTGTATCTCATATAAAATGGACTAAACATCAATGTATTGTATATATTAATATTTGTATTAATTTTTTGGCAACATACTTATTTTTGTATTGATTGGTTGTGAAATTTGCTAGTTAGTTATGAAGTAACTAGTGAGGGACTTGGGTTTAGATCGAATTATCGAACATACTTTTGTTATTTCTTTTTTTTTAAATTTAATTCTTATATTATAATTTTTTTAATATTCTTAACAAAAATTATTGAAAAGATATAAACAAAGGAACAATCACAGACCATTTCAACTCGGTAAACTCATTCAAAAGTTCAAAGTGGTGAAATTACCGAGAGTTTCACTTGCAAGAGGATAGAAGAGGGGCTGCTAAGTGGGAGAACCTGCCATGGTAACGGTGGTATCACAAAGCCACTGACGACATACAAACATCATTACCGTTCATCAGGTTCTTAGGAAGAGATGAGAAAACAGAAAGAAATTCCAATCTGTAATTTTGATAGTGTTTTGGTAGTCCATTCATGAAAATGGTGGCATATGTATTCATGATATAAATTCGTAAGCCATACCCTTTACTTTAGGAATTCATCTGAATAGGTTGCATGGTTGATGATATGTGCTAACTGTAAGTAGACTATTTCGATGAAGTCTAGATCTTAATATGATTTACTTTGAGGAAAACCAAACTAGTTTGGTATTTAGAGAGGAATAAGGAGCTATATAAGAATATGAAAAATTACAGGCCTTGTAAAATTATATCCTATTATATATTTGATAGTCATTAGCTAACCTCAGATAAAACATTAAATATTATTATATTATCTTATTTGATGTTTGCAGTAGACTAGATAATGTTAGAATGTGACATGAATAATACACATCTAAATAAAATTATATCCTTACAACAAAATTACATATGCTTTTTAAAATTGTTTAGCAAGACATGATTGGCAACCCCAGGTGAAATTCTCATAAAACAAGTACACAATGACAACCACTAATGTTGCGCAGCACCCATAAGCAACGCATCATGTGGGCATGCAATCAGTGTTGTCGTGGCCTCATGTGAATCTCTCATGTGATAAGCAAGGTATGCCATGATAGTCATTAGTGGGATGTAGGCAATCCTATGATAATCCAAAGTGAACCTTTTTTGAGATAGGCAAAGCATATTATGACAACTAATGGTAGCATGCTAAGAATGCAAGCAACATATTAAATATTTAATAAAAATATATTTTATGTTTTTAATAATATTAGTGTTAAATATGTGCATGTGAGATTCAAAAAGTTTTAGCATAGCATATTAAATATTTAATAAAAAGATTAAATGTTACAAATTTCATAAAAAAATAAACTAGAGTTTGATGTCTTATAAGAAATAAACATAAAATTTGTTACAGGAAATAAATATAACATTAATAATAAGTAAAGATAATTTTTTTAAAAAAAAAAGATTTAAGGTTCTAATAAAAATATTTATTAAATTTAAGAGGATTGTAATTAATAATAAAATATTTTAATAAACAACACTTTTAAAAAGTTATTATAAATTTCATGTAGATAAAATTGATATATTTTGTTGGTAACAGGAAAATTGATATGTTATATTAAATAAATATTACAAATTCTGTCAAAAATTAATATAGAAGTTAATTTCTAATCGGACATAAATGCCAAATAGAATCTAATTTTTAAAAATTTATAAAATTTTAAGTTAATTTAAATTTTAACAAAATTTTAATGAATAAAGATAATAATTTAAAAAGACAAAATGTAATATTTAAAAAGAATTCTAGTTAGATTTTAGATTAATTTAAATATGTAATTAAACATATAATAAGTAAAACTTTTTAAAAAACCTTAATTTAATATATAGTATAGTTATAAATATAAAAAAAAAACCTTACATTTAAGAACCTAATGTATCTAACGTTATATCAAACAATTGAATATATATTTAAAAATAAATTATTTAGTTGAATACTCAGAGTCTTAGACCCATATTATTTAGTTGAAATTACTTTTTTATTTTATAATTTTTTCAAGGTTTATCATTGAGAAGGGAGGGGGATAATAACAAGCAAAACGAAAGTGGAAAAAACCTACTGTCATGATTCTTTTACATAAATATATTATTTTTATATAATTATATAAAAATTTTTAAATAATGTAAATTTCATATTACATATCAGGAGACTTATGTTATTTAAAAAGTTTTATAAAATTATGTAAAATATAATATGCGATAAATTAAGTGAGAATAGATTTATTCAAAAACCCACTAGCAAGTGTGAGACCGTTCGAGGGTTTTGCAACAAATTTTAAGCCTCAGCACTCCTCGCCGCTCCTGCTTAGGCATTTCGCCAACTTCCAGAAGCGGATCACTTCGCTGTGCCCTAGCGCCCTCTGCGAGCAGCAGGTCCACCGAGCACGTGCACCACTTCCAGCAGTTGCGGCCACCGTATCTCCGTTCTCTGCCTAGGACCAGGTAAGCCGCCTTATTTTTGTTCCCCCGATGCGTGAAGGTTTTGGCTTTGGGTGGCGCTCTTGTGGCGCCATTGACTCCACCTCGCAGTCCCGCTGGGGTGCGGCACCACGCCTTTTTGTTTGCTTACTTGCTCTTGCTCTCGCCCTCGCTATCTCTGCTGTATGCTCTAGGGTTTCTGAGATTTATGTTTCCATTTCTTTTGTGCATTTTTGGTTATGTTCAGTTAGTGCTTGATTCGGCTCCTTGTTAGTTGATGATACTGTGTTCTGGCAGTATTAACAACTTGCTACTGTGTGAATTCTGAGCAGCGCTAGCATAATCACGACACCTACCCTGCGACTGGGTTTAGTTCTTTTGAAGAGAAAGTTCAGAATAACATCCTTAACCCAGAAATCATGCACGCACCAGTTTTAGTTCTCAGTAAGTTATTTCTGTCTTTTTCTTCCTCTAATGGATTTATGTAGTAGACAAAGAGACTTTCATTTTTCGTACATGTAGTCATTGCCATAATTTTCTTTTTTTTTTTCCCCTAACTTTTCTCATGTCATTTCGTGATTGCCATAAGTTTCTTCAATGTCTTTTCGACATCACTACATGTGCCATTTTGCATTTGAGGCTTTTGCTTACTTAATTCATTATGTTGTATTTTACTGAAGTTTCATATAATGTGTGTATCTGATTATTTCACTCATCTGCCTACTGCAAATTGGCAGAGGACTCCTTGAAACGTGAGTCTGGAAGCAAGGTGCACCATGCTAATATCCAGGCGTCAAAGGTAACACATCCCTAGTTACGATCTCTTACACTTCTATCAAGTGTCTTGTTGTGCTTCTCGTATTGACATTTTACCTTATAATAATGATTTTTGGGTCATTTGATGGGGTCATGGAGGAAGCTATTTGTCAATTTAAAAATCTGTTCGATTTACTGATGATTTAGATGTGTCCTAATTTATGGAATTTTTTTTTCACCTCTCTGTTCTGTTATTGAAAAAGCATGAAGGTAAAATTTTACCCTACACCAAAGTGCCATCAGAGTCTGTTGAGTGGTCTTCTTTGGTCCTTTAAATTAAATCATGAGATCCACATAAAATTGTCTCTGATGAAAAATAGAGTTGAGAAAATCTTGAAGCGTGAGGGCTAACTTTTTCAGAATGAAGTTGACTGTAGTGTGTCTGATATTCAGAAGTAGACTTTAAGCATCATATGTTGATATTGGAAACGGTGATTTCTCAGCTGTTCCAAAGTAGTCTTGAAAAATGTGTTTAATCCCATCATCTCTTTTCATAGTTTATGAAATTGTGTAACAGTAGAAGAAGTTTGAAGATTTTTGGTCCAAGTTTGTTCTGGTTGATGTTCCTTTACTTGCTTGAATTTTTCATCTTTTTTATTGTACAATTCCGAAAGTTCCAAAATGATTTATTATGTTTGTTTTCATCCTCTCATTTAGTTTGGATCGTGGAAGTGTTGTTGATTTAGAAAATTAGATTTTCTGACGATAAACAATGTGTATGTACTGTGCAAGTTTCAACCAGTCAATATATTAACTGGCACAGTTATGTAGTTTATAGATTCCCCACTCTTTGGTGCATTGCATTTGATGTTTCTAATGTGGGTAATGCTTTTCAGGCTGTTGCTGACATAATTCGTACAACCTTGGGGCCCAGGTCCATGTTAAAAATGCTGCTTGATGCTGCGGGAGGTTAGCGTTTATTTCTTTTAATTAATGTTAGAACTCGGCGAGGATGCATGTATATCTCCTATGCAGTGTCACTTCTAATACATACATACATATACATACATGCTTGCATACATACATTTATATTCTGGAGTTATCTTCATGTTTTTTATCCTGGTGTGGGAGCATTATGAATTTGTCAATTTATCTTTCTGTATTATAGGTTCTGGTTTAGAAATTGCCTTTCTATCAGCATTTACAATGGTGGTTCACTGGCTTGGGCTGTGTTATGACTAATGTCCTAGTGAATATGAGCTCTATCTTTCTTGCAATTGACAGGAATTGTGGTGACAAATGATGGAAATGCTATCTTGCGTGAATTGGATCTTGCTCACCCAGCTGCAAAGGCATGATTTATCTCTTAAATAATTCTTTGAAACTTGTTTACTAATGCCACTGCTTGCCTAACCATGTCTCTTTGAAAACACCATTTTCTGTCTGCATATGCATTGAATTTGAGATTTGGTTGCTTTTATGTTTTTAACTTTCTGATACTGTTGTCTATTTGGGATGGCTACAGTCGATGATTGAATTAAGTCGCACCCAAGACGAAGAAGTAGGAGATGGAACAACATCTGTCATCATTCTTGGTACGTTTTTAGCATACCTGATACTTTCTATGAATTGTCATTTGGGGTTATGCTTCTTGTGGACCCTATTATTTGGATAATTTATGTTAGTGGTTATGAGCTGGAAATTGGAAAGGCGATTATTACACAAATCAGGTTCACTGTATTTGTGCAAGGTGATAATAACAAGTTGTGATTGATGTTTTTTAGATTGTCATGTTGTACACATAGGGAAACAGGTTTTATTTAATTTATTTTGTGGCTTGTGCCATATATACCCTGCCTTGTTCTGCATCTAATTTTTTTGAATGAAATTATTTTTTAATATTTAGCTGGTGAGATGCTCCATGTAGCTGAGGCATTTATTGAAAAAAATTATCACCCTACAGTTATTTGCCGAGGTAATCTAAGATTTTTATGTGTGGTTCTTTTCTAAAAGGCTGTTGGTGATTTTATCTGATGACTGCTATGATTATGTGATCTGCAGCTTACAGCAAAGCTCTGGAGGATGCTATTGCTGTGCTTGACAAAATTGCAATGCCTATTGATGCTAAGGATCGTAAGTTATTGCTACTGTTTAAGTTGAAAAGCCCCTTTTTCTTCCTAATGATATGTGATAGTTTACAATGAGCTGATCTTGTTCAATTTTAAACTCCACCAATTTGTGGAAACAGTGTATAACTAGGTCGATTAATTAGTTGTGGATGATTGGAGATGAGATATGACTTTTCTTTTAAAGATCCTGCCATATTAAATTTAACTAAGTACGTAATTTATACTAATTTGGTGATAAATTTGGAAGGCTGTGGCATATGGTGCAAACTAGCAGGATAATGAGTATTGTAAATATTGTTAATTGTTAACTCATTGCAGTTGAAGATAATAAATTCGTAGAGTAAGAGTTTGCTTGATGTGGCTTTATGGTGGATAAAAATGAATGCAGCCCTCTTTCCCATTAGAGGGGAATATCTAGATTGAGCATCTGTACTTTACATCTGATGAATATTCTTCAATTTATCTTTTGGGCTGATCATTTCTATTTCTTTCTTCTCTTTAGGAACATTTTAACTGCCACAATATATCCCCCTATTTTGTCTATGGGATTTATTTATCTTGTAGGGAATACCTGGCTGTAATATAAATGCTATCATGAGTTACATTGCAGGAAGCACACTGCTTGGGCTAGTGAAAAGCTGCATAGGTACAAAATTCACTGGTCAATTCGGGGATTTAATTGCTGTGAGTATCCTTAATGTCTTTTGGGCTAGGCTTTAAAACCAATGATTGATGATTTTCTATTTTTCAAATTATTGTTGCGGACCTTATTCTAAGCCCAAGATATTCTTAAAGCTTGTAACAGAAGAGGCATAATCCTCCTAGTGTTACTTAAAGGGGATCAAGGCAATGTAAAATATTGTCCGAGATAGATTATTCTTCAACCAAAATCCAGGAGTTTCCACAGAACCATGAGTTATGTTTTGATGATTACAGCACTGACGTGATGGTTACAACTTACATCTTGAATGATAAATATAATGTACAATATCTTCATAAAATGATAATAATAGATGGGCTTCTCGAGTTAGCACGCATTACAAATTTTCATTTATAGCTCTATTATATTTCTCTATAAAATTGCCCAGATACATGCACATCTACCAAGTATTGAGGTGTAGAAATAATTAGGTTCAAAGATGCAACCATTTGTGCAGATGACTTTAGCACTTATGCAACAACGTTGCACTTATATATGTGCATAATTCTATGTCTTATATCTTTATTTTGGTTATATTTTAGGATTTAGCTATTGATGCCACCACAACTGTTGGTGTTGATCTTGGACAAGGTTTGAGAGATGTGGATATAAAAAATTATATAAAGGTTGAGAAGGTCCCGGGTGGGCAGCTGGAGGATTCAAGAGTTCTCAAAGGAGTTATGATAAACAAAGATGTGGTTGCCCCTGGCAAAATGAGGAGAAAGATTGTTAACCCACGAATTATTCTTCTTGATTGTCCACTTGAGTATAAAAAGGGTGAAAACCAGACAAATGCTGAGCTGCTTAAAGAAGAAGACTGGAGTCTCTTGCTGAAGATGGAAGAAGAATATATTGAGGAGCTCTGTATGCAGATATTGAAGTTTAAACCAGATTTGGTAATTACAGAGAAGGGCCTTAGTGATTTGGCATGCCACTACTTGAGTAAGCATGGTGTTAGTGCAATCAGGAGGCTGAGAAAAACAGATAATAATAGAATTGCGAAGGCTTGTGGTGCTGTTATTGTGAACAGGCCCGATGAGTTGCAGGAGTCTGATGTTGGCACTGGTGCTGGGTTATTTGAAGTTAAGAAAATTGGAGATGAGTTCTTTGCATTCATAGTTGATTGCAAAGACCCGAAAGCTTGTACTGTACTCTTAAGGGGTGCTAGTAAGGATCTCTTAAATGAAGTTGAAAGAAACCTACAGGTAAGTAAATGACAAATACTGACAGCTAGCTGATTTGATAAAATAGCTTTCTGAAGCTTGTTTCCATGACAGGATGCCATGTCTGTTGCAAGGAACATAATAAAAAATCCTAAACTTGTTCCTGGAGGTGGTGCTACAGAGTTGACTGTATCGGCTGCTTTGAAGCAGAAGAGTTCATCTATTGAAGGAATAGAGAAGGTGAGTTCAAGGTTTCCATTGTTTTGATGGGCCAGTATCTACTATGTAAGGTGGACTCTGGTTTTATTTGCCATCTGATAGGCATTAGTAGTTTTTTATGATTTAACACTCCAGTTCTCACTTATAAAATTCTTGTTGATTGATAGTGGCCTTATGAAGCTGCTGCCATTGCTTTTGAGGCTATACCTCGTACTTTAGCGCAAAACTGTGGGGTGAATGTCATTCGGACTATGACTGCACTGCAAGGAAAAGTACGATATTAATTTTGCTTATGCTTTCTTAGACAACTCTTTCCCTCATTATGTATAATTTTATGTTCTTGGAAATTGTCATCGCAGCATGCAAATGGAGAAAATGCATGGATTGGTATTGATGGAAATACTGGTGCCATCACCGACATGAAGGAGCAGAAGGTTCTTTTCTTTTGTTCTCTGTGAAGCATCAGAATAATTCCCTAAAACAACACTTTGTGCATTAACCCATTGCTGACCCTCCCTTCCCCAACTTATATAAAATTAAGATTCTTTGTATTGTTTTTGTTAATGAAAGTATGCATTTAAAGCATAAACGTCTGAGAAATCAACTTTAATGATATTTTGTGCTGATACAATGTCAGATCTGGGATGCCTACAATGTGAAGGCACAAACATTTAAGACTGCCATTGAAGCTGCTTGCATGCTTCTGAGGATTGATGATATTGTGAGTGGAATCAAGAAGAAGCAGGCCCCTGGAGCTGGCCAGGCTTCTTCAAAGCCTAAGGTTGAGACTGAGGCAGATGCTGACAGTGAGCAAATTCTTCCTGACTGATAACATAGTTCAGCTGACATTGCTTTTTGACATAAGGACTGAAAATGTGCAAGGGGTCTTGGTGAGTTTTGAATCTTAATCGCAATTTTTAAAATTTTGGTCCTCAGTTGGACATTTGTTTTGTTTCTTGGTACTGTTTGCATGAGCAATTGTAAACTGTTCCATGATGGCATTTCGTTATTAGTGTTATGTTATTTTTAAATTCTGTGCAAAATGCGAATGCCAAGGTAAAGTTGCTCAGTTTCACCACCAGAGAGGTTGCCTGTTGTGCTGTTACTGGCTTTTAATGTTAGTGAAATCAGTTTCTCCCTTTTATGCATTACTGTCAAGTGTCTGCTTATTCTTCAATTTATTAATAACGCTATGCTTGGTTGGTTGGAGTGAAAATGGGGATTAATATAATGTTCGCGCATTAAATGGCTCAAACTTAAGCAGGTCTAACATAACTCTACGCTAAGTTCCCAAAGTGCATCTTCATTTGACAACATGCACGATAGAGTTTATTCTACTTTTAAGAAAAACCAATTAAACATGATACGCAAATGCCACCATTTAGAGTAACATTTTGTCACAAACCTTTATGGGCAAAGAAGAAAAAAAAATGTTATCATATTTAAATGCTCACTCTTTTCACACCCATAACTCATATTCAATGGTGTGAGCAGTTGGGTCTCAATTCCATATTTGATAGTTTAGATTCAGTTAAGGACAGTAAAAATAAATGTGTAAAAACAGATGTTGAGTGAAGAAACACTTGCATGATTTTTATAAAACAGACATACGCAACTAGCAAATTTGGTCATTATTGTCAATTTGTATCATTGGAATAATAGTGTCGGGCATTGAATTGATCCTTTAACTTTTAGTGTGCTTATACTGTACAAAAGCACCAAAGTTGCCGACGCAGCTGATGAGTGACTCTAATTGTACTGTTGTACACCATAGACCAGCTAAAGCGAGGCACAGATGTCTAGTTATTCATGGTTTAATTCAAGTAAATTACACTATTAATATCCTTTTTTTGATGCATGTTATTAGTAAAATCTTAGATCCAATCAACGTGGTGATAAGCATATTACTAATATGCCGGAGTCCTTGCATGTCAAGCCAAACTAAGCACATTGCCAGCACTTCGTCTGTACCTAGAGACGTTAAAGAAACAAGGATATCTTTACCTCAATAAATAGACTAGTGTTTTAATATTCATCCATCATAAAACTAAACTTGAGGGCAAGCCAAATAAGAATGTTGGCATGCCTATTACACTATCAGATTCCGTGTTGATTATTCCAGTGGATCAAGTTGTCGTCATGGTGTTGAAAATTATCATCAAAAGATAAGTGAACTAAACAAAAGAGTTTTCTTCCAAATTCTAAAACTTCTCATATCTCTTGATATGAATGCTTCCAATTAACCCAACGCTCTAGTTATGCAGCCAGTGGCAACCGTGAGAGTCTATATAATGTATGTACTCCCATCCCCTTTGATCTGTGGGTCGCATAACCCATTGATATTAAAATATCCCACAATTAAAAAAACCCATTCTTACTTGATTCACGTACACGTATCCATCTTTTACACGACAATCTATCACCAAATCTTAAAAAGTCTATCATGAGCACCGCAATATCAAACAGAACGATATTAGTTGCCAGGCAATGTTTGAGACAACTCAGACGTAGCTATCAATCAGCGATTTCCTCATCTCGTCCACAATGGCACTGGGTTGGGCTTCTCTCAGCTTGAAAACACTCTCAATCACAGAGAGTTCTGTTGCTGTGGTGTCTGAACCACAAAAGGCTGTCCAATCATTAACTGTCATGCCAGCAGCTATTACTTCACTACCACGGTTGACAGTCCCAGCCACCAAAGGAACCTGAAGAAGCGTAGAAAGTTCATCCAAGTCTTCAATGGAAGTATGAGGATGGACCTGCAACAAGTATATGGTCAAAATAACAGTACAGAAGTATATCTTACACATATCACAGGAGCATCTTTTATGCTTACCAAACCACCTCTGTTAGAGAAGGCACAATAACTGCCGACAAGAATATTACCAGCAATGGTCTGCCTAAAAACTTCTACTCCAAGAACATCTGCAATCATCTCCTCAGTTTCCTGAATAAAGATTTCACACATTGACAACTAGAAGAAGCCATGATGCATAAAATCCAGAAAAGTGGATGAAAATAATGGTAATAAACAAATAGAAGAGGACAATGAGAGCCGCCGCAGCATTATCTTTAGTGGTGAGTACAGGGTATCAATAATGCTCTCACAAGCAACCTTGTATTATCTACATCAGATGAAGCCACAATGATCAAGTTGTGCTCATGTCTTACACAAAATGATAATTTTGTTGCACAAATGAGAACCCTGATAAGGTCCCTTAACAAAGAGAAAATCCCATTGCATGATGAACCAAGTTACAAATAAAGAGACTACTTGGTTAATACCCAGAAACATTACTTGCAATTAACCAACACAATCTTCAAGTTCTTCTCATGCTCAATTTGATGATGCCAACGAAAGGAAAGAAAAATTTAACAACCCTTCAACAATTTTCATTTATTCTGTGGAAAAAAATATGAAGTGCTTTCTACAGAATAAAAATATAAAAGCCCTAATTCATATCCACATTTATATAAGCATGACACCCACAGGTCATTAATACTATGAACGATGGAGGGATCTGATTGCCTTGTTTGTATACATTAAACCAACCCTTTCCACATTAACTGTATTTTCTTCCAACAAAATTATAAACAGTTTACATGAGGAGTTGTCAATAAATCAGCTGTTCAGATTCAGAACAAGTAATAACTGTGATTATTTGTGCATTTCTTTCTTTAGCATCCATGCCTAAAATGCATATTAAACATCTGCCAAAATCAATTCCAAATCTAAAACTAAAGAAAAAATAAGCATAGGATTAATCTGATAGTTTATAAATAAGACAATACCCTGTCAAGATCAGTGTGCGTGAGGGCCACATGATCATTACAAGCTATACAATTACCCAGAGCAGATAATCTTTCTTCTATACGCTGAATGACAACTTGATCAGGTAGACTGTTCCTCAAGTGTTGAAGTTCTTCAGAAAAAACCATGGCAATAACATCAAGAACTATCCGTAAGCTCACAATCATTAATTGGTATGAAATTCTATAGCATCAGTAAAGGTGGAGCAGCTTTATGTTTGTCATACACAGAAAAGCAGTACTCAATTATGACCTACACACACTTGCAGCAGAGTAAATGTACTAATGGAGACAATTCAGCTAACCAAGCCACAGAATAAATAAAAAAGAAAAATTAAAGAAGGGCCTCAAGTGATAATAAAGATCCCAAATATTTGCAAATAAAAAACAGTATTTAGAATATTTTTAACACTGGATAGGGGCCAGGGGATAACTAAGTTGATAAACAGTGACAACACCATCAAACACTCCCCTGTTTGTAACTTGACAATTAAACTGGTATCACTTTAAAGTTTTTCAATTACACTTTCCCAGAAGACACAGAAAAGGTTCTCAGCATTAAAACATTGTATACCACCTTATCTGTGCCAATCAAAAGCAACGGTCCGATGTTGACCAACATAAAGATTTTATAAGTACTCTGTTCATTACTCTTTGTATCAACTTCAGAACAATTTTCAGGAAAATTCAGGGTATTATAAGTTAAAATATAGGATTTTTTTCTGAGAATGTCTCTGTGTGCTTAAAATGTTCTCAAATTGCATTGACATCAGAGAATTTAGAGTCCAACTAAGTTTTGAACTCTTCGTCAATTCATAAAGGGGTGGGAGGGACCAAAAGATGAAGAAAAGAATCATATTTGGTAATAATCCACTAAAAGAAATTAGTTTTCAAAAATTGAAATTCTAATTATTTTCTCAAATCAATTTTGAAATTAAAAATTAATTGCAAACCAACACCAGAGACTATTGTACTAACCTATAAAAACATATCCATTGTAACACATGAAATTTATAATATGGGTAGATAAACTCACCAACCATAACCAAGAAAAGCTCATGCTAAACCTGATGCTAATAGGCATCAAGAAATTTAAGTATTTTGACAGGTTCCATTCCACCACTATAATGCCACAAAACTGATGCTAGATCAGCTTGATAATGCAATTTGACCAAACAAAAAAAAAAAAAAAAATCAAATGTTACTAACAATCAAAATAAACAAGCATATTAGGTATAATCATCAGAATCACCTTGGTCTGTGGTGGTGTGGGGCAAGAGAAGCCCGTTCTTGTTTCCTGCAAACCAATAGATAGCTACGTTAATAAAGGCCAATAAAGTAGCAGTTAAAGAAATTGGTGCAGTCACACTGCCATCTCCTTTCTTTTAAGGTAAAAACAAAGAAAAACTGATAACTCAGGGAGCAGGCGTAGCCATATCTTAACAACCATTGATATAGTCCAAAGCAAAGACTAACTCTCATTAAAAAATCAAGAAAATAAAGGACATAAAGGATGAACTTACCAGCACAAAGACGGCCAACAATTCGGGTTCCGCCAATGGAGGTCTTGACTACAGGGATAACATCTGCTAATTCAGCCTCAAATGCACTGTATCAAGTAAATATCTCATGATAACTTTAAATCCATGGTTGATAAACAACTTTGAAAAAAAGGAATGAAAAGATCAAAATCCAAAATAGAAATAGGAACCTGTAAAAACTTTCGGAACCTCCAATTGCAACCAAACAATAGGCATTGGTAAGTTTTGAAAATACTCCAACTTCACAAGAATTCTCAAACTGAAGTCCTGTGGAAAACCCATAAGATCAGTTAATACGTTAGTAAATTTACAACTTTCCAGTTTCCACCAAATAACAAAAACATAAAGCAATAAATACATTAAAGAATAAAAGGATAAGAAGAGCACTCTTTACAGTCATGCTTAATGATTAAACCGTAGTTAGAACACATATGTCCCACTTACTTGTAGCCATGATTGAGAAGACAGAAATCTTTTAACCCAAGTAATCAACTTGAAGATATGCCTTGTCGAAATTCTATTTGGCAAAACAAAACAAAGGACACATGATTGTTGTGGAAAAATAATAACAATATGTTTCTAAAAGCCCTACCGCCAATAAGCCTCACAATACTAGCTCCGTGGGCAACAAGCATTTGCTTCAAATTTTATATCAAGGCATTGAAATTTTGTTTGATTGGGAAATAAGAGTATATAAGTTATGTGGTTATGCATAACCTAACCCCTTGTATAGTTTGCAAAACTGATATTCCCAGACTAGGGATGGGAAATGAAATGACATCTCCAATAGAAATTTGTTTATTCAAATAAATTTAAAGGTGCTTAAACACTTCCAAGCCACCCCTTGTTTTAGTAGCTTCAATCTTGAAACGTCCAAGAGCACCTCCAGCAATCTCCAGCATGGATGACCAGTTGGCATGAACGGCTAAAAAGGCTTCAGCTTGCTCATATTTTATCATGCCAATAGTTTTGGTTTAATTTACCAATTTCTAACTATGGAAACACTACACACAGGAAATACGAGAAAACAATGAATCTAAATTCAAATTGCATTAATATTTGACAATTCATAATCGAAAATCCAAATTGGAAAAAAAAGGAAAGAAAGCATGCTTGCGAGAAGCGATTGCACTAAATATAATTATCCCTTATTCAAACAGACGATTCTAGCTGCCCCTATAGCAACACCACTAGATCCCATCATCGGCATCTCGAGCGCCAGCGAGACGCTGAGCGCTGGTGAAACCCGACCTATCAATCTGCAGCTGCAAGAATGAATAGAAAGATACCTGGTGGACCGTTGATGGATGAGCACGGCGGAAATAACAACGGCGTAATAGAGTTCGTAGAAGCTACGTGAGAGTTGAGGAAGGCGAGGAGGCGCCGAAGCGATGAGGTGCAAAAGCTAGGGCGGGATCGAATTTGGATTACTTCACTTAGGTAATTTTGTCTTGTTATCATGCATAGGCCCAACCAGGGATATCTGATAAAGGGCGAAAGAAAAGCGGAAATGATTGATTCACGATGTTCGTATTTACATCTTTTTATGTATATATAACGTGGCTTAATGAAAAATAATATATGAAGTGTAAGGAAGTAGAGATTGGTAGTCTATATTCAACTATGCTATCCAACATAACTAAATTGTAAACATAAAGAAATAGAAATATCAGTGCTCTAATTAATATATAAAATTTATGTGTATATATATTATTAAAGAGATAAGTGTACCTCTTTTATAGGGCATGCACATCCTATTACATTCTCTCTTCTAAAATTAATATTTTTTCTCTTCATTTTTCTAAATTCATATAATATATATATATATATATACATGTGAATGTAATATTTTTAAATGAGAAAATTCCTATTTTGATTCTTTATAAATTAACAAACTTCTATTTTAATATTTTACTGTTTAATTTTTTTAAATAAGTCATTCACAAATTAATCAACTTTTATTTTAGTCTTGTATTGTTTAATTTTCTTATTTTAGTCTCTTACAGATTAAAATTAATATTAATCAATTATCTTATTCAATATCACATAACGGTTTTAGTCTATCTATTGACGTGATAGATGACAATGACATGGTAAGATGATGTGGCACATATTTTGTCACATCGCTATCTACCATGTTATCTTATCATGTCATAACTGTTTGTCAAATTGTATGCCATGTCATCTCTATCTATCACGTCATCTTGTCATGTTATCACCATCTATCACGTCAGTAGATAGGCCAACACTATCATGTGATATTGAATAGAGGAATTTAATCAATATTAATTTTAATTTGTAAAAGATCAAAATAGAAGAATTAAATAGTAAATGACTAAAATAAAAGTTAGTTAATTTGTGGAGAACTTAATTAGAAGAATTAAATAATAAGATATTAAAATAAAAGTTTGTTAATCTATAAAAAACTAAAATAAAATTTTTGTCTTTCTAAATTTTTAAAAGTTGAAAATTATGGCATTCCCCTTGCCCCTTCTTTTGCTCCTTACATAATAGCAAATGATAATAATAATTGTACCAAAAAAAATAACAATAATAATATTAACACCTTTCTATAGCTATGGAATTATTGTAATTGAATTTCTTGTAAAATATCAATGATACATAATTAATTGGTCCATTTTTTTTCTCTCTTTTTCCTCATTATTTGATTGGGTTTCCATCTATTAAAAAATTAATTAGAACTAAATAATTTGGAGGAATAAAAAATTGATAATCAAAAATAACTAGCATGCTAATATTTGAGTCTTTCTCTTTTCTAAAATATTTTGATTTATAAACTTTGACACAATGATCTATTTGTTTTGAAAGAAAAGTGTTTTGTAAATTATTTTGAGTTGAATAAAAAAAATTTTATTAGAGGAGTCAGCAAAATGTTAGAAAATTATCAAAGTAGATAATAAAATACATAAATTATAGACAATATGTTGTAGTTTTGGTTTAATGCAAACGAAAAGAAAAAATTAATAGGAAAACATATAATTCTATGAATTTAAATAAGTCATTTCGTATCAAATTTTTTTGTTGTAAAAGTAAGTGTAACTTATTTTCTTTTTTTTAAAAAATTAATATCTATATCAAATATTTATTTAAAATTTAAAATTATTAAATTTATTAAATCTTATAAATTAATCTGTAAGAATCAATAGATTAATATATTACAGTCATATTTATGAATATTTAATAACAAATTTTAATTAAAGTTTGATTTTTCTGTGTTAAATGTGTTTTTAGCCAGTAAAATGCTACCTAGACAGTTGATGTGGCATTATGCCAATATAATAGGTAATGGATTGAACAGCACCATTTGCCTCAAATATAACAACTGCCATTGTATATATTGAACCTCCATGAAAGAATACGAACTGCCTAGCTTGTTCTAAGAGAGGTATGGGCCTGAGAAACTGCCCCAAAATGCTGACTTCGGGCGTGATGAGGTGATTTTGGAAATGCTGGCTTGTGGATTATTTCAGAAACATGGAATATGACCTGCCTTCATCCGCCCTAAATGCTGTGTCTCCTTGTCTGTAGTCTATTTTCTTGGAACGTGAAACGTGGAAATGCTGTCTTGTGGGTTTCTTCTGCCTGATTCTTTTCACCATTCAATGAAATAAGCCATTCCTCTTGCTCTCTCTTGATTTCTTCATTTAGGTTTTTTTGTCACTACAACTACATGCGGCTGCATTCTGTTTGCCTTCTTTTGTGAACAAGATTGCCCATCCAAATGTACAATGAACTCACAGTCATGTCAAGGAATTGCAGCTGATACACGTACTTTGAAATTCCTCAATTTCATGGCAGAAAAGTATACATTGCAATATTTGGATCCTATAATTTTTTTATTTTAATAATTTTTTTATTTTTATATATAATTTAATATATAAATTTCATTATTATTATTTTTTAATTATGAATTTGTTTTACTCTGAATTTACCTTAAAAAAAAAAAAGAAACTGGATCCATACATTGCAGGACTATTGAATAGAATAAGACAGTTAAAATATTTTTCAATGATAAAGAACTTAATCAAAACCCAGTCTTACCAATAACAATTCCGCACATACAAGCCATGAAAAGTTCTGCTATCTAATTAACAAAATACATATTAAATTTAATAAATTTAATAATTTAAATTTTTAAATAAAAATTTATTTATAAAAATAATAACACTATTTAATTAAATGACAGCATACAATAAAATCTCAATAATTTACTTAGGAGAGCACATCATCAAGGAACAAAAGAACATAGGAGCGGTTGGCATCCACCTCACATGACCTGTATCAAATTGAACACAGAAGCGGGTTACTTGTTGCTTGGGCGCTTTGCACCCTTACTTGACTAGAAAAAAAAAAGAAAAAAAAAACCAGAACCTGGGACCGACCACCGACAAACAAAGGGTTGGGGACGCCAAGTCATAGCCTTAGATAGAAATAGAATAACAAAGATACGAATAACAGAGCCCTCACAGAGTGATAAATGCGAACCTGCAGATTCTCGCTCACTGTGATTCGAAGATGACTTGGGTTGTTTTAGGTGGGAAGCCCCCGAGTCAAACGTCACTCATACAAATTTATATTGCAAATTTTCTTTCACTTTCTTCTCATTTTATCTTTCTTTTTCCAGCAATGGCGGTTCAAACGGTTTCAGCATAGATTTGGGATTTTATTCCCCTTTTTCTTATTGAGGCTAAAACTATGCGTTAAAGACAGTTTAGTGTGTGACATTGCTCCAAACCATACCTCCATGTAGCTGCCAGTTCAGCATTCAATGGACTAAGTTGGTAAATTTAGAATTCCATGTGAAGTAATATAATGGAAGGAGTAATAAGTATTAATTTTCATAATTTAGGGGATTAAAATTGTGAAATTTGGATCTGACTTTTCTTTTTCTTAATTTTAATAATTTTTTATTATTTTTTATTTTATAGTAAATTTTAACTTGTAAATTTTATTTTTATTTATTTTTTTACTAGAACTCTTTACTTTAAACAAAAAAAATAAAAATAAAAGATCCTGATCCCAAAATAGTCAAACCAAATTATTTGGGAGCTAATTTACTCCTACTCTTTTTTTCAAAAATTATTTTGTTCGTTTCGTCTAAGACACTGGTTAATTCCGTGTTCAACGAGTATTTAGAAGTCCTAATTAAGGAAGATAATGTAATAATGTAATAATTTGGTTATATAATGGATAATCACGATGGACTAGTTCAATATCAACAAAAGAATTCTTTCTTTTCTCTCTAATTTTTTCCTATGTTCTATTATCCTTCCCCTTCCCTTCTATCTCCTCCTTTTTCTCTGTTGCTGTGTCAAATTGCCAGCTATACAAAATAGACCAAATAAGTCCAGTCACAAATTTAAGTTCAGTTCAACTGAATTGGATGTTTTCGTGTGGGTCAAAAGTTTGTAAAAGTCAATGTACAAACTTGATGAGGTTGAAAAATCTCATCTAGGAGAACACATGGGTACGGAAAAATTGACCGATCATCGTGCAGGAGCTGTCGGTTTTAAAATTACAGCAAAAAGCTGTGCAAACAAAAGAAAATTGCCAGTTAAAAAATAAAGATAGAAAATTGCCGCCGGATTCACCATCTTCCATTGATTATGCTTTCAGGTATTTAATGAACAAAACAGTTTTTCAAGTGAAAACCCAACATAAATAATGAAACAAAGAAGTAAGAACCCGACGTAAGAGAAGGCAAACGTGCCAATCTGCCAGCCTCTTGTGTCACTTTCAATTGAAGTTGTAACAGCAAGATTGCTTCGCGTGTTGGGCTGCCCCACTGCAAAATGGTATTTATAGACTAGCCAGGTGTTGGCATGGAGATAAACAAGGGTTGTCTTTGTCGTATGTATCGTACGAATTTGGGCTGCTTTGGCTTCCTTTATTCCAGTCCAGTTCTTGTTTTGTTTCCCTTCCTTTGGAGTGCTCTGACGTCCCTCAGTGATGGGCGGGTAGCGTCAAATCTTCCGGTGATATGTCTGACTCTTTGTGCAAGCAGCTGCTACTATTGTAAGAACTGATGCCTCTGCTTTCTGTTCTTGTTTTGCTTCTTTTATTTGAATCACTCCATTAGTGTTTAAGACCTGGAATTTCGAAAAGTGAATTTGCCCGAGCTGATTTTTTATTCGCTTGTTATTTTTATGTGGGTCAGAAAGGGTTTGATTGACTGATGTAGCTATTGTTGGGTAATTGTTTGCCGTGATTTTTTTTTGGAGATGTCAATTTTTGATGTGGCATTTAGAGATTGGGTTTGGATTGGATTCATCAGTGGGTTTTTTGTTTTTTTCCACCACATTATTGCTGTAAACTGCACAGTTATCAACGCATGCTCACAATAATGTGTTTGTGCTTGCAGGTTCTAATACATCTGCTGAGAATTAGGTGCCTGCGAAACCAAGCGTAGTTGCCAAGAAGATGGATAAAGAAAACAATGATAACCATGGTGATGATGAGCGTGACATAGAAAATGAGGGTCCATTGGATGGGAAGGAGATTCCAAGCTTCTGGTCCGAGTTTTCTGACAGAAATATGACATATGCAGAGCCACTTCTGGTGAAGAGGACTAACACCACCTCCCAGATTGCCATTGTTGGTGCCAACCTTTGCCCTATCGAAAGCCTTGATTACGAGTAAGCAACCTGTATTCCTTTTTGGGCAACAGATATGCATTATCTTGTAAAACAAGTACTGAAATTGTTAAATTGATGGATTACGAATTAATGATTAAATTTGCAAGGAATCTGATATAAAGAGTCCATATTAAACGCTTGTTATTATCTCTTGCTTTGTTTTTTCTTTTGCTTTGGCCCGGGGGATGGGGGGGTGTTGGTAACAGCTAGGATTTTGTTAAAATGAAAAATTAATGATTAGGTTTTTGATTCCACGATCATCATTCTTGTCTTTATCTAGTTCTGGATAGACCATATGATCTTTATATTATCTGTCCTTAACTATTCGCTTTATTCTCAGCGCAACTGACTAGTTTATATTAAGTCTTCAACCTTCTCCTTCCCAATCAATCATGGTTCTTTGTCTATAGGGCTCCTTTTGGTAAATACAACAAAACCATTTGCATTTGTGTCTTTACATGGTAAGCTTCCATCTTATGATCAGCTGGTGTGAGTTTTTCTAGTAATTTTTTCCTAATATATCTAGTAGCTTTTTGGGTGTGCTTCCACACCGTAGAAGGGCAAACTTTTCTTTTTCCTCTCTCGATCTTGAAGTGCTTATAGATCAAAGTGTAAGCATGCTGGGCACAAGCGTGAGAAAGAGAAGACAAGGAAGAAAGCCTTTAGTATGCCACTTACGTGGGATAAATCACTTATAAATAGTCTGTAATGCATTATATACATTTTTCTTATGGTTGTAGGTGTTGCTTTTGTAGAATTTATACAAATTTCGAGTACCATAAATTGACCTCTAAGTAGTTTAGTAGTTTCAAAATTTTGTGTCATGCTGTGTGATGCCTTATTTGTCCAACATAATACCTTTCATCTTTCAATATATCATATGTAAGATTTTCTATTACTGACATGAAAGTGATAACAGTCAGAAAATATATGTCTGTAATTTCAGGATTTTTGAGAATGAAATATTTAAGCAGGACTGGAGGTCAAGGAAGAAGGTTCAGATATTCCAGTATATGATACTGAAGTGGGGATTTGCCCTTCTTATCGGGTTGGGTACTGGACTCGTTGGCTTCTTCAGTAATATTGCTGTTGAGAACATAGCTGGTTTCAAGCTGCTTCTGATGACCAGTCTTGTGTCTAAACACAGGTGAGCTTGCTCCTAATCTAACCAGATGCATGTGCTCAAACTTTAATAACATTTTAATTGGCACCTTATTTCTTGGCAGGTGCTAGTTTTCGTGCTGATGACTTATATTTGTATTAGATAAGGCGTGTACAATGTTTTTATTACTTGACCACAAAAGTCCATGCTTTTAACAAATTCTCTACATCGTAATCATATTTGTGGAATGTATATTACAAAGGAGAGTTATTATATCTGATACTCCTTATATGCTTGAGACACTTTATTTCATTTGTCAAAGAATTTATTTCAATTTTTGGGAAAAAAATATTTTCAGTCAATAGGAAATAGGAATGAATGTATTGGTTTAAAATCATTACTTTTAGTTTATCAACTAAGATGGCTGTATTATACGATATGCCTGTAAAAATAAGCAATAAATGCTTTAACGTTTAGGGTTTTTCCTTTGAACTTAGCTTTCAAGTAGTCTTTTTTTATGTTAAAAGATAGAGTTGACATACCTAGGATGCAGCTGGATCTATAAACTTAAATTTAGCATTTGGCCTTGGTGTTTTATATCTGAGTTTTATCAAGTTACTGAACACATCCAGTTTGAATATATAGGATTTTAAATCATCTGAAAATTGAAATGCATGCATAATTTTTTACATCATTGTCATTGGTGTAAATTTATTCTCACAGTACAGTAGTTTCAGAACAGATATTTCGAGGCTTTTGCAGCATATGCTGGTTGCAATATAGGTTTAGCAGCTGCTGCTGCTGCTCTTTGTGCTTTCATTGCTCCAGCTGCAGCAGGTTCCGGTATTCCTGAGGTGAAAGCCTATCTTAATGGCGTGGATGCTTACTCTATACTGGCTCCAAGCACCCTTTTTGTAAAGGTAAATTATATTATAATAGTTCAAGCAAGTATACCTGTTTTCTTGTATTAAAGATATAAAATTGTTTTTAAGCCTTCACTTAAAAACTTAAATTTTTGAGGATGATTGATTCCTTGACATGGTATTAAAGTTTTTATGACTAAATGGTCAAGAGTTCGATTCTTATCGCCCCATTCTTAAAAAATTAAATTGAATTTCAATACGCTTATGCTTTGTCTACATTTATAGCCGAAAGAATTTTCATGTAAAGAGGCATGTTAGATATATAAAACTAATCTTACACTTACACCTAATAACTTAAGTTTTTGGGATATTAGTTCTTGACATAATCTTAGAACCTCTATAACTAAATGGTCAAAAGTTCAATTCTCACCACCTTTATAATTAAAAAAGATTCACACTTCAAGTTCAAAAAGAGCTTTTCATGTGAGTGAGTGTGTTAAAAATGTAAAATAATTCTTAAATCTTTGCCTAATAACTTAAACTTTTGGGATGATTGGTTCCTTGATAACTTCAAACTTGTTGCCTGAACACAGAGAAAAAATGAATGATTCTTGAATAGTTGAAAGCAAGCCAAAATATCTGTTGTCTGTTTTAAATGATAAAATTTCAATAAATGAAACTAATGTCTGGTGAAAAAACCTTTGAACTTTCTCCTCTGCAAGGGTTTTATGCAGAATTGCAGATAATTACCAAGGACAAGCTATTACAATTCTGTTGCTATTTCACGTGCTACTAAATTTTTTATTCTGTTTTTAGTATATCTTATACTGCTCACTTTGCCTTTTCATCTATAATGTAATATATAAAGCTAGAAAAAGAGAAAAGCAAGAAACAGAACTAACTAGGGACAAGTGTTAGGAGATAAAATCCATTACAGGGCATAGACCTTACAGCTTAAGTTTCTATGTGAATTGATTCCTTAACATGCTATTAAAGTTTCTATGACCAAATGATCAAAAGTTTGATCCTTACCACTGTTGTTCTCATCTTGAAAATTAAAATTTATCACCATTCACCAGGTAACAAAGGTCTATGCCTTGTCCATGCATCAAGCCCAAAGTGCATTCTCATGAGGAGGCACATTAGAGATAATATACAAACCATTCTAGGTCTTGTCCCAAGATTTTTTAGGATGAGTGATTACTTAGCATGCTATCAGCTGAGGTATGAATGAAAACTATTATATTCTGTTCTCTTAATAACTTAAACTTTTGAAATAATTAATTATTAAACACCAAGGTTTAATTGAAATATCAGCAAGCTTTCCTAAGTTTACCTAGCTGATCAGTAATTGGGGCTGCTTCCTTCTTATTGTACGTTGGTTTGTTAAATAATTCTTATGGGATTGTTACAAACTATAGATTCAGCTGCAAACATGAAAGTGAAATTAAATATATGGTAGAGCTTTGTTTCCACTTACAAATGATGCAAAACAACAGCTATTTCAGTTGGTCTTGATGTCATATAAGAAGAAAGAGCAAGAGGGATAAAAAGACCGCGGAGGAGAGAAAAATGGTAGAGAAGGTTACAATTTATTAATTGTCCAGTCTCTGAAACCTAAACTACATATCATACAGGCAATCATTGAATAATTATACTTTCTATTGTGCCTACAATTTGAAGTGAGGAAAGGGAAACTTTCATGGCTAGCCAAACAATTGTACCAAATCCCTGAGAACTAGGAAAGACTAAGTTTCTATAAAAGTGAATAAACACTTATCCTCTGATAACTACAGATCCAGGATGCAAAATGGAAAGAGTAAAATTAACTATATTTCTGATTATGCTCAACATCTTCTTCCTTTCTTTTCCTTGCATCAATTGGACATATAAATGATCCACATAACTTAGGTTCCTTATTATAGTTCTGCTTACTAAATTTCTGGAGCACTAATATTAATGATTAAGATTGTAAATGAAGGCCCTAGTTTCAAGTAGAAATTAGTGGTAGAGAGAATAATTGGGAAATCAAAAGGCGTGCCTATGTTTTGTTTCTTATTAAAGTTGGTGTTTATAATTGCTAATTCATAAAATTTATTAGAATGCTTTCGGCTTTCCAATTCCTCTACTTTTAACCCAGTTTCATTGGAACAGACAATTGACGGCAAAATGCTTGCCTGGGAGATTCAGCATTCATTCTACTTTCTTAATTTAGTATGTGCACCCAAACAAGAGATGGATGGTTTCTTCCTTTATTTTACATTCTATTTTGTTCAGTTCCATCCATCCAAACGAGCTGTTAGCCTGTTAGAGTGCATCATGGTCAGCTAAGAAAAATCTTTGGTCTTTTGAGACATTTGAAAATCTGATATTTGAAAGTTAAATGCTCAAGAAAACTCGTATGGATTTTGTATGAGAGCCCAAAATATAGAAATATGTCAAAGTAAAAGTGCTTTAAGCATAGGCTTCAGCAGCTAACCATATATTGCCAAATATTTAGGCATTAAAAACTGAGGAATGCCAAGTTGTACATATCCATGGTATTTGTTAATTTTAGAGAGAAGATGAAGTTAGAGAGGGAAAGTGTTTTAGATAAAATTAGGTTACTTCATTCTGTTCAGATGAGAAGCATATATAATACACCATATAAGTGCACAGCAGAGAAAACCCCAGCACAGACAATTCAGCAGCTGACTAAGCCTAATTCTGTGGCTTTTCTACTCCCTAATGCCTTCTAATATTCCCCCCTCAAGTTAGAGCATAGATATTGATCATACTCAACTTGTTACAAATATAATCAATCCTAACATGGCCAAGGCCTTTAGTCAAAATATTAGCTAATTGTTTACCAGTCTTCACATGACTTGTTGAAATGACTCCGTTGAGAAGTTTTTCTCAAATAAAGTGACAATCAACTTCAATGTGCTTAGTTCTCTCATGAAAAACTGGATTTGAGGCAATGTGAATCGCTTCTTGGTTGTCACACCGTAATTTCATAGGTCTTGTAACCTTGAATCCCAACTCATCAAATAATTGTTGCAACCATAAAAGTTCACAGCTTGCAAGTGCTATGGCTCAGTATTTAGATTCAGCATTGGACCGAGTTACTACACTCTATTTCTTACTCTTCCATGAAACTAAATTCCCTTCAACAAATACACAATAGCCAAATGTTGATCTCTTATCTATATGAGAGTCAGCCCAATCTGTATCTGAGAAGCCTTCAATTTCACAATGTCCATGATCCTTGTACACAATGCCATGACCAAGGGAGCCTTCCAAGTATTTTAAGATATGAACAACTGCATGTCAATGAGATGTTCTAGGGAAAGACATAAATTGGCTCACCACATAAACCGAGAAGGCAATGTCCAATCTGGTTACTTTTAGATAGTTTAGTTTCCCCATCGGTCTTCTATGACAACTTGGATCTAATAAAGTTTCTCCATCATCTGCTGTTAATTTCACATTGGGAATCATAGGAGAGTCATAAGGCTTTGCTTCCAACATATCAGTTTCTTTAAGTAAATCAAGAACATACTTCCTTTGTGATAAAAATATTCCTGCTCCTGGTAACTTCAATGCCTAAAAAGTACTTTAGGGTATCCAAAGTCTTTTGTTTGAAATTGCAAGTGAAGAAAGGACTTTAAGTCCTAAATACTAGATCTATCACTTCTTGTGATCACATTATCATCTACATACACTATCATAAGAATACAACCTACATCAGAGGACTTATAAAAGACAGAGTGATCAAACTTACTCCTCTGCATGCCAAATTGTAAAACCGCTTGACTCAAGGGACCAAACCATGCTCGTGAAGATTGTTTTAACCTATACAAAGATTTGCGAAGTCTACAAACTTTTCCTTTCTCCCCCTAGGCAACAAACTCAAGTGGTTGCTCCATATGCACCTCTTCATGTAAATCTGCCTATAGAAAAGCATTTTTAACATCTAATTGATGCAACACTAGTGATGAGAAGCTGCAAGAGAAATAAGCAATCTAACTAAAACCATTTTCGGTACAGAAGAAAAAATCTCTGAGTAATCAACACCATATGTCTAAGTATAGCCTTTTGCTACCACCGAGCTTTTAGTCTAGCTAAGGACCAATCTGGATTAACTTTGATGGAAAAGACCCATTTGCAACCAATAGTGTGTTTGCCTTTAGGAAGAGGTACCAAGTCCCAAGTTACATTTTGTTCAAGAGCATTCATTTCATCCATCATAGCTGCTCGCCAACCACTATGAGAAAGAGCCTCTACAAGTGATTTTGGAACAGATAAGGAGTCAAGGGAAGCAATAAAGGACTTTTATGAATTAGAAAGATTGTTGTAAGAGACATAAGATGAAACTAGATAGGTACATGAATGTTTACCTTTCCTTAAAGCAATTGGAAGATCAAATCATGATTTTGTACTTGAGTCTCTTGAGATGAAGGGGCCGATACAACTGGAGAATTCAAGGTTTTAGCTTCTGGAGGGGGTTGAGTAAAGGCCTTTGAGTGGTGTCGCCGAGAGTATGTATGCTTGAAGAAATATGATGGTGGGGGGAAAGTAGATGGCTTTAACTGTGAGTTGTGTGAAGTATTTGGAGGGTGAGTTTTATAGACCAAAAACTCATCATCTTCTGAATCCAAGGGAGATGACTAAAGAACAAAAGAAGATTGATTGAAGAAGGGTGTGGTCTCAAATAATGTTAATTAGCAATACAATGTATCTTCCTAAATTAGGAGAGTAACACTTGTAACCCTTTTAACTACAAGCATATCCTAGGAAAATACATTTGAGAGAACGAGGATCAAGTTTGGATACTGATGGACAGACATCTTGTACAAAGCAAGTACACCCAAAGATTCTAGGAGATAAGGGAAATAGTCATTTTGATGGAAACAAAATAGAAAAGGGAATTTGACCTTTGAGAATGGAGGGTGGTATTCTATTAATAAGATAGGTAGTTGGTAGAACTGCATCACCCCAAAAAGAATTTGGGCATATTCATTTGAAATAGAAGAGCACAGGCAACCTCCATAAGATGTCTATTTTTTCTCTCTGCCACTCCATTCTATTGAGGAGTGAAAGCACAAGAAGACTAACGTATAATACCATTTTCTTTCATAAATGAAGAGAAAGCATTGGAATAGTACTCCTTTGCATTATCACTCCACAGGATTCTAATGAATAAATTAAATTGAGTTTTCACTTCAGCATAGAAGGCACAAAAGATTGAAAACAATTTTGATCGATTTTTCATTAATTAAACCAAGTTACACGAAAAAAGTCATCTACAAAAGTTACAAAATAACGAAACTCAGACTTGGACTCTACTAGACATGAACCCTAAACATAAGAATGAACAAACTCAAAAGGAGATGTTGGCCTATTAACACTTCCAGAATTATATGTCTTTCTATGGTGTTTGGCAAATTGACATGTTTCACAATTCAAAATAGACATAGTCCTAAGATTAAGACACAACTTTTTGAGAGAGTCCAAGAATGGATGACCTTGTCGGCAATGTAGATCAGAAGGAGAAATTGTCTAAGAACAAGCCAAGGACTGTGGCATTGGGTCCAATCCTCCCTTCAAAACATATAGTCCATTGAACTCACGACCTCTACCAAGGATCCTCCTTGTCCTAAGTTCTTGAAACAAACAATATTCAAGAAAGAAGTGAACACCACAATTGTTGGTGTGAGTAATTCTACTAATTGACAATAAATTAAATGGAAATTGGGGTAAGCACAATACAAAAGTCAGAGATAAGGAAGTGGAGGTTAGGGCATTTCCACTCCCAATGACTAGAGTGGTAGATCCATTTGCAAGAGTAAGAGTTGGTAAATTTGTAGAAGGATGGAATGAGGTTAGTATGCTAGTGTTACTTGTCATGTGATCAATGGCACTCGTGTTAATGACCTAGTTATGTGAAGAAGTGGTGAGGCAAGCAGTGGGGTGACTTATGTGGACTAATGTAGCTATAGAAGATGTACCAACTCCTTGAGAGGCCTGAAATTGTGTATATCTATGGAACTCATCCGCTGTCATAGTAAAAGTCTTGACACTAGTCTTTACTCCATTAGATGGTGGGGTGGGCAAGATACCCTCTTGAGTGACAATGTGGGCAAATCTTTAACTCCTAGCTTGTTTCATCTTCCAGCAATTCCTCTTCAGATGCCCTAATTCTCCACAAGAATAGCAAATACGTGGACTACGACCACCACTGGCCCTACCACCTCTAGTTCCTACCCTTCCACATCCTCTACCTCCTTCTCTACTCATGAGAGCGACTAACTCATTATTACTGGAGGCATGGGAGGGCTCTTATTGACATCTTTACCAACTCTAAGAAGTCTTGCAAACATTTCATCCAGCTAGGAAGCAAATTACCACAATTTGCTCTTGCTACTTTTGCATTTTCTTCACATCATTAGACGGGAAACATAGTTCTTAGTCGTTCAAAGGACTTCTTCACTTCTATGTAATAGTCCCATAAGCTCCTATTATTCTTATCAGCCCTGTAAATATTCAGTAACAGTTCATGTATATCTATGAAGTCTTGTTTGCCTTCAAACATAAAGTCCAGGTGGTCCCAGAAAGCCTTGATTGTATAATAGTGCTGAGTAGCATCATGTATGGAGGGGTGAAGAGTTTTCTGAATTTGATTATACAATGTGTTATCCGCTATCATCCATTTCCTCTTAGCTGCCTTATCTGTGGGAGGATCCTTTGTTAGGTGATCATCAAGCTCAATTCCATTGAGATATCTCTAGATTGTTCTCTCCCACTGTCCATATTTTCTTCTGCCCTCTAACAGTCTATCAGTGATTCTAGTATTGGATATCAATTCTGCCACCACTTCAGTATCACTGTTTTCTTCCTTAGTTATTGTCTCAGCCTTTTTAGATGGTGTTGCTTCCTCATTAGCGGATATGTTTTCCCTCAACTACAGTTCTTACACAGCAGAGTTTAGTTTTAGACCTTTCACCAATTCTGATCTGATTTGTGAAAATAAGCTCCAACAGTGTCACCCAGCTCCACAAGCTTGTAACCCACAAGTTCAGGTGGTCCTGTGAAGTCTCAATAGGACCAGCTTGAGATGTTCCAACCGTCCGTGACCCACTAAACTAAGAAATAGGCCGTTCGAGACTTATAAGAATCAGAGAAGAGTCGTCGCAGCTTCTCTGAGTAATTTCGAGCTCGGAGACTACTGTTCCCGGCAGTAAGCAGCCTAAACGCCGTCGAAGACCACCGTTCCAGGCCGTAACTGGCCTAACCCGCGTCGACGTGGCATCAAACTTGAGGGCCAGCACCGTGGACCTCTGTCCCAAGAGTGAGTTGCGACTCTCAGGTCGCAACTCCCATAAACCACGGAGAAGAAAGGGGAGAGAGGGGGAAGGACGGATTCCTAAGGGCCGACCAGAATCAGAGGTGAGATTTTGGGTATTAGGGTTAGGATTTCTGAATTTGGGGATTAGGGTTCCTGAGTTGGGGGATGGGTTGCACTCAATTGGGGCTTGGATCTTGCTGTGATACTATGTTAATTTTAGAGAGAAGATGAGGTTAGAGAGGGAAAGTGTTTTGGATAAAATTAGGCTACTTCATTTTATTCAGATGAAAAGCCTATATAACACACCATATAAGTAGCGCACCAATGTATGCTTCAAAATCAGCCACACACCTTATAAGTGCACAGTAGAGAAAACCCCAGCACAAACAATTCGGCAGCTGACTAAGCCTAATTCTCCGGCTTCTCTACTCCCTAACGCCTTCTAACAGTATTGATGGTGAAAACTAATTAATTGGATTTGAATGGCACATATGGCAGGGGCCAGAGACTTGTATGTGAATGCATGCAGGTGAGCCTGGTTGTAATGCTTGTTTAAAAGGATTCTGTCTTCCTTATCGAGGTTTTTTTTTTTTTTTTTTTACCTTTCTTCTTTTGGCTTTAGAATGTGGGTGCTTTTGGCTCAGTAATTGCAATGCAAAAAAGTTTCTGTGGAGTCTACTTACAGTTGTTCTTAATCTTTCTATTTATGAAGTTCTTCACGTTCAAGTATTCCTATTGATATAAGTTCTATTGTTCAACAAAACACGCTTCTTATCCTCTTGTTTAACTTCCTTTTTGTGTATGGTGTCCCAAAATACTGTTTAGGTTTTCATTCACAAAATTTAGTTAGCTCCCCTCGCCCCAACTAAAAGATGTAGAATGTATTCTTTTCATTTCATTCCTTTGGAAATATTAAGCTTACCTTTTGATACCCATGATTTCAACTATGACAGATTTTTGGTTCCATCCTTGGAGTTTCTGCTGGATTTGTGGTGGGCAAAGAAGGGCCTATGGTACATACAGGGGCGTGCATAGCTTCTTTACTAGGGCAGGGTGGATCTCGCAAGTATGGTTTGACTTGGACTTGGCTTAGGTATTTCAAAAATGACCGGGACCGGCGAGACATGATTACTTGCGGTGCAGCTGCTGGTGTTGCTGCTGCCTTTCGGGCTCCAGTAGGTGGTGTCCTCTTTGCCCTTGAAGAGGCAGCTTCATGGTACCTTTTTCTACTGCAATTACTCTGCCTCTCATTCTTCTAGTTCTTACTTCTAATTTTTTTGAAGTTGTTCTCAAAGTTTTATTTGCTTACTACTATACATCTTGGTATGTTGGTCAGCATAAGATCTTCCGATTGTTATGTAAGTAAAAGATTTTCCTACTAATCTGTCATTGTTATCACACATGATATGGAAGGTCATGATGTGCCAAGGCGGGTTTCCGTAGGTTGACCAAATATGTAGTTGAGGAAGGATATGTTTTGCTAAAGCCAAAATCTTCTAAGGAGCAGCAGCTATGTGCTTTCAATATTTGATATAATAGGCCAGTAGTATTTAGAATTTGGTTAGGCTTTGGAAGTGAGTGGGAAGGGGAATTTGGTTGAATTTCAACATATGGTAGACAAAAGCAAGGAATGCCCTCAATAGGATCTTCTTATTGATATCAACTCAAATACACAGATTACACACATACACACATGCAACAAATGAAGAACAACAAATCTACCCCATAATAGGATAGCCCCAAGTCTGGATTCGAAGTCCAGAAGCCTCCGAAATTTCCTATTGATTTCCTTACCCGCTTGCCCTCTAACTTACCATAGTTATATTGTCAATCTAGTACCTACCACAGAACTAACTACTAATACAATATAACCACTATTAATTACCCTGTTCAGACCCTGCCACATGTTGTCACAAGTTGGGCTTTGGCTGCCTATCTATTTTATTATGCTTCGGTTGCCTAACAGCCCTCTGCATGGGCAATGAACACAATCACAAAAATAATACTGAGAGAATATGGGCACACAGAACAAGGATCCATTAGGCAATAATTCTTTAACAACCAAGTAGTGATATATCAAGATCAACCCTAATAAAATCTTGGCTCTTTATCTGGTAACTTGATGGCACTGCCTCCCTTGAATGGAGGTTGAGATCTTGAGTCAAGGGTTTGATACCCGTTTGACATGTATAAAATGACGGTAAAACTGGAGGTTTTATATATATATATATATATATATATATAAGTTTTAACAAAGTCTGCTGTAAATTCTGGAGTTACTGAAATAGTCTTCCAAACCTTCATGTAATCTTGATCTTAAAAGGAAGAGCTATTACAATTTCTGTTTGTTTCTTGGTGATTGTTTATGTTTCAAATTATCTCTGACAAATAAAATATGTTTATAATTATTATATACACTTTTTTGGAGGTTCAAAATCCCCTGCAGTTTTGTTAGGTTCCAAGCTACAAATAAGGGATATACACAGGTTCAACTAAAACCTTTATATAAAGATATACGTGAATTTTGCTTTATGTTTTCTAGGGTTGCTTTGATTTTCACTACATGATAAATGGTGATGGCAGATGCAGTAAGTGCCTGAAAATTTGAAGAAGCATACTTTTGTTGCCTTTCACAAACCCTCTGTATTTGGATCTGCATTTTTAAATTGTCGTAAGTCTGGAAAACTAAATGTGCTTTTTTATTCTGAGGCATATATCAGGTGGCGGAGTACTCTTCTTTGGAGGACATTTTTCACAACAGCTGTAGTTGCTATTGTTTTGAGAGTTGGAATTCAGTATTGTGCCACTGGAAAGTGTGGGCTATTTGGGGAAGGTGGTTTGATAATGTATGATGTCAGTTCAGCCAAGGTAACATATGATGGTTTTGATATAGTGGCAGTATTACTCCTGGGCGCCATTGGAGGCATTCTTGGAAGCATATACAATTACCTTGTGGATAAGGTTGTTCGTACGTATAGCATCATCAATGAGTATGTCCTCCACTCAAGCTAAATAGTTATTAGGCATCTACTGTTTCTACTTTCTTATTTTTTCTAATGATAACTGTTACCTGTAATCCGATTTTCAAATATTGAAACTAAATGCCCACTTTTCTCTTGCTTCTGCAGAAAAGGTGCGGTTTTCAAAATCCTGCTTGTTGTCACTATTGCTCTTTTGACATCATGCTGCTCTTTTGGCCTACTATGGTTTTCCAAGTGCACTCCCTGTCCAACTGATCTGACTATAAGCTGCCCCACTATTGATGGGTCTAGCAACTATAAGAGCTTTCAGTGTCCACCAGGCTACTACAATGATCTTGCTTCCCTCTTTTCAAACACCAATGATGATGCTATTCGTAACCTATTCAGCACCAGGGCAACAAAAGAATTTCATATTTCGAGTCTTTGTGTCTTCTTCACCGCCATTTACTTGCTAGGTATAATCACATATGGTATTGCTCTTCCATCTGGGCTTTTCATTCCTGTGATCCTTGCTGGGGCTGCCTATGGCCGTCTTGTTGGGAGACTGTTTGATTCAATATCCAAACTTGATACTGGACTCTTTGCCCTCCTTGGAGCTGCCTCATTCCTTGGTGGCACCATGAGAATGACTGTCTCCCTTTGTGTTATATTGCTAGAGCTCACCAATGATCTCTTGTTACTTCCACTTGTAATGCTGGTCTTGTTAGTCTCAAAAACTGTGGCTGATAGCTTCAACAAGGGTGTCTATGACCAAATACTAAAAATAAAAGGACTTCCTTATTTAGAGGCTCATGCAGAACCTTACATGAGAAATTTGGTTGCACGTGATGTTGTCTCTGGTCCATTAGTCACCTTCTCAGGTATCGAAAGGGTAGGGAATATATTGGATGCTTTGAGAACTACAGGTCATAATGGGTTTCCTGTCATTGATGAACCACCTTTCTCCAACGCACCAGAGTTATGTGGGCTTGTACTAAGGTCTCATTTACTAGTGTTACTGAAGGCGAAGAACTTTTCAGAAGACAGGATGTTTGCAGGCCAGCACATCTATGGAAGACTTTCTGCATTAGATTTTGCGAAAGCAGGATTGGGGAAAGGAATCAAACTAGAAGACCTAGATATCCAAGAGGAAGAGAAGAATATGTATGTTGATCTCCATCCTATAACTAATGCATCCCCATACACGGTGGTTGAGACGATGTCACTCGCCAAAGCTGCTATTCTTTTCCGCCAACTTGGTTTAAGGCACATGTGTGTGGTCCCAAAGAGCCAAGGGGTATGATATATTTAATTCTTCCTCTCAAAGACTGCTATGCTCCTTTGCAATCATTTCTGGGTTTTCATCTGCATTCAGCAGCCCTATAAACATCAGATTTACATTTATTTTCCCCCTGTTGATTCGAAGATGACATAATTTCTGTGATAGTTTTGTAACTTCTTTTGCTACACATAATTTCTGTGATAGTTTTGTAACTTCTTTTGCTACATGTGCTGCAAAATATTTTAACAATCTCTACATGATTGCAGAGACCTCCAGTTGTTGGGATTCTAACACGCCATGATTTCATGCCGGAGCATGTTTTGGGACTCCACCCTAATGTCAAGCCTCAAAAGTGGACTGAGTGATCAAAGTGAGAACAAATTCTTGTATTGGCAATTAAATGCTCCATTCATTACTGCAAATGCTTTCCTAGTAAACAGTCATGTGCAATATATGTTCAAATCCCTAGAAAGAAGCGCGCTGTCCCAGAGAGTTATTGCTTAGATTTGATGCTGTATTTAGTAACTTTGTCAATATAAGGATTGTCAATCACTCTTGCATGAAATCAATTACTACTTTCAGATAGGAAGTTTTGAAACCACCAACCAAACACTAATGAGTGTTGTATATGGTTTTCAAATTTCTGTTGTTCTTTTTTTCTTAATTTTTTGGACATTTGAATAATTTTGTTGAATTAAAATGATCAAGTTCTCTGTTGTAACTTGCTAGTGAGGTATGGTACTGCTTTGCGAATCCTTGAATTGTTGTGTAATTACTGAAATCCCTGAACTAGGGGCCACCGGGCCAGGGTGCCAGAGTAGAATCGATGCCTAGTACATAATTTGGTGAACACAAAATCGGTTCAACAACGTTGGACAAGACATATCCCAGTTCAATTAAGCTTGCAAACAAATATTTGTTGCTGTAAAAGTTGGAGTAGTTTTGGCGTGATAAACGTCAAAGTAGCAAGCAATACTGCCTCATTTATTTATTTTTTTTTAAAATTGGGTTATGCAAGTTCTACTATCTTTTTTAACAAGGAGATGGGAAAATTATTAACGGTTCTTGAGAAGGATGCTTTCTTATATATGTTTTTAGAGAAGAGAAAAGTTAGAGAGAGAATATGAGAATTTGTACATTTAACATGCATAGTTTATTTTAACAAATAACATTACTTATGAGATGGTTATGTTACTATACTCTATAAATTCGATAGTCTCCTATCATGAAATATTGCTTAAAAAGTATATTTCATTTGAATTTAAAAATAAGGAAATGCTATTAGGAGAAAATATAATAAACACAAAGCATGCTTAAGTTAAATAGAGACTAGTTTTATTTACATTTTTATATTATTAAATAAAAATTGATCTTTATTAATTCGCATGTGTCTCTTATAGTAAAATAGCATAACTGTTGAGAATATTAATTACATGTATGCTAAAATATTAAATTAACTTAGGAAAACCAAATTTTGAAAACTTATGAAAACATAATGGCAATGTGCAACTCTAAAATGACTGTGGTTCACTTTGCAGTAAAAATCACAGCAATATTCATGAATAAAGCTAAATACACTTCGTAGCAGGTGCTAAGCTAGAAAGAATAAAACTGTGTGTTTGAGATGCAGATAAATTGACTGATATATAAAAAATTATTTTCATCTCCGCTCAGTGCATTCCCACAATATATATTTAACATTTGAGTAATAATAAAATTGTGTATTTATACTCATATTTTTGATACAATTTGCAATCAGTTTTAAATGGATTATGAAATTTTACATAATAAGAGATTGGTCCAAATCATATCTTATACTAAAAATATAAACATAAATATATAATTCCATCATTACTTTTAATTTTTTATGTTCTTTGATGGTACATACATAGAATATGAAAAAAGAATAATGATATTTATATAAATAAATTTTACACACATTTTGCATATCCTCACACACTTTTACCTTTCTTTCTCTCTATCTTCTTTAAAATTTACAATCTTTACTCGCAACTAGTTTTGCTCGTAAAAAGAAAACAAGGAAATGAAACATGTACGTATGAGAAAAAAATTATATGTACATGCATTTTGTACAGAAAATTTATAGATTTTCTCCTGTAAAGGCTAGCCAGCTTTAGTTCTCCCCTATGCAATTTCAGCTCTCGAGGACGCGTTTTTGACATCAGATAGTTGCATTATATATGATTTATAAAGTTTGTTAAGTTTGTTTGTATTGTGAATATTTAAGAAACTTTCTTTACTAGTTTGGTTCACTGATTTTCCACCATTTTGTCTTATGTACCCTGCATCTTAGGGTTTTTGCTCCACAAAGTTCAGTGTTTTAACTGGTATGGTCTCCCGTTGCAAAAAATCATCAGATAACCCAGTCGTCAGAATTTAGGTACTCGATATAGGTTTAAATTCATATGCTTTAATTCGAAAATCTAATAGGATGTGAAGAAAATTGAGTTGTTCATAAAATTTGACAATGGTAAGCGACTAAAATTTTTATCATAAAAGAATAATCTCTCACTATTATTATATTTCGTAGCGGAGGTAAAAAATTTCGTACCAAGGAACCATTTTTAATCTCCACTTGTTGTATTATATACCCATTCCTCGATTAGTCCATTTTTAATAAATAAATTTTTATTAAATATTTATGAAAAATTTTATTAACTCAGTGTTTTATATAGGACTGTGTTAGGTGGTAGACAAGTAATATAAAATTTTATCAAATTTCTTATGATATAAATCAATGAAGCTATTGTGTTATTGTTAGATTGTTCAAAAATAATGTGAAGTATGATTCAAGTAAAGTGTTAAATAAGCGAGAGTGATTGCATTGGTACTTGAATGTAGTGCATTATAAGGGTTCTCACATTTTTCTAGAAGTATGTGGATAAACAAGTTAGATCATGTGAATGAGACCTGATTAAGCATTTGCAATATTAGAACTTTGATAAGTAAATTTATGGAGGTAATTGACATAATGATTCGAAGGAAGATTAACTTTGTGTCCTTAAGAAATCAAATGGCTTAAAAAGAGGTTAAAGAACTAGATATTTTAGGATTCAAACTTTGGTATGTAAGGAAGGTCAATGCAATGAGAAGAGGACATTAATTTTAAACTAAAGGTGTGAAGAAAAATGTTGTAATTAAAGGATTCCAATTTAAGTAAAAGCAAGACAAGTGTATGAAGTGCAAATTCAATAAGATGTGAGCCAGTAATAATTTAAAGGTTAAAATTGAGAAGCACATCATGTCACAAGTGCCAAAGTTTTATATATTGAATTAATTTTACAAAATAATTGATAGATTAGTAGAGTTGTTATACACAGAATACAAGTTGAGTAATTGAAATGAAAAATGGATAAAGGATACTAATTCTAAACTTAAGGTGTGAAGAGAAAGCTTGAAATTAAACGATTCTTGTTTAAACAATAAGAGGTGGGCCGATAATAATTTAGAGGTTAAAATTGAGAAGCACGTCATATCACAAGTGTGAAGATTTTATATTTTAAATTAATTTTACAAAGTAATTGATAAATTGATTGGGTTGTTATATAAAGGATATAAGTTGAGTAATTAAAATAAAAAATGCTTTGATAGTCATTTGTAATAATAAAATACTTAGCAAACTTAAAAAGAGAGTTTCACTAAATTGCTATAAAATCATATATGCTCTATAATAGTAGATTAGGTTTTGAAAGGTTAATAAGAATAAAAAATAAGACAATAGAGATAAAAATATTAAAATATATGAATAAACATATAAAAAATGATAAGATTTAAAATGATGATATTTAGGAGAAAGAGGGTATTCCATCTATTAATGAAAAAATGATAAAAATTTGTTCTGATGATTTACACATGTGCAACGTCACTAGAGATTCTAATAAGAAAAGTTAATCAAATATCTTTTAATCTAATAAAAAGGAATAGAAAAAATTAAATGGATACTTTGAGAAACTGTTAAAAGGAATTTTTAAAAAGTAGTATTTTTGACAATTTATTTTTAATAAAATTTAATAATATTATTTGATTCATCTAATTAATTTCATTTAGTAAGATAAAACTTTATGTATTATTATATTTATTTAAATGTTTATTAAATTTGTTTAAAAAAATTAACAGTTTGTAGGGTGAGTAAAATCCTAATTTAACTTTTCCTTCCCCATTTTTTAAACAAACTCGTTGTACCCCTATTTAACTTAACAAATTATGTGCCAATAACGCATCTTTGGCGCCTATCAACCATTTCAAATAATTGACTATTAACTGTTTACATGTTTAATCATTCATTTCCCACTTGGTCTTAAATTTCAAAATTAGTTGGACAAAAATTGTTATAAAATTTTATTGAATAAACTTCTTAAATTGGAGAGATTACTATTTTATCTTTTAATTATCAACATTAAAAAATAATATAGTATCAAACAACAATTAAAATAATTTTAATTAAGTCATAAATAAAATTTTAATATAAAGATAGCTTTAAAGTTATAACAATTTGGGCTTATGGGTAAAGTATGATAAAAAAAAATTGAGCATGTTCTTTTGAATATAATGCAACCAATTTAAAAAGTTACAATGCAATACAGCTGATCCATCATGATTTGGTGATTCTAAAATTTTATATAGACAAATTCTAAATGATATGATAATATTATATAAATGAAATTTAAACAATAGAAATATATTTTTTTTTGACATTACTAAAAATAAGGAGACATTTATTATTTGCTGAAGTGGTTGGAAATATACCACGAATTATGAAGATAAATAAATCAAAATTTTCATTTTTAATGAAGAAATGGAAAAAAGACAAAAGGAAAAATTAAAAGCCCATTGCGGCGGTGCGTTACCCGTGCAAACGCAGTAAAAAGCCTACCAATTTTGTAACGCCGAAATGGGTCAAACCCGATATCCATCCCCCCGCCCCCACTAGACAAGGCGTACGGGTAGAATTCAAATGAGTAATATACAATACATTTTAAATTTGTACGTATTTTTATATTTTCATATTTTAAAATTTTTTTTAATTTATTTTTATACATAAGAGCGTATGTTTTTAGTACATATATAATGAACATTGGCTCCCTATACGTACAAATTTCCGTAGTAAAGATGCTGCTCGCACAAGCTGGGAAGGCGCCAAAACCATTTCGGAAATTTGAGTCCCCGCCAATCCAGATAATACTAAGCACTCCTTCAGCAAATACAGCCATAGCGCATTAACGCTTACAAGTCCACCATACCCAGCTGCCAATACTGCCTCAATTCATTCCCTGTGTTGGCACCTTCCATATCAGATTTTTCTCTCTTCAAAGGAGGTTTAGCTTAAAAGGAAGAGATTTAAGAAATGGGATCCGCGGCTCTTCTGGATTCTGTGCCAAGTGGTACGTCCCCCTGTAACGCTCCAAAATCAGGTATTTAAACCCCTTTGCCCTGCTTGGCTTCTTGCGCAAACTATAGGTTTTGTTGGTGTTGTTGTTGCTGTCGTTATCCACTGTGCTTCTGTGGAGAAGTTCTGGGTTTTGTTACGATTGTTGTGTTCTTTCACCAGGTACATGAAACTCATGCTTTTTGTCGACTGTTATTTATCTTTTTTTTTTCCTCATCAGTACCCATTTTTTAATCTATATTCATGTTCGTTTTCTCGTAAGTTTGTGCTTCAAATTCATTTTCTTTCCTTTTTTTATTTTGAATGTGCCATCATCTACTTTGCCTCTGTGGAAAAACACTAGATTTTCTGTAAACTTGTAATTGCTGTCTTATTTCAATAGGTACATGAAACGGGCGCTTTTCTTCAAACTATGGTGTTTTCATTGTAGTTTTTGATGAATAATTGAGGGTTTATCAGTATTTCATCCTGCCCATATGTTAATCGGCCACCCAATTTTGCGTACTCCTAACTTCAAACTCAATTCTTAAGGTGCTTCGTTGTAGTTGTGGTCATCTACTTCGCGTCTGTGGAGACACTCTAGGTTTTCATTCTAATTGTCATCTTCCTCCCCAGGTCCACGAAACACATGCTTTTTGTCAAACCATCTGTGTCGGTCTAGAATTGAATAATTCTCTGTTTTTAACTCGTACCCATGTGTTAATTAGATTCCCATTTCCATTTACTAGTAAATTGGTACTTCAAAACCAATTTTGAGGCTGTGCTTTATTACTTGAAGCTGTCCAACTCGAATAATCTCTTATTTATGGGTTCCAACTAAGGCTTTGAAGTCACAGCCTTGGTTGTGTCCAAGAGATTTCTGTTGGTAGGCTTTTACTTAGAATTGTTTTTAGGCTTGATCAATTGATTTGTATTCTATGTATTCTGAAACATTTCTTTGCAGAATGATCACTTGGTGTTGATTTGATCTCCAACATGAAAATTGTGTGTCCTATGGATGATAATGTGTTGCTTCCTTGTGCAATTTATGTTTCTCTACATATGGATTATCTCCATGGGCTGGGTCAATTGCTATGCATCTACTGGACTTGCGTTTGAAATCACCAGTTCCATGGGATCATTGTGTTAAACCTAGTTTTGTATTTATTGTGTTGTTACATTGTTGACTTTTATTTGCTGCGCTTGTAGGGGTTGGGATTTGATCCCTGTTCTGAGGGTTCCCCCCCCCCCCCCCCCCCCGGCCCCAAAACAAAAAAAAAAAGAGCTCTTTACGCAGCCCTTTATTTGAGTCAATTTATAGTTAACTCTTTAGGTTAAAATTCTTCAAGGTTCAAATACCAACATTCCTTTGTGTACAAAACGTACATCGTTTGCAGTGGTAGTAGAACTTCTGTTGCTCATGAATGCAAGACTGCAGTGTTTTAATCACATCCTTCTTCATACTGTAGTGAATTTTTTAACAGAAATGTATTATGATTAGTAACATTTAGATTCTGTTTGGATTTGTTTTCCTTTTTTACAAATGAAAAATGTACATGACATCTTAATTAGCTACTCATTATGCTTACAGAATATGCATTGTTACATTTATTAAAGTTTGATATCTGGATTGAGATCCTTTCATGTGAACTCATGCACAGAGTTACACTTATTAAGGCTTGCTATCCAGATTGATTGATATCCTTTCTCCACTACTGTCTATGTCCTGTTCTGCTTGTCTCTTATTATTATTTATATATTAATATATTTTCAAATCTTGTTTTAATACGTATATTTTTTTAACTTATGAAACATATCTTAGAAAAGTTTCTTCCTCTCAATTTGTATATATGCTAATTTTGCCTTGTAAGTTACAATCATACTTATATCCTTTTTTTGTTTATTTTCTCCCTATTCTTTGCGCACTTCAATTGTTTGTTTGACTGCATGTGAAAGTCCTTTTTTCTTTTCATGGCACAGTAGTATTTTGACGCTTTTGAAGCTGTCTTATTGCAGTCTCCTGTCTGTTTCCTTATAGCCTTTATACTAACTTTTATTTAAATTCATTATCTTGTTTTCCTTACCAAATTTATAAATTTACAACTTTTTTGATTGATTCTGTTAACATTTAAAATAGGCATAAAGAACGTCAAGAGTAAACAAAAATCAGTAATTTCCAAAGAGGCAGTTATGGCTGGAGGTAAACAAAAGAAGAGAACTTTGTCAGAGAGCAGTGAGCAGCCCATTGGTTCTCGAAAAATGCCTAAGCGAGCAGCAGCATGTAAAAATTTGAAAGAGAAAACAATTCCCTTATCCGAGAAGTCTAGTCTAATTGAAACAAAGAGAGGTCCAGTTGTAGATGAAGAGATTCTGGCTGTCCGCCTGACTTCTGGGCAGGATGATGGTCATCCAAACAGGAGACTGACTGATTTTATTCTTCATGATGAAAATGGTACAGCTCAACCTCTTGAGATGTTGGAGGTTAATGAGTTGTTTATCTCTGGACTCATATTGCCTCTGGAAGAAAGTACAGATAACAAGAAGGAAAAGGGTGTCAGATGTGAAGGCTTTGGACGAATTGAAACATGGGATATATCAGGTTATGAAGATGGCTCTCCGGTGATATGGCTTTCAACTGATGTTGCTGACTATGACTGCTTGAAACCTGCTGCCAGTTATAGAAGATTCTATGATCATTTCTATGCAAAGGCTCTCGCATGTATAGAAGTGTACAAAAAACTGACAAAATCTTCTGGAGGAGACCCTGATATTAGTCTTGATGATTTACTTGCTGGCACGGCACGTTCTCTGAGTGGAACAAAGTGCTTTTCTGGCACTGCATCTATAAAAGACTTTGTTGTTTCTCATGGTGAGTTCATATATAAGCAGCTGATAGGTTTAGATATGACGTCCAAGGCAAATGACAGACTGTTTGCGGACATTCCTGTTCTTGCTGCTCTTAGAGATGAGAGCAAGAAACATGGAAACTATCAGCATGCACAAGTAGCACCTTTAAGTGGGAATTTAAGGATTGATTCAGGACCTGGAGATGAAGAAAATAAGAATTTGAGTTCAGTGATTTCTTCAGCTGAGGAAGATGAAGATGCAAAGTTAGCAAGGCTGCTGCAAGAAGAAGAGAATTGGCAATCAATGAGGCAGAAGAAGAGCCGCAAATCAGTCTCCACATCAGGAAAATACTACATTAAAATTAATGAGGATGAGATTGCCAATGACTACCCTCTTCCTGCTTATTATAAAACTTCGCTTGAGGAGACTGATGAATTTTTAGTTTTTGAGGATGACTTTGATGTGTACAACATTGATGATCTTCCTCGGAGCATGTTGCACAATTGGTCTTTATACAACTCGGATACTAGGTTGATTTCTTTGGAACTTCTTCCAATGAAATCTTGTTCTGATATTGATGTTACCATATTTGGATCTGGCATAATGACTTCGGATGATGGAAGTGGGTTCTATTTGGATACTGATTCTGGTCAATCTTCTTCCGTTGGTTCAGGAGCACAGGTTGCTGATGGCATTCCAATATATCTTAGTGCAATAAAGGAATGGATGATTGAATTTGGATCATCCATGATTTTCATATCCATCCGAACAGATCTTGCCTGGTATGGTGTTTCTTGCCTGTAATAAAAGGTTATTTGTGTTTCTTACATTTTAGACCTTAAAGTATGATGCTTATAATATCTGTTTATGTATTGCATAACAGGGATGTAAGCTATGGTGTTCATAGCAACCTTATCTGAACAGGGAAACAAATAAAAATAGAAATTTATCTGTTTTGGACTTTGGATTAATTTGGAATGCAACATAAGTGCAAACATATATAAAACATTTTATGTGCTTGTTTTAGAGTATTTTTCTTGTGAATGTTGTTTCTCTGTATGACATGTTTTTAGTTTGGGCATTGATGTTGACTGCTATGTTCGAACTTCTTTCCTTTCAGGTATAGACTTGGTAAGCCATCTAAGCAGTATGCTCCTTGGTATGAAACAGTTCTGAAAACTGCAAGACTTGGTGTTAGCATTATCACCTTGTTGAAGGAGCAAAATCGAGTGTCACGGCTTTCTTTTGCAGATGTCATCAGGAGAATATCTGAATTTAGTCAGAAACATAACTCTTATATTTCTTCTGATCCATCAGCTGTTGAAAGGTACATTGTTGTTCATGGTCAGATAATTCTGCAACTGTTTGCTGAATTTCCTGATGAAAAGATCAGAAAGTGTGCATTTGTGACTGGTCTAATGAAAAAAATGGAGGAGAGACACCATACGAGATGGTTAGTAAAGAAGAAGAAAGTGGTGCCGAAGAGTGAACCAAATTTGAATCCAAGAGCAGCAGCTGCTCCTATTGTGTCCAAGAAGAAAGCGATGCAGGCTACAACAACAAGGCTAATTAACAGGATATGGGGGGAGTATTACTCACACTATTTGCCAGAGAATTCAATAGAGGAAAGTGCTATTGAATTAAAAGATGAGGATGAAGTTGAGGAGCAAGAGGAAAATGAAGATGATGATAATGAGGAGCAGACATTGCAATTGGAGGAAACCCAAAAACCTCATTCTGTTTCTAAACAAATTAAACCATTTTCTGCAGGTAGAGAAATAAGATGGGATGGGGAGCCTGCTGGGGAAACAAATTCTGGTTATATTCTATATAAACAAGCCATTATTAATGGAGATGTGGTTTCTGTGGGGAGCTGTGTGTTACTTGAAGCTGAATTAAGTGATCTTCCTTACCTCTATTTTGTTGAATACTTTTTTGAATCCTTGAATGGTAGAAAAATGTTTCATGGGAGATTACTGCAACATGGATGCCAGACTGTTCTTGGCAACACAGCAAATGAGAGAGAGCTATTTTTGACAAATGATTGCCAGGATTGGGGACTAGAAGATGTGAAACAGAGAGTTGTTTTGGAGATTCGGATAATTACTTGGGGACATCAACATCGAAAGGAGAATATTGCTGCAGACAAGATTGAAAGGGCTAGGGCAGAAGACAGGAAGAAGAAAGGACTGCCAACTGAATATTTTTGTAAATGCCTGTATTGGCCTGAAAGAGGTGGTTTCTTCACTCTTCCATATAATACTTTGGGTTTAGGCTCTGGCATTTGTAACTCTTGCAAGTTAAAGGAAGCTGAAGCGGAGAAGGATGTTTTCCAAATAAATTCATCGAAGACTAGCTTTCTATTCAGAGGAATTGAATATTCACTCTATGACCTTGTTTATGTGAGTCCTTTCCACTTTGAGGAAAAGATAGAGCAGGGAGCTTATAAGAGTGGTAGGAATGTAGGATTGAAAGCTTATGTTGTGTGCCAAGTGCTGGAGATCATTGTCAAAGAGGAGCTAAAACTAGCTGAAATGAAGTCCACCCAGGTCAAAGTCAGAAGGTTTTTTAGGCCAGAGGACATTTCAAATGAGAAGGCATACTGCTCTGACATTCAAGAGGTGAAAGCTACTTCTAACTGTACAAAACAGCACACATGCACTCAAACTCAGGGAGCATTTGACATGATAACATGGATTTATTGAAAAACCAAGCGGCTGACCACAGCCACTGTATCAGGCATGGATGGCTGGACTAAATAATAATCAAGATGACTCTATGACAGATTGTTCTTTTTTTCTAGTCCATCTGTGCCTATTCAATTTACTGTGGCAAGTGATCTCTTCTGACCAGTGTGTGCTTGTGTTTGCATGAAGATGTGCATGTTGCTTTTCTCCCATGAGCTTTTATTCTACTTTGTATATCTTGTCGTTTCATGTGTCTAGTAACTAGTTTATATGCTGACTTTTATATCATAATTTAATGTTTAGATTTATTACAGTGAAGAAACATATACAATATCTGTAGAATCCATTGAAGGGAAATGTGAACTTAGAAGGAAGAATGACATTCCTGCAGGCAATGCCCTGGGAATCTTCCAGCACACGTTTTTCTGTGAGCATTTTTATGATTCTGCCACTGGGTCACTCAAGCAGGTATTTTATACTTATTCCCTTTATCCAGTGTAAACTGTGCTTGTCACATTATCAGATAAACCCAATGGGCATCAGAAATTTTTCATGTATAATGTTATTTATGTCTGCTATTTTGGACAGTATGGTCTGTCCAGACTTGATCCATCTCCTGGATGGTCATAATCCTCTAATCTGTTTTCTGGTGTATCCTTACAATCAACGTTTTTCATTATTGATTTAATTGCTACCCAGAAACCTGTCTTAAGTACTAAGCTTTAAAAATTAGTTTTTTGTGTTGTACCAATGACTAAATTAAGTGGAGGAATGCTTAGCATCTAGCTACAGTCTATTTTCTGTTGCCTGGTCACAGTACATATTCTTTCTATTGTAAAATTGTAAATCACCTCCTCTCTGCCGCTATCAATTTAAACTTTGATTAAGTATTTCAGTATAGTGTTTGATTAACTTATCAGATTATTGTTATACCTGACATCAATTTATGATTATGGTACCACCGTAGTGGATACATTGTTTGATTTTTTACGATCATATAACTAATTGTCTTTTCTATGACTTGGCAGTTGCCAGCTCATATCAAACTAAGATACTCAAATGGACACGTGGAAGGTGATGCTGCAGCTAGGAAGAAAAAAGGGAAGTGGAAAGAGGGAGAAAGCATTTTGGATAGTAAGGAAGAAACAAAGACATCAAATGAGAATCGTTTGGCAACTTTAGACATTTTTGCAGGTTGTGGTGGCTTATCAGAAGGATTACAGCAGTCGGGTAAATCATTAATTTCATTATTATAGGGAAAATCATCATCATATTAATTATCAGTGCATAATATAACTTAAGCATAACTGCTTGAATGCTTCAGGGGTTTCATTGACTAAGTGGGCAATTGAGTATGAAGAACCAGCTGGGGATGCTTTTAAACTTAATCATCCAGAAGCTTTGATGTTTATCAACAATTGCAATGTTATTCTGAGGTAAATGATCTCATTAAGATAAACTCTTCTAGAGAAGAACCTATTCATAGTCTAAATTGATTGTAATGTAGGGCTGTGATGGAGAAGTGTGGAGATTCAGATGATTGTATCTCAACACCTGAAGCTGCAGAATTGGCTGCATTGCTGGATGAAAAGGAAATCAATAGTTTGCCGATGCCAGGGCAAGTAGATTTCATCAATGGGGGGCCTCCATGTCAGGTCTGTCAATCTGTTGGCATTCTTGCCCATCTGCTACAAATAATACTATTGGGTTATTAATTGAATAACCTTGTGTTGTTCTAGGGTTTCTCTGGAATGAATAGGTTCAACCAGAGCACCTGGAGTAAAGTTCAATGTGAGATGATTCTAGCATTCTTGTCCTTTGCTGATTATTTCCGACCAAGGTATTTCCTCCTAGAAAACGTGAGGAACTTTGTGTCTTTTAATAAAGGACAGACATTCCGTTTAACCTTGGCTTCACTTCTTGAGATGGGCTATCAGGTAAATTTGCTTTGGCAGAAGTTTTTTTATATAAATTCTTTTTAGGCTTTTAAAGTTCTTATACTTTGGTCTTGGTTAGTAAAAGTTTTGGGATATTGAATGCTGTTTTACTTGTTTAAAGGTGAGGTTTGGTATCCTGGAGGCTGGTGCTTATGGGGTTTCTCAGTCAAGAAAACGGGCATTTATATGGGCAGCCTCCCCAAAAGATGTGCTTCCTGAGTGGCCAGAGCCCATGCATGTGTTTGCTGCTCCAGAGTTGAAAATCACATTATCAGAAGGTCTCCACTATGCTGCTGTTCGCAGTACTGCAAGTGGTGCTCCATTCCGTGCAATAACTGTTCGGGATACCATTGGTGATCTCCCGGCTGTGCAGAATGGAGCCTCAAGAGAAAAGATGGAGGTATATCTAACTGGAAGGAAAACGTGTTTTAGATGCCCTTTTGCACTTCAGCTAATTTGAGTTGCTTATACACCATCTCATTTTATGTTGCACAGTATGAAAATGATCCTGTCTCATGGTTCCAAAAGAATATTCGAGGGGATATGGTTGTCTTGAGTGACCATATATCAAAGGAGATGAATGAGTTAAATCTGATTCGGTGTAAGAAAATTCCCACGAAACCAGGTGCTGATTGGCGTGATCTTCCGGATGAAAAGGTAAGGTTTGAATTTTTAATGGTTTTAGAACTGAACATAATTGTGTTTTACTGCTGATCTATGATACCAAATGAAATGCAGGTAAAACTGTCTACAGGACAAGTTGTTGATTTGATACCATGGTGCCTGCCAAACACTGCTAAGCGGCACAATCAGTGGAAAGGCTTGTTCGGCAGGTTGGACTGGGAAGGAAATTTTCCAACTTCCATTACAGACCCTCAACCAATGGGGAAGGTTGGAATGTGCTTTCATCCTAACCAAGATAGGATCCTTACTGTTCGAGAATGTGCCCGATCTCAAGTAAGTCTGTTTAACTTTATTCAGCTATCACCTTCAATGCCATGATAAGAAATGGATTCCGTATAAATTGGAAATTAGTTTCTTTTGTTTTGAATCATAAAAAAGATTCTGATCAAGTTATCCATCTGTTGACAGTAAAAATCCTGTTTGGTGATAGTTCATCACTTCATTGTATAAATTGGGATATGTCCAAGAATTGAGATTTTACCAGAAGCAACTTTTTGTCAAGTGAACCTGAAATGGTGATTTTATGTTGAAAATTGATTTTGAACAATTATAATGCGTGATCTTAGAGCAATTATCAGGTGTGATAGGCCATTCTTTTTTTTTTTTTAAATTTCTGGCTGCAATAAATAATATCTGTATTAAATAAATGTATTGTTGAAAAGGGAGTGTAGAAGGGAATACAAGCAATAAAAAAATTCTGACGGGTTAGTTGTTTTTAGTGGATACCACTAGCCTTCAGGACCTGCTGCTAAGTGTCAGTTCAACTGTGCCCGATTTATTTCAGCAGTGTTAGATCATAAAAGGACTCGCTTAGGAATCTACAGAAGTTAATTATGAACATCATAACTATGCAATAGTGCTCTCAACCATAAGAAGTATGCAATAATACTTAACTGCAATGGAATGTTCCTATCCCAATGCTTTAAAAACAGAAAGATTATTTAATTGTATCCTATTACTTATTGTCTCATTCAATTTCGTATGTGAATGCAGGGTTTCCCAGATGGCTACCAGTTCGCTGGTAACATTCAACACAAGCACCGGCAGATCGGTAATGCTGTTCCGCCTCCTTTGGCATTTGCGTTAGGGAGAAAACTGAAGGAGGCAGTAGACAGTAAGAAGGTGCTCTAGAAGATTTGGGCCTGCACCATGCTAAAAGCAAGTTTATGATGGTTGTGAAGGATGGAATTGACCTTCAAATTTTGTAATTAACAGTGATGGTTCCGAACATATTATCATTGTACAAAAAGAGAGTGAGAGCCATATGGGCATTTTTCATGTGTCGGATAAGGGTAATAGATTAGGACAAGGTGGTTTATTCCATGATTTACAATAGAATTCATAGTAGAAATCCTTTCTGTAGCCTTCCAATTTTCTAGATTGGTATGAGAAGTTGACATTGATGCTGATTCACTTTGAACTAGAACCTTGCATTTTACTTATTTCTGGATTTGCCCTATCCTTCCCCGTTATTTTCCCAAGTCAAGGATTTCGTCATTAGGGAGACAATTCATGTATTCTACATTTCCACTTTTAAATTCATTTTTTACTCATGAACCGTGGCAGAGTAAGGATCAAAAGGTTAGGAGAAGCACATGCAACCTACCAACTGAATATGAACACCAATTTGATAGCAAGTTTTTTAAAATGGTTTTTTTATTTTTATAAATAGAATTTTATTAAATAATTATTTTAAAAAATTAATTAATTAAATTTATTAAATATCACAAACTTACAAGTAAAATTTAATAATATCTAATAGTCTGAGTTATTTTGTAAGGATTTAGACTTTGTTTGAATAAGTTTCATAAATCATTTATATAAAGAAAAAGTGTTTAAAAAATTTTTTGTGAGTATTTGGATGTTCTTATAGAAATTGTTTCAATATATAAATAAATTATTTTGAATTTAAATTCATAAGTTAAAAATTAAACCTTAAAAAAATAAGTCTTTATAGAAGTGAGTAACTTTTTATGTGAGATTCTTTTAATAAAATTTTTCTAATAATTATAAAACTCTTATCCTATACTTTACCTTTATTACAAAATAAAAGTTGAGTAATAAAAATAGAAATGGGCTTGCATAAAGTAATGTAGGTCAGTGGGTAAATTAAACCATGGCACTCGTGAGTATTGTAGCACATTGGCATACAAGCTGTTATATTACCTGTGAGTAATGCAGCACGTAAGCCATGTTATAGCACCCACCTGAACAAGTATAACATGTTATGCAGCCTCACATGAATCTTCTTTAGGACAACTAAGGCGTCTAATAACTCTTAAATAAATTTCTCTTGAGATAACTAAAACATGTCATGACAAATATTGGTGTCGCGCTAAGCATATAACAGTGCGATGCATCACGTTAGTATATAAACCATGTGACACCTATGTGGATAGGCACAACATGTTATGATTGCCCTGAGCGGACTTTTCTTATCACAACTAAGGTGTGTCATAGTAGCTAAAAGTGAACATTCCTTAAAGTAGCAAAGCAAGTCATGGCAATTGCACCAAACATACGAGCAACATACTTTATAGGAGCACATGCTTTTGTAAAATGGACATATTTCATCTCAGTTCTTATTATCATATTTTTTTGTTAAAAAAATAAAACATAAAAAGTGTTTGATGGAGGAAGATTTAGGATTGATTTGGTAATTTTATAGTTATAAACACTTATAAAATTTTATATTTAAATACTATATTTATTTTATAAATACTTATCAAAATATATATTCAGATACAAATTAATTTATTTTAGATTGTACTTATTAGTAAAATTTGATTAAAAAGTTTCTATGATATAAATACTTAATTAAGTTGTGTATTTAAACTGAGCCTTAATATCTCTTACTTTTGTGGGAGTTACATTTCTCTTCGTAAAATCATTCAATTATGTCCTCAAACACAAGTTATTTTTTTGTTTGGAATTTTTTAACTATAAAAAATAGAGCAATTCTATGCTTACGCTTCATTATCTACGTTTTGGCTAAAGTCACTAACGTGGCTAAAATGTAATTTTTCTTTTAAAATTCTTTTCATGTTCTATAATTCAGTTTGCAACCAGGTCTCAAGCGTAAACCATGGGGCATGAAAATACAATTTCCCAAAAAATATGCGGTTGAAGGAAAAGTAGCCCATCCAGTACGATAATTTGAAAATTTTGAGGACATTATTGCTGATGCAAAACTGTTGTTCTAGTCTTGAAATAATTCCTGAAAGTGCTGTCAATCTTGAGCAATCAAAGGTGTTCAGATTTCGGCAACTATCAAGGTTGGAGACAATTAGCAAAGAGGAAGAATTCCTAGAAGCTAGACTCCTCACAAAACTTGGAGGTACGGACTATCTATGGAGAAATTACTTGGGTTCGACCAGGTTGCAGCATTACGTAAGAAATTTGGAACTTGATAGTTGAACCTCAATTAACATGCAAACATTTAGAATCTTATGTCAAGATTGAGGAACCTTGAGTTCATTTATTTATTGGCAAACAGGCCGCATCATTGAGGAAAATGAAGATACGTCGCAGTTCTCAGGGCTTTGTACTTGTCACCTTGTATGACCTGACAAAGCCCTTGAGCATTCGCAACAGAGCATTACCTCTGGCTCCCCTCAAATCCATTGAGATGATTAGTTGCCCAGATGTCAACAAGTTCCCTTTTGACTCCAACTTTGCGAAACATGATCACATTAAATTTAGCACCGCATCTTCCACGAAATTATTTTGATGATATTGTTACAGATATGTTATTTTTATATTTATAATTTTTATTTTATTTTTTAAAAATTTTAATATAAATCATATCAACAGACGTGTTCTAAATATAATTATAAAAGAATAATTTTATTATTTTTTTATTGACACATACAATAAATAAATATTAATTTTTATATTAATTTCTATTTACTCCTATGATAATATTATAAAAATAATTTTTTGAGAGTATAAAAATTTGCCAAGATAGACAAGTCATTGGACCCAGCCCTCATGGGAGTGATAGAAGCGTAGAACCATTGCTGAGGCTAAAGAAGGTACATTTTATTATCCCTTTCATACTTGCCTATATTTATTTATTCCAGCTCGATTCATTGATATCAATTTTCTCAAATACGTAGTAATTGATTATGCAGAATTCAGCATGTAAATAGCACCTACCTGTGAAAGCTTACTGATATCTGTTAGTTAAGCCACCTTGATTCTGTCGTTATTGCCAAGGAAAAGTGTAAGGCACGAGAACTAGCGACCGAAATTTTCTTTTGATCCCATTTTCTTAGATAAATGGAGGCAGCTAGCATCAGAAAATGACAGCATTTATCAGTGTAAAAATGACTGATCATCCACACTATTCCTGGCCATCTTATCACGCAGGGTTGCCAACCTGCCACAGATCCCACCCCTGCTCCCCTCTTATCAATCATGCTAGAGATGTGTGGAAGAGGGGTTGGGATACCGACATGGAAGGAAATAGTGTAGTAGACTTTCTTGTCGGCACTCGGAAACGTAAAGTTATTCCTAGTCCTTTTAATAGTACATCTGAGTGAACATAATTTACATCAAATTAAGCCACACGCTTCAAACCATATCTTCTCAAAGCCTGCAAGTCTAAACCCATTCGATGTTGGGGACCGGTCTCTAGCAGTAGCAATCGTGACTCCCCTGGGTTTGATGGAGACAGCAAATGTCGGTAGTCTCCATGAAGGTTTCGACAATTCACGTCGGCACGTTTTGGGAGAGGGAAGAAGAAGACGGACGGCAATGCTCTAAGCTTGGTGGTAAATTTTGTTTTTTACATAAGCTGGGCATGTTAAAAATAAAACGTACGTAAACACCGAGTGCGCATTCCAGACATACCATTATCATTACTCATCCGCTAAATGAGTGCAGTTTCTTAAGGATCTGATGTGTTCGGGTTTCCCTACATAAATTAGGGTGTAATTTTCTTTTTTTCCTTTTTTTTTTTAAAAAAGATTCATCTTTTTCTTTTGGTGATAGGTCTCATCTAAACAAAAGTGTCGGACAAAAAATAAATGTATTTGTATTAGACATAATTTTATTATTTTTATTACTTAAATTTTATTAAATATTTATCATAAGATTTTAATTATAAAAATTTTATAAAATTAGGATGTGAAAGTAAAAAAAATTTAATATCTTATTTTACATTTTATAAATATTTAATAATACTTATGAGTATATATTTTTTTAATTAGATTTGTAGGCCCTTGAGATCTTCGCTGAGCCCAATATCTGTAAAATGCTTTAAATTCGGAATTTAAGTTGTTGACCCAAATAAAAGAAAACAAGGCTCGGAATTCAATTTGGTACCTAGTGGTTTCTTTACGGTGAGGGAGAGCGCAGAATCACAATTTGTCATCTCTATCCGTGTTGTCTTTCACGCTCCGAGTTGAGAAGCGAAGGCAGAAGCATTTGTTTGATGATGAACATGAGGAAGTTGAGTGCTGAAGAATCACACACAATATACTCTCTGCTGAAAGCAGACCAGTGCCCGCTGGAGGAGATCGTCGCCGACTTCAACTCCAAGATCCCTCGCCTTCACCATTTCATTGTTTGCTCCTACCTTGTTATTCTCCTAGAGGCAAGCCAATCTACTCCCTTCCTTTTTATTCTCTCACTTTCGCATTTGTACATATAAATATTGATTGATGGGTGGGTTGATTAGGGTTCTGGGTTGTAGGATTTTTGCTATGTAAATTGTGGAGAGAATCAAGGAAGGGGTTTGAATTTGAAAAGGTGATGCAACGATTTTTAGCCGAACTGCAAGCATAAGGGCTATTTTAAATGGCAAATTAATGGTCTTTCGTTTTGCTTTCAGTTGCGTCTGAAACTTTGATGTCACTTGTACTCTTGCAAATGACTACTATCTTTTCTTGCATTGCGATCATTTCCCATCTTTTCTTGTCATGATGCCCTTTCCGTTCCTTCTTCCTAAAGGTTTGCAATTCTTTGTAGTTGTTTCTTTTAATAGGAAGATATCCACATACAGAACTGCCATTCGATTTTGTATAAATGTGTCACGGGTGTGTACATATCTGAATTATTCTTATTTCTACTCTGACGAGAGAATAATTGAATGACACAAGGCATAGTATACTCTTTGGCTAGTGTTCTCATCTTTCTCATATGTTGATTCAAACAGTACTTCTATTAGTTATTTCTTGTTAATTATGCCATTATCTATCAACTCAAAATACATGTTTTTTTTTGGTTGGTATCTATTTTTCATAAGATCTTCAGTTAATTAGGTCTCCCTGGTTATGAGCATTGATTAGTTAGAATCTCTTATGGGCAGGACAAGAAAATACTTAATTCTACTCAGCGCTTGATTGCTTTTGCTGTACTTCATCAGGCTTATTCATCCCAGAAATCTGCTTCAAATCCCTTCATAGACTTTCTTATAAATGTAAGCAAATTATTTCATTGGTCTCATACCTAAAGTTTTTTTTTTCCTTGTATCATTTATTTATTTACTCATTGGTGGATAGATTAAGCAACCAATTCCTTTTCATATGATAATTCATAATTACTAGAGTAGATATGGTATGGTGAAACATAGAAACTTATAAACATCAAGGGCTAAAGTTAATTTTTTTAAATGTATATATAATTGATCATTGGTGCACCTCATCCAACTTTAGCCTTGACTTATTTAAATAAGGTCTTATCATTGAATGTAGTGAAAGGTTTATTTAGTGAAACTGTTTTAACCTTTAGCTTAAGGATATTGCTACATTCTCCTCTTTAAAATCATTGAAAGTTTTTTCCTAATTTTTTTTTTGTCATTTGAAGGCAGGACAGGACATGCTATGAACAAAGTATGTATAGACCGAATGATTATGACTCTTAACTCATTTCCTTACTATTCAATATGGCTGTTGGGCATAGGATCAATGAGGCAGGCTACTAATTATTTTGAAAATCTTTTTGGTGCAAGGGTGCTAGGATTAGCCAGGCTAGCTGGTTACATTAATAAGAGTGCACGTTAATGTTCATGTCTCATAATTTAATGTGGATCTTGTTGTATTAACTGCTTAAGTTTGTATTAGCTAGCATTCACGTTATTTTCTCTTGCTAAAGAATTATTGAACTGCCCAACTTCCTTCTGATATTTTCTCTGGTACTTAAGGAGTATGAAGGGCATGGTTTTCCTTTTATTCTTCCCTGACTTGTATATCTTTTACAAACTTAATTATTGTGTTTGGATCTGAGGCTGTGATAAGGTGCCTGTAATTACAGCTAGAAAGACTTGCTTGATGCAATCAATTTCAGAAATCACCTGTTTCTAACAGTGTCTGTTTTTGGGTCACAACAGACCTGGTTCAGATTGTGCAACATGAATGGGGAAAGACCTGATTTTCTTAAAATTTGTTGCTTTCTTTTTTCAGAAACTTGCACTGAAGGCCATATGAGAGTCCTTAAGGTTGCAAAATGATTCTGGAAAAGAAATTTGGGCAGTTTTCGGCCCAGTTGTAACAGGCCCTGTAGGAATAGCACCTGAATCAAAAACAAGAAAATTAGCATAACAGCAATTGCCCAGCTACATCTCTAATTAGATATTAATGAGATAACCTTAGCAATCAATTTTCAATTTCCTCAGTTTAGAACTGAGTTACTTGTGAATTTGTGATATATGTAAGACTTCATGTCAGTTTTGAAGACATTGATAGCTTATTAAGTTCTATATATGATCTTATTATTGTTAAATTTGAGTTAAAACTTGAATTTTAAGTATTTCCTCTTATGTAATATGTATCTACATCTTTTATGTTGTTTTAAAGTTATTTATCAATGTGTTACCATATCTTTGATATGATTTATGATTCATGATTCAAAAAATAGTCTCTTGATTTGTGATATGTATCTCGATTTGACAGCTATTGTAGCAATTCACGATGAAGTGTGCTACTGATTAAGCGGCCATGTTGTATACATAAAATTAGTCTTTGGTTGTGTTTGAGATGATTGATACATGAAACATGCTTGCATCTAATATATATGTGAAAAATTAGATTCTACGCTGGGGATTTAAGGTTTTTTTATATTGTAATGATTTATTAATGAATAAGAACTGCTATAGCTTGTATAAAAGGCATGCTTAATTAAATTTGGTATAATTTGTTCCTATGGGTTATTTACTGGGAAGTAAAACAAAATAATACTGATTTGGCGGTTTAAAAATGGTGTTACTTGCCCTGACACCTTGTCTTTATGCATTTTTTCAATGTGTGCCACTCTGTGATTTTAGGTTATGGTTTTTTAGTTGGCTGATACTTTCATGACTCTGAATGGATTCCGCTTAGGCTTATATATTAGTGAATTTATAATTGAATGTCATATGGACATTACAGTAATAAATTTGATTCGGCTTATTTAATGCCTTTCAAATGTTTATGACTATTTTAAATGAAACAATCGTCCCAAAATTAGGCATACACAAGTCATATTGCGATGCAGAAAGTGGAACAAAATTATTTCATTATTTCTTGGTTACAGGCTGCCTGCCATGACGAGGCTGAAAAATTTGAGAGGGCGTTTGTTCTCCAGCTATTAGGTGTTGAAGGCTCCAACAGTAGCAAAGAGGTTATATTCTTTATATATCTTTTAAAAAACTGATATCCATTGTTTATCTTTCTATCTGATCCACATTGCTGTTACCCCTTTTCTCTTCAAAATAGTTCCAGTTTATCAGGATATATATAATATATGCCTATCATATCCGACAATTCATGATTTTAAACTCTAAAGACATTTTTTCTTATTTGTTTGAGCAAGACTTATAGAGAACTGGTCACTCTATATTCCTATTAGGCGTATGCAAGTTTTAAAATGTAAGACTCCTATTTCTTTTTGCAACAGTTTCTCTTGGTCATGTAACAAATTTTAGAGAGGAAGATTTTAGTGGGGTGTGTTTTGTTTGTAGTAATTTGATTTATTAAGATGAGAAATTCAAAGTGCTTATGAATTACATTGTTATGAGACAGTTTTTTGTTGGGGTTTGTTTGACTGCCTAATATTCATCGACACTGCTGGCATTGCAGAACTAATGGTTTTCCTTTTAGCTTGCGTTTTTTGGTCTCAGCTTTATTTGTTAGAGGTTATCTTATCCCCTTCTCTTCTAATCCTTTCTTTTTGTCTCTTAAAATAAGTGTCTTATTGCCTGTGTTTGTGTGTGTATTGTCCTATTATTTTTTAACATGTGAATTGAAAAGACTCTTGCAAACTTTGTAAATTGGTGAATAAATTACTATTATGTGTGTCTACTTGCATGTTGGAGATGTTTCTATCATTAGAATCTGTAGTTGAATTTGTGTTTACACTTGGGTTCAAGTTTCTGAGGTGTTTTCTTTTGGCTGGAGGATTACAGTTTCTTAAACTGTCCGCTTCAGATTATGTGAAAGGATTTGATCAGTCATTGCATGTAAGTTTCATATAAATCCCCAGAAAACTTACCCTATTATCTCCCAGATTGTCACTCCTATGCTTTACCTAGTTGTACTTTTATGCTTATTTGTTCTCTCTGATTCCAGGTTTTCCCACAACTAGATCAGTTGCAGGAGCAGTTTCCTGATAAAGTTCATCATGAACCATATCAATGCTTATTTAGAGATAATTCTGTTAAAAATGTAGTTCCAGACCCTGATGTACCCTCCGGTTGTGATGCTAGCTCACCAGAGTATGGCCCTATGTGTTTGAGTGACTCATTTATGAGGCTGTTTTTATTTTCTTTGTTGTCCCCTTTGTAGTTTTCCATTAGCTGTGCAGCAATTCAAAAGTTTATATGTTCACTTGCTTTCATCAATTTCCTGTGTTGTGCATGACATCAAGGATTTTATTATAGGTTTGATTTTCAACCTGGAACTAATCGTAAGCTTGGATCTGGAGATAAAGATGAGGCAACTGTTGGGTTATTGTCAAATTTGTCACTAGAAGGATTAAGTCCTCACTGGATCAGGCCTCTTCCACCAAGGCTCCCAATACTAGATGGGGAGGTATTGTGTATTTGTATCTGCAGTATTTAACTTAGGGAGCTTAATTATTCACATAATTTATGGTTGGAAAGCATTTTTCAGCTAGTTTGGCTCAATCCTCATGACAATCATGAACTTATGTGGGACTACGGCATGTGTGTTGATACTAGCAGAGGGGCAGCAGTAAGAGACTTAATTTCAAAAGCTCTGAAGGGGGCACTTGCTCCTGCACAACAAGAGGTGATTATCACTACTACTAATTTATTGGTTGTAGTCAGTGTCAGCACCATTCAGTCTCTGGCAGTAGGTGATCGAAGATAAAGATTGCATCTTTATTTATGTACAATGAGTGCCATTCACGAACTTGTAGTTTCTTGCTAGTTTGTTGTCTCTAGTAACCCTGGTTCAATATATGGTTTACATTACTCATGTTCAATATTTTTCTTATGAATTGACTTAATATTTTTCCCTCTGAGATCACTCATTTCCGTATAATTTATTGTTTTAGTTGAATGGTTGAACTAGAATAGAAGACTGTTCTACTTTCTGTATGCATGTGATGTGGGAACTGCAATTTTAGCTCCTCAAGCCGATTGAATGGAGAAAGAACAATCTTTGGTCTATTTGGGCCATTTGTTCTGAACTTAGTATAATTGGCTTAAAAAACCGGAAAAAGATCCTTTGACTATTATCACATAAACTGAGTTTATTTTAAATTACCTGACATGATCGGCTGAACAGATTGCTTGCCACAACTTGTATCCCTTTTCATTGTGAAAAATCAGACCCATACCTTATCTATTTGTCAATTGTTTGTTCTTTTCTTTTTCAGCAAGTCTTGGTGGAGCTGGCAAATAATCCTAAGCTTGTATATCACTGTGGACTGACACCAAGAAAGTTGCCAGTACGTGTCTCTGTAATCTTTCTCACAAATTATGACACTACTTTGATTCTGATGTTTTATTCTCATTCTTTTGATCAGGAACTGGTAGAAAACAACCCCCTTATTGCAGTTGATGTTCTCACTAAGTTGATAAATTCTCCTGATATTGCAGAGTATGCAAGTTTTCCTTTATATATTATCTGTTCTCTATCCTCTTAAGTGATAAATCACATGTTTTTTTTTGGCTTATTTATGCATCCAGATACTTCACAGTTCTTGTCAATATGGACATGAGTCTACACTCTATGGAAGTTGTGAACAGGCTTACAACAGCCGTTGAGCTTCCTGCAGAGTTCATTCACATGTATATAACTAATTGTATATCATGCTGTGTGAGCATTAAGGTACTGCACTCCACAATGAGCATTTATTCTCTGCAAAACCTAAACACTCATTTTTCAAAGAAAGAGATCATTCATATGTTAAATATGACGTGCTTCTGTACTAATTTTGAGTTATTGGCACCACTTTTATTTCATAAGTATTGCACATTATGTAGGGACGTGAGTTTGGTTTGATATATGATGTGACAATCACTTGTGCCAGATGGCCTAATAAAATCAATAAGGCTATTGAAGATGATGGAAAGCTGGAACCTTGAAATAATGAAGGAAAGGCAAAGATCTGACCAATTGACCTTTATTGATAATTGTGAATTTAGGGAAGGTTTGAGGTCTGAAATATGGAAGATGATCACCAATCTATTTGCTTGTCTTATTTGATCATGTACGTACATTTCAGATGGGGTTTTAACTTGGTTTCAACCTTCAACAGTTATAAACTTGACTGAAACATGCATACGTCCTCATTTGTGCATGTACATATATATGTTTTCATGTGTGCATATGAAAGTTACTTTAAAGGGTTCACCTTGTTATTTTGTGGCCCTTTAGCTAGGCATTTTTGTAGTGAGTCAAGTCATTTGGTGAAAGGTGTACAGTTTACTGCTATAATGCTGTTATACTTTTTTGGTTTCAACATAGTACAGTCAAAGATTTGATTGCATTGGTTGCATGAGGAAGGGGGTTTCTTGAATTTCTGATTATGGATGTCTTCAATATCGTAGACTCATACAATCTGCATCCCTATAAAATATGCAACATAAGAATTGTTTTGCCCCTCCCTGTTCTTTCTCTGTACTTTACATGTGGTCCATCGGGAGCAGCACTTCTAATTCAATTTTGCATGATGTCTGCACTGTTGCTAATGCCTATACCTTCTACTTTTCCCCCTCAGGATAAGTACATGCAGAACAGGCTTGTGAGACTTGTATGTGTTTTCCTACAGAGCCTTATTCGAAATAACATAATTAATGGTGAGTTTACTCAGTTTTGTGGAAAGTTCTTGTTTATTAGAGCCATTTGATGTGCTACTCAACTTGCAGCCACCCTTTGTCTCTCCCCAAATCTCCATAGTAAACAATGCTAATAATTGTCTCGCTTATTAATGCAGCATCTGAAGTTGCAGTTTACACTCATTAAGAGACATAGTTAGAACATAGTTGATGAAGGCTACTGGCAGCAGCCTTTAAAGACTTATAAAAGATATGGGAAAGCTGTCCAAACATTAATTTGGCACATGCCCAAAGAGGGAGATCCATTTTGGGAACTCAATTAGGAGTTAATAATTATTAGGGGTATTTTAGTAATTTTGGCAGTAATTGTTTTAAGGAATTTTCGCAGCTTATTTTATGTATTTTGGTAGGAGCAGACTTTTAGTATATTTGGGTTTATTTCTAGGTATTTTAATGCTTATAGGATTTAGATATGGGTTCTAATCCTTGTCCATATAGGATTAGGATTCCTTTTCTTATAGCTGATATGAATGGTGATAGCTGATAAATATGAAGATGTGAATGGTGATAGCTGATAAATATGAAGATGTGTAAATATCATGCCTGAAACATGTTTGAAATATGTGAAAACCCTTGAACAGAAGATTGCAGAGGACACATGTATTGTGTAAACACTTTTGTGATGACACAATTCGATTCTTGGAGGAGGAAAAAGATATTTTGTGAATGTTCTCTAGCTTCTCCAGTTCTTCTCCGAGGCTTTTCCTTGCCTTTATCGCCTTTTACTTTCCTCTTGCCAACCTCACCCATAATGTCATTCCATTTAGGTTTCTAATATCTCTTGGAACTATCATGTCTTTAGAAACTTGAATGACAGAGTAAGCAATGAGCTACAGTGCTTACTACTTTATTTTTCTCATATTTCTTCCATTCCAGATAGGGGAATTTGGACTCCTGATTCTTCTGGAGTATCAATACTCTTGCAAATCCTATTTGTAGTTCCTCACGCATTCTCCTATTAGGGAGAGATTCTTTCTTGACAAGGCCATGTGGAAATCTTAAACTCTTTCTAGAGTCAAGGCTTTTGCTTGGGAACAATTCTCAATAGAATAAATACAAATGACAAGTTGTCCCCTGATGTGCATGTTATGTGCAAACTTAGCTCTGAAACATTGGCTCTATTTTACTTTGTAAGGTGGTTATTTTCCTTTAACATTATTTGTTTGGAGTTCTTGGTGAACATTAGGTGTACTAGCAGTAGCACCTTCGAGCAGTTCCTTTAATACATTTTAAAATGTGTAAGAATAAGGATGCTAAAAGTGTAGCATGCGGTTTGTTTAGCTATTTGGTGCATTTGGTTGGAGTTGAATGCTCAAATCTTTAAGGGTTTCTTTTAGCCCCTACATATCTGTTTGAAGTTCAATTTTGGTTACGCGGAGAGACTTGACAGCTTCAGTTGCATTTTTCTGGCCTCTTTGACTCTGTTTTTCTTTTCTGTGCTTTGGAGGATAGATTATTATCTCCTTTGCTGTACTTTCTCATTCTCATTTTCTCTTTAACAAAATTTCTTCTTTTTCCTTCCCTTCAAAATAATTATTATAATAAGAAGAATCTGCAATTTGGAGGAGTGTGTGAATATGTTGTATGCAAAATCCAACTATATTCGGGTTTCTGAGTTTCTTCTTATTGTACCTTTTTGCCTGCTTTGGATGTAATTTTGCATATTATTTTGTAAAACATTGTAGAGGTAGTGGAATTGGTTGCATGTCACTGATTTGTTAAATGACTTATCTTGCAGTTAAGGATCTCTTCATTGAAGTTCAAGCATTCTGCATTGAGTTTGCGCGGATTAGAGAGGCAACCGCATTATTTAGGCTTCTCAAGTCATTGGAATAATCTTTCTCACTTTTCCTTTTGTTTTTGCCTCTCCCTAGTCCTTTTTTGTTGTAGATAATGTATCATACTTAGAGCGAGTTAGCGCTGTGTCCACAATTTTGCTATTATGATCAATGAAAATGGCAGTTTTGCTCTGGGGTTGGCTTATGTGCATGTTATATTGCATTCGGATGTCATTATCCTTCTATATAATATAATGGGAGCACAAGTGTAAGATAGATTATTATATTTTGTGTAATTGTCAACGGATTCTTACTCATGCAACCTTCCAATTCCCCGTTGGTCATCGGAGGTCGCATCAAAATTTCTTGCGACCTGGGTCCAGGTACTTCACAAAGCTGAAATATGAACATATGAAAATGAAGCTACTTCTACCATTTAACCAAATGGTTTGAGCCTGACAAAGTTTATGTTCAAACTTATAATAATGTTATTTAATCTCATTTTATGTTCATCTTCGCCATTAGAACAAGCCAATAATTATATATATATATATATATATATATATATATTTGCCGAATGGGATCAATGCTGTGCTTAATTAATGCTTCCCATCAGTGGGCAAATTTACAGTTCATTATTCACATGCATGCATCAGGCCTATGAATTGGTTTACCTTGCGTACTACAGAAGGGCCCTTCCATCATGTATAATATTAATACACATCTTAGATATATTTAATTCTAAATTCTGATCATGGCCAACTTGTAATAGATGAATCTGTTCTTTTTTAAGATATATTTTATGTAAGGTGGATTACCCATTGATACTAAAATTAATAGTATTGAGTGTAAAGTGCACCCCCACCCCATTAGATTTGCAAGAATCTTTATGGCAAACTACACTTGTACCGATTATTATTGATTGAATCATAGTTATTACTCATAATTTATATAAAATTTTATCTAACATAAGAAAAAAAGGGAAGAAACTGATAATAATTGACTCAGTAAAATATATTAATTTAAATAAAATTATTATTAAATAGTTGAAAAAAAATTATTAGTTTTTATTGTTGCCAAGCCCGTTATAGCTATCAGAGTCTTAGTGTAATAACTCACAATTTTATTGCACAATATAATTATAAAATATAAATAATGAGTACTCATTATTTAATTTTATATAATCCTTTTGCAGTATAATTGTGTCCATTTAACATTAATTGAGTCTTATCCTCACTGTCTTAATTGTACCTAAGCCTTGAATTTAAACACATGTAAGAACAATGTAAATGTTTTATAATTTTATATTTCCTATATATTTTGCTAAGTTGGGGCATTCGATTGGAGAAAGTATTTATGAGGAAGAATCTTAGCAACAATAAGTTGTGCAGAGTTAACAATTGATCAAGGAAGGCGGAGGGAGACATCACTTTCCTAACTACTTATATAAATAATAAAAAAACCCTTTCTCATTTTTTAACAACCAAATTTAAAGCAGAAAGGTTGAACGTAAAGGTTGCAGGTTAGGTGCCCATCAGAAGATCTTGTAGCTAAACGAGTTCCAATATGTATATCTTTTGCAGATAGGTTTAAGATCCTAAAGCAGATGAAATCTGCGTAATTATTTTTAAATTCATATACATGCATTGGTCCCTGATCAATGCCTACTTCAACCATGCTGTACAGATCGTACTACTTTCAGGGCATAATGTAGTATCAATAATCATACTCATGCCAATCGATTATTCTCTAATTATTGATTGCTCCTTTTAGTTTTTTTTTCATTATACTGCAATTTAAACTTTGAAGGGCAATGAATTGAAGGCAAGCTATATCCATGTTAAAACCATTCATATAATGGTTGATGTTTATAGTTTAAGTTAAGAAATTTAAAATCAAAATTTAAATTTAAAATTTAAAATCATATTTATTAAGAGTAATTATTAATGATTAATTTTAAATATATATTAATTTCATATTTATGTCAGAATATTGCATAAAAAAAATTTTAAAAAATGACTTAAAAATATAAGTTGATCTTCAACGTGGCCAACCAACAGCAAATGTTGCATTTGGGTGCATGCCATGTGGAGCTTTTCTAGAGCGACAGCGTCTCAGAGACTTAGCTGCTGGCCATTTTACTTCTACAGTGCAATTGAAAAAATATATTACCTAAATAGTAACTTTTACAACATATTTACCTAAAAGGAGCATTTTTGGTCACGTAAGACCACCACCTCACATCTAGAATTGCCACCTCCATGCGAACAATACGCTCTAATTTCTTTCAAGATGACCACAGCTGCTCCTTCACCGCTTCGGCCACCGAAAAATCCACATGCGTATCGGAAAACTTGACTGATTCGGTCATGGATTTGAGGCTCGGTGAACTTGCATCGCGAATCAACAAATCGATCAAGTCTTCCGCTACAGAGGAGGAGCTGCTTGATCTTTCTCAAGCGTTCAGCGATTTGTCGGCTTGTAGCAGTGATATTTCTGGTGAGCTGCAGAGGCTGGCGAGTGGCGACTTTGCCATCACCGGGCAACGTGCAAAAAAACGAGAATGGTGAAGTCAAGCAGGAGTAGCCAGAGCTGGAGCCATGCCACGGGTTTCTGCAAAGAGAGAATTTTTCTACCGAGATTATTGAGAGTATTTCGCCTGAGGATCTTCAGCCGACGGTAAAGTTGTGTATTGACGGACTACAGTTGCCGTCGATTGCCGTGAAGCGATCGGCTGCCGCCAAGCTTAAGCTGTTGGCGAAGAATCAGGCGGATAATCGTGCTCTGATTGGTGAGTCGGGTGCAGTGCCCGCTTTGGTTCCCCTGCTACGGTGCACTGATCCATGGACGTAGGAACACGCCGTCACGGCGTTGCTTAATCTCTCGCTGCATGAGGACAACAAGATGCTGATAACAAATGCAGGAGCTATAAAGTCACTGATTTATGTGGTGAAAACCGGAACAGAGACATCGAAGCAGAATGCGGCATGAAATAGAGGAGAGAAACGGAGTTATGGGATCAGCAGTAAAAACGACAAACAGAGAACTTAACAATTATGATGTGGTGTGGTTGCATGTGAGGCGGCGGTCTTACGTGACAAAAATGCCCCCTTTAGATAAATATGTTTTAAAAGTTACCATTTAGGTAATATATTTTTTCAATTACACTGTAGAGGTAAAATGACCCTTAGCTGCTCTTGTTTAGCAGTGGATCTTTTGCAGAGATGCCTCCAATTCTTTTCCAAAGCAGCGTTGAGCAGACCTTTAATATTAAAAGAATGGCTCCAAAAGATTGTGGTCCATATTGTCTGAACCAAATCCTGCAAATTTGAAACTGAGGCAACTCACTGTGCCCCGCGACTGGAGGAGGCAGCCGCCATGGGTTCCAATTGGAGCACCAAATTATGCGTGCGGTGCTCCAATTATTGAAAGCAGTCCCACATGCTTTTATCCAAGCGGGTCCCATACACTTACTACGTGCTACTCTCTTGATGAACCATGCTCTCTATTTACAGCTCACAATCACTGAATCACTCTCTCCATCGTCACGAATAATTTGCTCCAACCAAAATTAAAAAATGAATAACAGTAATATCAAAAACGCCCTACAAAACCACATTCTCCTGACCCCATTGTATAAGGGTATCTAGGGCACAACCTTCCCTGCTGGGTCCCCCACCCTGAACCCTTTGTCTAGGACAACAATTGTTGATGTTCAATGCAATTTTGACATGTTTACTTTTACCTTCTCCCCAATATGGCTTATATATGTTGCAAGTTGCAACCCACGAGGTCATGTGGATTGGCCAGAGTAAAGCAAACACAAGAGTGGGCACCATGAGAGCACCATCAACCATCCTAAGGAGCTTCTCCTTGCGAAGGATTCAACCACGGGTGGCGGTAGCCCCATTGACGGAAAAAACCCCATTTGCCCAACAACTCACGGCAGAGCTCGATACCCTTCAATCCCGCACTATTTGTGAGCCCAACTTCGCTTGTGCCAATGGGTTGGTTCAATTGCTTGATGCTTCCATCACCGCCCAGAAGATTGCCTTGGAATCGCTTGTGAATGTTACCTACAGAGATGACTTAGATCGTAGAGCTCTCGAGGAGTACCTTGAAAGCAATGTTGAGATTCTTGATGCATGCAATTACTTCATAGAGAAGAAAGAGCTCATTAGGAAGTATGTGGAAGCATTGAGAGTGGCTGCACACTTGATTGATGAATGTGTCATGCCTAATGCAATGGCTATAAAGCGTGCACTAGACCAGTTAGAATCATGTCATGCTATAGAAAGGGAGTGTAAAGTCTTGGGCAAACGTGGCTTGTGCTTCAGAAGATTTTCGAGGCAAAAGCTATCTCATGAAACAGAATTTAGTGAGATTATGTGTGGGTCTAAGGCCATGGCCTTAATTGTTTGCAGATTTCTTGAGCTTGGCTTGTCATTTGATAATTTGAAACGCCACTTACCGGCTACCATGAAGCCTCAGCCAATGAGGTCTTCGTGGTTGAGCCTGTTGCAGGAAATGGCAAAGCAAGAAGAAGGAAGTGAGAAGCTACACAAGAGAAGATCTGGGTCATCTTCGATGATGAGTGAGTTGGAGCAAACTGTGTCTGCAGCCCGGGACTTGAAGCAGCAGATAACGGGTAATAAGGAAAAGGAGATGAAATCTGCTGCTGAGAGCCTACAAAGGAGCTGCAGGGATTTGGAGGACGGGCTTGTGATTGTAGAGGGAAGAGTGAAGGATCTGTATAAAAGCTTAATTGATGTTAAAATGGCTTTGTTGGGAATTCTATCCAGGCCTAGAAATCTCTAGATCACAGATTAGATTAGGAATAGGGAACTTACTATAGAAAATGATACCATTTTGCCGTCAGAGTTATTGATGTATATATAGAACTGATATGAGATTGACTGTTTATGTAATTAACCCCTATCAATTTCTATATGGTTATCGGGTGTTCTTGTTATTTATATTTTTATCTCTCAATCATTGGTTGATATGAGAATTTTACCAAATTAGGAGGTTACAATCACTTTAACATCAAGTAGAGGGAAGTTAACCCCATCCCCATTCTACGACAAATTAAAGAACGTGATTACAGAATTAACAAGCGAAGCAACCATACACATATATATAAAGCAAATCTTATAGTCGAAACTTGAAACCGTTCGAAACTTTGAATGTTGACGGCCGGAGAGAGGAGGGGAGATTTTGAAGTAGGCATCAACTAATAAATGAGAGAAATTGGTAAACAATATTTTGTTGTGGAGAAGTTTGTCTAGAAAAAGACATTCTTCATATGTTCCAAACTTCCATTATGGTGTTCGGTTAGGGAGCTTTATGCAATATAATCGAATCAGTTCTAGAGTTGCTGGTAAAACGGTCAAAAGGAGATATGGCCCATGCAGGTCTCGAACCTGCGACCTTCGCGTTATTAGCACGACGCTCTAACCAACTGAGCTAATAGGCCACCACACCAAAATCACGTTCAAAATGCAAGTTACTGGGTGGCAAGATTGCTGACAGTGACAGAGCCTACGGTGGACTAAAAATCTTGACGGGCTATTTGGCTAATTAAAGCTATTGTAGCGCAGCTTGTAAAAGAAGATGAGGTCAACAAGCAATGCCTGCCAACTAACTTTTGTGACAGACCCATAAATATTCCCCTGATGCACTACCTCAACCAACAATTCCTGGCCAGAGATTACATGCCTAACAAACTTCTTTGTCAGAGACCATATTCAAGCATGAACAAGGGAGTTATCATTCCCATCCATATGAAGAAGCATTATTTTAGCCATAAAACATGTTCATTATATTCTCAGAAGTGTAAAAGAAGCCTCTGTTGGCTGTTAGATTAAACAGGGGGTTGAAGAATTCAAAATTTGAGGTGCAAACATAGCTTCATTGAGACACCAAACATGGAAAATATATTCATTAATGTTCTTTCTAAACAACAGAAGACCAATTAGTGTACCACAGAAAACATGTTATTTTTCCTAGTAACCACACTCCTTCCTGCCACTGCCAAAATCCAGAGGTCACACGTCCTTCCTTCTAACACCTGGACCTGACATATAAGTAAAATCGTGTCAACTGTAATTTTCTGTCTTTCCTCTCACTTACTATTCTGATCTAACGTAATTAACCAGGGAGAATCCAACCTTTGCCATTTAGACTATCAAACCAAAACAATGTTGCCCCTTATATCTTGATAAAATTATAGCTTATATCTCATCTTATAATATATATATATATATATATATATATATATATATATATATATATATATATATAAAGAAGATAACTAAGGAAAGTCTATCTTCAATTTTTTTTTTTAAAATTGGACACATATTACTCTAAATTAAGATACTCTAAAGTGAAGAATGCAATTTATAAAAAAAATATAAATAAATAATTATTTATAAAAATTAACATTATAAATCATCTTAATCTATTAATTATCATCTATTTACTTGTATTTTATAATAATTTTTATTATTAATTTTTTAATTAATAGTTATTTACTTATATTTTATTATTATTTTAAAAAACTTAAATCATATCAGTTTAAGATCCTTTCAAATTATACATAAAAAATTTTGAATATCATTTTTTTTTTTTTGCATAATTTCAATTCTCCACACACTTCAAATTAAACTACTGTATCAAATATTTTGAATTATCTAGATTGTGCTCTTGACATTTTACCTTTCCAAATGAGATTCAAAAAAAGGAATTGAGAGTGTAAGTTAATAATTATTGATAAAAAAATTAATAATCAGGATTATTATTAAATATAAATAAGTAAATCATAATTCATAAATTTAAGATAATATAATCATTTATTTTTTATCAATAATCATAATTTTATATTTTATTTTTTAAAATACATCCTACACTTTCAAAAATTCAAATCTCATAAAAAGATGGTTTAGACTCTCAATAGGTTTTGATATACAATCAATTGTTGTTGGAAAACCTAAATTTGGTGCTTATTTAAAGTTTTATTGTGTTATAGATCTCCACGAGATCACAAGATACAATCTAACTTTCATGCAAATCAGAGGTAGATTTTCTTTTAAAACTTTTTTAACTTTACTTTTGCTTCAAACTTGTTTGTGATTTATATAACATTCTTACAAGCTCATTTTTATCTTTCACAGATCTTGGTGTGCAAAATTTAAAACAACAACACGAAGAAGAAAAAAAAATGGATAGCCCTAAGAGAGGCGAAAAAAAATTATTATCAACAATTTTCTTTTTTTGTGCATATGTTGTATTGAAAGTTTCATTACATATTAACATGTCATAATGCATGAGCAATGAAAAAATTATATAAAATTTGAAAGAATATAATTTGATATTATTTGCCTTTGCTTAAAAAATAAGAGAAAATTAAGTTATCAGTAATTTTTTTAAGATTAATTGTTCGATTTTATGATTTTGGTTTACACTATTTTAAACTTTTTTTTCATATATTTCTTAGTTTATTTCTATTTTTATAATATTTTATATTTTACTGTTACGAGGACATTAATTCTATTAATTTAGAAAAAAGCTTTATTTATTTCATTTTTTCTTGGCGACCTGTTTATTTTTACTTAGTATTGGTGCGACAGCATGCCAACTACCAATACCCCTAAGTAGGGTATGTTTTATCTGCTTTTGGATTTATTAATAAGTAGGATATGGATTTAGGGTAGCCCCACGTTTTTTTTATGTGTTCTAATTTTAAATATTAAAAAAATATAAAATATAAAAATTATAAATATAAAAATATAAAAATAATAATATTATACATTTATTAAGACTCAAAATTTTGTATAAAAGTAAAAGAGGATAAGAGAGATAAAATGAGAAAATTAAAAGAGGTAAAAATAGTAAAAAAATAAGAATTTTATATATTAAATTTTAAAAAAATATTAAAATTAAAGAATAAAAAAATAAATAATTTAAATTTATTTTATTATCTTTAATTTGATTTTAGAGAAAAAAGCAAAAAATATATAATTAATAAAAAATAAAATATATTTTAATATAAAATAAAATAAAATAAAATAAAAAATAACTGCATTTAAAGAATAATAAAGAAGAGAAATTAACTAATAAAAATTGATAAATAGTTAATTTGTTTAAATATCTTATTTTAATTTAATTTAATAGTTCAGATCCTAATTGTGTGAAGAGGATTAACCCTCCATTGTCACCTAAAAATACCTAAAGTTTGAAAAAAATAAAAAATTCAAACCAATAACTATGCTTATATATACAAAATGATGAGAAAATTGAAAGCAAACTTCTCCAAATTTATCCTGCAATTGCCTATCCCATGCTTACAGGTAGAAATCCTACCTCAGAACTCTAATAAAAAACCCTACAAAGCTATCACTTCCTCAGTTTCTGACACAACAAACGGCAAAGGTTCATTGCAAGGAGCACCTTCCCATAAATTTTCACTCACTGAAACGCCGACGGTGAGTTTTTTGATCATTTTCCACTTGGTGGCTTTTATTGCCTCCTGAAAATGCGTCTTTTTTGTTACGTACTTCCGTTTGGTGCTCGGAAAAAGAAAATCGACGAAATTGTTGTATGAAATTTATTACCTTTTCATTTTAAAGTTTTTTCCCATTGTAGTTTTTGGGTCACTGACCCGGCTGTGGGCTGCAAGTGATGATATCGATGGATGATTGGGTTCTAGTTTGTTACAATTTTCTGCACTTTATCACGATCGTCGTTAATTTGGATCTTGGTCAGTGCAATTGTTTTTTTTTGGTCATATTGTTTGTTTGGTACATTTGAAAATGAGGTTCCTTTTTTCTTTGTGGCGTGGAAACTGACCTTCGGTTTAAGGTATCATCCCTTCCCTCTGCATTTATGATTTTTAACATAGTTTGGTTTGCTAGGAAAGAAGAAAATAATCCTGTAGGAGCTGGGTAAACGTGATTGATTTAGTTTTTGTAGAATTGTTGATTGATAATGTGAATTGTTTTTCCTACGAAAAATAACCTAGATATCTGTAATATGCCTCTCCCGTTAATCAGCCCCTCTTTCCTTTAATATTATTATTATATATTGGCTTTGAAGTTGATAATTAGTACACAGCTTGTCATATAGCTTCCCCTTCTTCTTCTTCCCCCACCCTTTCCCTAGAGGCTCTGGCATGGACTTGCGGAAGATTTCTTACCATAATTTTGCTCTCTCCTTTTGCTATCTTTATGTGCTTTGGTGCGTATTAGAATTCTTTATTGGGTTTGAATTGCTCTGTGTTTTATTTTCATCATTGAATGGTAAAAGACTGATGGGATGAAAAAGTTTTTTGGTTGCTAAGCTAAGCATGGAGACCTGAGGCATTTCTAATGGTCTTACAGTGCCAATGACTTATGTGGACGAGGATGCTTCTTCAGGCTCTGGAGATGACATGAACATGTTGGATGGGCACAAGCGTCAAGCTGGTGTGCCATCTAGTTCTGGTCGTCGGAAGAGAAGTCGCAAAGCTACTGGGGATGCTATAGTGGATGCCATGCTGGAAATTGCAGCTGCTTCAAAAATGAGAGCAGCTGCAATCATGAAGAATGAGGACCAGTTCTCTATAAGCAAATGCATAAAAGTGTTGGACGAGATGCAAGGTGTTGATGAACGGATTTACTTTCTTGCTTTGGATTTATTTGAGAACCCGAATGCCCGAGAGATTTTCATTTCTCTTAAGAGTGAAAAAAGGTTGCCATGGTTGCAGGGCAAGTGTGGTGTCTCCTCTAGTTGAGTTGTTGGAGAAACTGGTTGGTTGTTAGATATGGTCCAATACTTTTGTACAGTCAAGTAGATGGCAAGGAAATGATGTTAGTTACTGATCTGATTTTTTTGGGCAATGCCCACGTCACTGTGAATTTAACAATTTGAAATTTTTAATGCCAAGATAGCGTTTGTTAGTTACAAATTATTGTTTGACTTGTCTTTTATACATGATTGGAATACTTGCAAAAGCCATGAACTGAATATATTAGAAAGATGTTATCTTGCACCGTCCATACTCTTGAACTTTATCTTTACAGATATATCAATAAGCATGGATGACATTGACCTAGAATTGGATCAGATGGAACTAGTTGCAGCTGCTGCTGGCTACTATTACTATAGTTGTATAACGAAACAGCCTTCCCAAAATTTATCACCAAAAAGATGTGGGTTTATGACTGAAGTGCTGAATGGGCATGATGACTTTTGTCGGGAAATGTTGCGGATGGACAAGCATGTATTTCACAAGTTGTGTGACATTCTTCGTCAAAGAGCCATGTTGCGTGATACTGCTGGTGTAATGATAGAGGAGCAACTGGCTATATTTTTAAACATCATTGGTCATAATGAACGCAATAGAGTAATTCAAGAGCGGTTTCAGCACTCTGGTGAAACTATTAGCCGACATTTTAATAATGTATTGAAAGCTATCAAGTCACTATCACGTGAAGTTTTGCAGCCTCCTCAGCCCACCACACCCCCAGAAATAATAAGCAGTAATAGATATTACCCATATTTCAAGGTTTAGATTAAGTCTAAGATCCTTATCCTGCTTCATTCTCTATTCAAGTTTTATCCTCTGTTTCATGATATGTGCTAATTTACTAATCTTTCCTCCCCCTGCTCTTCAATTCCAGGATTGTATTGGAGTAATTGATGGCATGCACATTCCTGCACATGTTCCTGCCAAAGATCAATCTCAATTCCGCAATAAGAAAGGTGTCCTTTCTCAAAATGTGCTGGCAGCTTGCACATTTGACCTGCAGTTTATATTCATCTATCCTGGTTGGGAAGGCTCTGCTGCTGATTCCCGTGTGTTAAGGGCAGTCCTTGATGACCCTGATCAGAATTTCCCTCAAATTCCTGAAGGTTGAGTAGTGTTACATCTGTGTCTTTTGGTTCATTATATGTTTATATTATACATCACATAAGTAGGTATCATTCTTATATATTTCCATCGGACTTGTCTTCCAGGAAAGTATTACCTTGTTGACATGGGATACTCGAATATGGAAGGGTTTATTGCTCCTTTTCAAGGGGTTCGGTACCAGCATTATGATTACAGAGGTGCGAATCAATTACCCAGAAATGCAAAGGAGCTGTTCAATCACAGGCACTGTTGTCTGAGGAATGCTATCCAGAGGTCATTTAATGTGTTGAAAACTAGATTCCCAATCCTCAAACTTGCTCCTCAGTATGCCTTTCAGATTCAGAGGGATATAGTCATAGCTGCTTGTGTCTTGCATAATTTCATCCGACGGGAGGAAAGAAATGATTGGTTATTTGGTAGTGTTGGAGGAGCTCCAGTGGATGAACTGTCAGATCTTGATGAGTTTCCTGATGTTCAATTGCTTCCCTCGATGCAAGAACAGCTTGCATACTCGTTACGGGATTCAATTGCTGCAGCTATGTGGGATGACTTTTTAAATAAATGGGACGAGTGGTGATTCCTTGCAGGAGACATATTACGACGGATGACTCAAATTTTTTTCTTTTCGCATAAGGCCATCTGACTTAATAATCTGCATGGAACTGATAAACCTCTAGAACTTGTTGCAATTTGATGTTTAGGCCAATACTCTCAATCTTTCGGTATAGGCACTGCATATTCTTGTCAGTCGTCTTTATGCTATAATGGAAATGTAAAGGATGTTTAATTCAGATTCTCTAAAATGAATAACGCTGATAGTGCTGTGGATATGTTGTAGCATTCTCACTGCGGTGCTACAGTACCCCGCTTGGAATATTAGATCATAACTGTAGCTTCAATCGCATTGATGTAAGTATGGATGTCAGTGTCAGGAGGTGGATTTCATGTCTGGATTTGGCTGATTAATAATCAAGTCATGTTTCTTCAATCTTCATACCACTCTTTTGTTACCAGGTCAGACCGTGACACTACCCTTCTAATGCATTTATCATATAAAGCATTTATTAAACAAGAGAAATTGGGATAACAAACACTATCGATATAAGTCATACAGTTGCTCACTTAAGCATAAGATTAAAGAATTTAGACGTCATGCAAGGTTTTAGAGTTGTTGAAATACTCATTTAAAGAATCTTTAAGGGTTAGATTTTCTTATCAACTGTAAAAGTATTTCTTTGGTGTCTTTTTATGAGTGAAATATAATTGGAATCAATGTAATTTTTCAATAAGACAAAAATAATTATGGTAAGATGATTGAGTAAACTACATATAATTTGAGTAATCCAAACAAGTCAGTAGGAGTGGATTTCAAGTTGAGTTCGCGAGTTATATCAATGTAGAGTCGATTTTGAGTTGGGTTCGCGAGTCTGTTTCTAGGACTGACAGCCTCAGACGGAACCTCAACAAGCAACCAGAGCCACATATAGCTGATTGTTTCCTTCCATAATACTGACTGAAAATTTAATCATGTAGAAATGATCTGAGCTAATCCATTCAACAGGTTACCAACAAATACGGAATAGCAAGTCACACCTTGTGCGGAAAGAGTGCTGCTGTAAACATTCAGTTAGAGACCGGGATTGCCTATGTGAGAGATAGGAACATTTAAAAAGTTGTATAATTTGTCAGAAAAGAAGTACCCTATGAATTAAATTTAAATATAAAACGAAAGTATAAAAAAAAAGTCATAAAAGTTAAAAAAATAAGAAATTTAAAGAATCCAAATCCTTCCCTTTGACTCCACATACATCCTTGTAGAACTGTCTATGTGCACATCATTAACGCTCAACTGATCCAATGATACGCACATGCGTTCTAGCGTTTGGGTGATTAATGTGTATTTCTTTCAAGTGAACTACAAAACATCTGAAAAAGACTCCTAAAGTCGAACCCTTTTTCTTCCTCTTTATTACTCTTTATGTGAGAGCTTTCTTTGTACTAGTTTTTTAAGCCAAACAAATGCCTCATGCAAAAAGACACTAATATGTCAAAACATCTACAACACAATGAGGTGAGATCCATGGGCTAGTTATTTATTCAATAGAGATAAGTCAAACAACTAAATATATACCCAAGCTAACCTCTGCTTACTGATAACAAATGTAAGATTGATGCTAAACGCCTTTTATTTTGTTCTCCATTTATTTGAGGCACGTATCCAACTTTTGCTGTGTTAATTCAACCCATGAACGTCCGGACGAATTTTAGAGTAACCGGAATTGTGGCCTGTATGAGCAAGGGCTCATAAACAAAATCATAATAAAAGACACAAAAGTAATGCCCTGTTGGCAAAAGACCAGCCCCATTAAATTACAACAGCATTAAGATATATAGAAACATGAAAAGACAATATACCTTCGGTGTTTTGTTTACGAGTATATGAACAAAGGCTATCACCCCTCCTCTCTCTCTCTCTCTCTAAAAAGGGGTGAATCAAACTAATTCATGGACAAGAAATGCACCCGCGCAAGGGTATATTCTTTCCCTGCAATCCAAACACCAGTTTGAGACCATTGAACATCTTCCCAGTCCAGATTCTCCTCCAATACCTAATCAGAAAGCAAATTTTTTACATTCAGGATGGAACAACATCTATTTGCCTTGGTAACTAACCTGTATTAACATCGAAATTATAAGAGATAAGTTTATCTTGCAAGCAATGTTAAAGCAGGCCGAACAAGGGCCACAAATTACATATACCTTGCATGTAAAATTGGCAAATAAAGAGAGACACAGAACATAAAGGAGCAAAGTGACTAAACTAGAGCTTCTAAACATTCAATTGCATATCTCGCGTGTGAAATAGAAACTGACATCATGAATAGAGCAACAACAGCACAGAGAATACACTAGTAGCGGCAAATGCAATCATCCACCAGTTACAAAGGAATTTCTCACAATAGAGAGGAGAAAATTTCCAAGACTTATTCTTATGCATGTGATAAAAATGAAAACGTGATTTAAGAGTACCTCCACATGTTCTAAAGGCAGAGGGATCCCAACAGTACGCATCACTTTCTGGGGCAGAGGCTTCTTGCAACGAGACCACCGGAATACATCAATCATGACATTATCATAATCAGTTTTTTCACCATTTGCAGAATGTGAGTGGTGATTTTGAGATTTCTCTATCTCTGGGTCAAGTGACTGAGTTGCTGGGGTAGCTTTGACCAATTTCTCTCCAGTAAAACATAGCTCATATCTACAAATAATTAACTCAGTAACAAGAGAAGGTTTCAACATGACAATTGAATTATATAGCTCAGACAGGCAGCCTATCATTAGACCAACAGCATTATAATGGGAAATGATACTGACAACAGTAAATTTTGCGCCCAAATGGCTATAAGAAGGATTCACTGACAGAAGCAAGTGAAATTACAAGATGATACCACATTAATACGTACATTCCTGCTGCATGCCCATTTAATAATTAAGGCAATTAATTCTTTTTATTTTAGAAAAGAAAAGGCGATGATGTATGAAGTCTTTCATAATTGCATACAGTTCACTCATCTTAGACAAACTTACAGGCAAAACATTACCTCCAGGAATGTGTCTCCAAATACAAAACTTCACCTTTCTTCAAACGAGCAGATGTATAGAGTGGCTTTTTCAGACCCTTGTCAGCAACAATGCTTATACTGTACTTGATCCTGATGCATATAAAAATTACATAACAATGCAACCCAAGCCACATTCCATTGTCAAAAGCTGCTATCTTACAAACATTAGCATAACATTCTTAAAGGTGACACAACAAAACCACAACTTTTTATCACGCATGCACATTTAGGTATACTAGAAGTCATTACAAAGATTTATCACGTCATGACATGCCAACTCCCCAATTCCTGTGTGGGACAACAAATGTAATCAGAAAGTTCAAATGTAAAAGTAGTCACCAAATCTGTAATTGAGAAAGCACTATTAACAACCAACTTATCCTCCTCTCATGCCCCCCCTCAACCCCTAGCAGAGAAAAAGAAAATAACATAGCAATATGAATATGCACAAGCACATATTTTGTTTCTAATATAACATCATGTATCACAGTTTAGAATAGACATTTTAAATTATTACCAAGGCTCGTTGCAGAGGTTGTACTGTATTGTGACTTCTCGTACAAATCTTTGCTGCCGCAATGCATTCTGAAGAATAAAGACCACCACATGAGATAGTATCATTGAATGTCAGAATCCATATGTGCTTCACTAATATTGGAATTATAAGATGTGTTAAAAAATATTTCCATCTTATTCCTTTATTTTTAAGAGAAGAACTATAACAACAAGCACATAAATGCACAGCAAAATAACTAGAAACATTATATCATATGCCCTGCCATCAGTCAGGCTAGTGTCAAGTTTTATATCATCAGAAAACAAGCTAAATACAAGCATATAAACAAGAACACTACAAGACCTCAAACTAGCATCTGATGTTCTTCCACCAAGATTGCCTGACTTCTCTGGAACTTCACTTGCTTTTAGTAAACATAGAAAAGCTTATGCTATTTATGTTTAATAACAAAGTTTATTAAAGAGAAGAGTCAATTCTGCAACAATTAGTCTGCTATTTGATGGATATATTACTGCAGCATTCTTTGAGAGAACACGAGAATATCTCTAATTTGCTTTAGGTTTTCCAGCTGTTACATATGGCTGACCATTCTTTCTAGCTAGGCTGGCAACAAAACTCCAATACTTTCACGTAAGTAAAACATAAAACTTTTTATACAAACAATTGTTTGATGAAATATTTACTCGTCTATGGCAACTGATAGAAAGCTAATACCCAGAAAGTCAACAACAGAAATAGTCATAAAAAGAAAATCATAGTTTGTACCCAATTCCTACGTGTCCTTTCTCTCTCTCCAAAGTAAAAGAGAAAAATTAATAATTCATCATATGGAAGTGGAAACCAAAAAGCAGAACTTCTCTGAAAATATGACACACTCTCAACAATCACAGCCTAACTACAGCAGCAATTAAATGCCAGAACTTTCACCAACTATATAATTACTAAAGAAACATGTGCTTGAATAATTGAGAAAACCCAATTCTAGAAAACTTGATAAGTAAAGACAAATGAATTTAAAATCTAATTAAACAAACTACATAAAGCAAATAAATTACATGGACTAAAATCTCAAATGTCATTAATTTAGATTTTAACCACTAAAGGTTTGTTCATTATAAGATGATAGACAAACCGAGGCTGCAGCCCTGGTGGTCATTGTCCGTTCAACAGCCACTGGAGCAAGGGTGGGTTCAACTGCTGAAGTATGTGTAAGGCAAGGTTCCAGATTAATTGTTCCACCTCCTTTCTGAAGACCAACAAAATTAAATCATCAAATTTTTAAAATTGTTAGTCACCTAGTCCAACCCAGAATGGGACAACTATCTGTATGCTAATGCATGTGCTTATGCAGGGACACATGTTGTGCACGCCCATTCCAAGGAAAAGCAACCATTCCATACCAAAGGTAATGTCCTCAACAGAAAATTCAACATGGTTCAAAACAGTAGCCAGATCATCAGCAACTACTCCCAAAAGACAAATGAAAGATATTGAAATGGAAAACAGGACTTCAGGACATTGTACTTGGTATGGGGTGTGGTAAAATAATTTATATGGCAAGCACAAGACCCTGTCACAAGGGAAAACAAATTGCAAAACTCCAGAGCGGGGCCAAATTGCAAAAGATAACAGGACACTAAGGAGTTCCGTTACTACCTTGACAATGCAACACCGCTCAACTTGATAACTACAACCAATTGCAGCACCCCAAGCACGAGAACGAACATTATTTCTCAGAGTAGAAATATAACCTAAAATTAGATAAAAGATTAAAATCTTCATATTACCCAAATAAAGCTTCAATCGAAGCAGCAATATCCAAAACTGCAAAAGGGGAAGGAAGACTAACATGAATGGACAATACCCACAAAGAAAATAATCATTCACTCAAACAAATTCCAATTTGAAATTCAGAGAATTGAAGAATGAAATACTCAGTCAAGTTTAAAGCACGTGTTCCTAGTTTTTCTTTTTCTCCTTTCTTCTGCAGGTGATTTTCAGAATCACAAGAACAAATCCAAAAATTTCACTTGTTCTCTTCTCAACTATAGTATATCTACAGTTCCTATTACTGAATTTTTTTCCTTCCTTGTACTCAATATTTACGCACTAATAAACTATATTCGAGTTCAGCATAATATTTTCAATTTCATTTTAAATCATCTTCGGCATGCTCAACTTTCTAAAACTAATATGAAGGCAAACCAGAGTTCAAACAGGAAATTTTTTATGGTCATCATATAGACAAACTACAATGTTATATCACAGCTTCATCTCAGTTCTTACATGCTGATAAATTCATCAAAGATCATAGACACATTTTGATATCACAAATAACAGCAGCAAAGTACAATTAGATAATGAAACAAGAAGGCATCATCCTCTTGACAATTAATGACAAGCAAAGTAGGCCTGTATGGACATACAATCCTGGGGAGGTAGCACCCGAACAGTTGCCTGCAACTCCTGTATGGCTGTGGGAGGTGGAGAAGCCGTTGGCCGACAGTAACCTGTATGCATCAGAACTGTCCAACAAATTGCAACATCAATACAAATTCAAACACGTCACCTCCAGTTATTTGCAATCAAAATCTAACAACTCTCATTTTGTAACAATACATACCAGCAACAAGATCCGAGTCATATGTGTATACATCAGTTCCCCATAGCTGGCCACCTCTGACCTGAACATAATCAAAACTCAAGACATGGTATAGCATTAATATAAAGAACATATATTTAACATTGTATTCACTCTGTTCCAAACATATAGATCAAATTGGACGAAAGAAAAAATAAAAAGATTTTCACCTCACCAGATCAGTTCATTAAAACTCCAAAAACTAGGAAGGCAAAATTCTTGTATATAAAATGAAGCCCAATATTCTCATTCAAAGAAAACAATGATCACCCACTTGGATCACAATCTTAAATCATAATTTAACAAATAAAAAACATATACAATTTCTCAAGTCCTTGGAAATTCATTTTTTAGAAATTACCGCCTTTTCTCCTCTGATCTCTCTTACATTTACCTCAATTAGATTTTGGGCAGATCTCTGGATGGGAAATATTCCCTTTTCAGAGGCTTTTTCTCACCTCTATCATTTCCTTTCACCATACCATTTCCCCCTCCCCTCCTCCCCGGCCCCCCACCCCCCCCAAAAAAAAAACAAAACATCAGCAATGCTCTAATATTTTATGAAGTTTCTATTTCAACCAGAATTTGAATGATAGACAAGTAACTGAATTGGAATTCCTCTTGTTTTTACTAGATTCTGTTCATATATCTTAGGAACAGGATGAGGCAATTGTGGCTTTTCATCCTTTTAGTGTGTTCTCTAGTAAATCTTATCATTGTCCTCACTCAGACTAAAGGTCAGATTTTTTTCACCCTGGAAAAGCCCTTATGGAAATCTAAGGTTCCTAAGGACTCCTGCCATTCATCTAGATTACATTTCTCAGCTTCGAGTCAACAGTTGGAATAGTCTTTTTAAGGTATTTGCTGAATTTTGGGCATGCCTTAAAGCTTCCCATTTAATTAAGTTCAAGGGCTTTGATTAGCGTAAGGAGGGTAAAATTTAATGGCAGTGCACTGTTTACGCCATTCTTTAATGTTATTGGCTTGAGCAAAAACTAGATAGATAATGGAAAATGTTTGTCCCCAAAGTTGCTTTAGAATAGGATTGTATTTATTGCATCTCTTTGATGTAAGGAACTAGAGAGAGATTATGTTTTGACGTCTTCATTTCTATTTACAGCTTGTCTGTAGTCTTCTCTAAGGAGGATACTTTATTCCCATTTCTTTCTACACTTTCCTTCTTTCTTTATATATGGACAACTATCAAGTGTGAGCATTAGTCTCATGTGCAAGTGAGGAAAGCAAATCCAGGTCATTGGATCTTTCATGGTCAAGATTCATTAGAAACCAAATAAAAGTTTCATGACTTCATATTTACTCAGGTCAGGTGGTAAGAGGATGAATCAGAACTCAGAATGAATCTATAACAAGCAACAAAGACTTCACAAGCACGAGAAAAAGAAAGCCACTCAAAAAGAAAAGAAAAAAAAAACACTCATGAATTTACAATAACATAAAGCAATGTTATCTTACTTGGCGATTTGTAGCAGTAACATGCTCAGCTGGTATCCGAATTTCAAGAGTGGGCCCATTATTAGAGCTTTCACCATTTTTTTCCATTTGCAATGATTCATATTCCTTCCACAACTTTATTAGTTCTTGCATGCATTCACCGACTTTATAAACAACACATGATACTTCTACTTTACCTGAAATAACAGAAATTTATCTATAATGGACATACAAAAAGAAAACTAGTAGAAGATATGCAGCTCCTGCTTTAATCTTTTCCACTCCATTAATAAGCACCAACAACAGTAATCCATCACACAACACATTAAATAGGAAATGCAAAGGATACAAATAAATCCCAAAGGATATAATATATTACAAAATATACTGCACTACGCTACATGGACCAATTTCTGCTAAGCCGCACATTACTTCTGGAAGGAACAAATTCAGTAGCCTACAACAAGCCAACTAACTTCAAGTTCAAGCCAATGTAAAACAAATTATGATGGCATACCTTGAGACCTGCAAGATAAATAAATCCAATCGTAACTGACAAAAGAAAAAAAATAGTAAAAAGGATTCCTTCTAGGACCTCAATTTCAAACACCAAAAAGTACAATTCAATTAAACAACAAAAATAAGCTTATATAACCCTTAAATCATACAAAATTTGGTATATATTGCTTCAAGGAACAGCAAAGGAAGAAATAAATAACAGAGAAATAATAACCAGTCTATTTGCTGAGAAAAGAGAAGAATTGCCTAACTTTAATAGTAACTACCTTCAAATATAGTCATTGTCTTCTTCAAAACTTAGTTCTTCAGTTTAAGACCAAATATTGCATCAACAACTTAAATTTCAACTTAGCATATAAAGAGATGAGATGCCTTTATCATAACCAGATTTTTTTATAGAAGTCATGACACAATAAAATAAACATAATTAATACAAAAACTATTATTCCTCCAGAGGTCCCAAGATATAAGATAATGTAACATGTATATAAACAGGACAAAGTGAAAGAAACTTGTCCATATAACCTTTGTGTCTTCAGATTAATTACCTCTAGAGATATTCTGGTAAATTTTGTCCAAGGTTTGTTAGCTTAAAGCTTTGCATTTGTTTGCTGACAAGTTTACTTAATATGATTGTTGTAGTTGTTATTCCTATGCATTTTAAACTTGCAAGTGTATAAGACCCTGGATATTAGTTGTTGACTGCTAAAATGCCACACCCGAAAGAAAGTTTGAAGTTTTAATTCATTAAAGGCAGACATTATGTCCTTCCACATACAATTGAAACAACAGAAAAAATCTTTCAAACCATTCTAAATGTTTAGCAGGATTCTAAAGCTTTAACTATTATAACAAACTCATTTCAACTTTTCTAATTAACACAGATTCTTTTTGAAAAAAATGGGAAGAAAGGAAATCTATAGATAATTTGACAGGATATTTAGTAGTGAAAAGATACTTATTTGATAATTTACTTTCCAAAGAATGAATAATCAAGAAAAGTACAGGGGGAATACCCTTCATTGTCCTGAACACGGGATCTAAAACGAGAGTCACGATTGGCCACTTGAGGGCTCCCCCTTGATCGTTGCATCCTCTTACGCTGAACTCCATAATTATAGACTTCCCTCTCCTTCTCCAATGCCCCTTCCCCATCAGCACATCCATCATCTGATTCCTTGTCAAACCCCCTACTACGCTTATCGGGCCTATCTCCTTCTAAATCACCATCCCTTTCTTTTCTCCTGTCTTTAGGTTCTCTATCAACATTTTTCCAGCTATCAATATCTTTCTGTTTCTTCTGCTCTGATAACAAATTTTCTTGTTCTGGGATTTTAACTGATCCGTCACCAAGTTCCTTCTCATTATTCGAAACCCCTTTCTCTACTCCATTCCATGATTCCTTCTTGATATGGTCCTTTTCCCTCTCTTTCAGATTTTCTCTGTCTTTTGGAAGATCTCTCCTCTCCCTCTCCCACCTTTCTACATCTCTATCTTCTGTAGTAGATTCTTTGCAGTCACCACTAGTGTTGGGTACTTGTGTACCGCTTCGACGATCACTTCTTTCCTTTTCCCTCTCCCCCCAATCACGATGCTTCACATCCTTTCTTTTCCTATCCTTCTCTTTAAGTCTATCTTCACCTTTTGGATCTACTCTGTTCTCCCCAACAGCCTCATGAGTTTCCACATAATCCCTCTCTTCTGCCATTAAACCCTCCTTCCCGACCTCAAGTTGGCCTTGTGTATTACCCCGTGATATATGCCAGGAGTCCAAACTCCCACTAGGGGTGTCAGAAAATCTTTTTCCCCTATGGTAATCTTTTGATTCTTTCCAATTCATGTGACCACTTGCCACAACATAAGCATCCTTTTCCGTCTTTATGTCTTCTTTGGAGTCATTATGACTATCCCGATCATATCTTACATCCTTGTTGTCATCTCCTCTACCTTCAACACGTACATCCTTCTCACTCTTCGCAGTCTGAGAATCCCTCCTTGCTTCACCATGCAACTCCTTCTTCTCTGTCTTTACATCACGGTTCTCAAACCAGAGATCTCTACTGTCCTTAAAATCTCTCGATTCTATCCTGTTCTCAGCACCTATTGGATGATCTGCATGTGAATCATTTGAAGATGATGGCATCCTATATACTGAATGAAGAGGAGATCTTCTATCTGCATCACGAGAATCAGTACGGGGTGCCTTTGCCACTCGAGAATCCTGACCTATATCATAAGGTATCGGGTACTCATTGGAAACCGATGAAGAAAGTTTAGAATATGTACCCAAATCTTCATGCGGCTGCTTTGAAGAAGAGTGGACAGTCTCCTCGTGAGATCTCTTAGGTGCACTGCTCATAGTGAAAACCCAATGCAGTCATAAAACTCAATCTGAAGTACTCTGACAGCCAAAATATACTGATTCTGCTGTTTGTTTGTTATATACAAATTTGGTGATTGCAACCTAACAAAATAAGTTTAGAAGCTATAAGAGACCAGGGCAATTTGACATGCCAAAACAACTTTCATGTGCATTCAAGATCATTGTATGAGGAATAAATTACTAGCATCTAAACACACTTGATGATATCAATCCAACAACATATGAAGTAGAAATTGCTAAAATTTTATTTCAAGAAAAAAAGGAAAGAGAAAGAGAAGCAGAGAGAGAGGTCGCGCAGAAACTAGAAAGGAAAAGATGATGCAAAATCCTCAATATTATTTATTAAAAAAAAAAAAAAGAGAAGACATGAAATCCAATGTAAGGTTCAATTCTCTATCAGACACCACAGTTTACTTGCATTAAAAGCACAATCACAAGATCTACAAGGTTCATATCAGGTTTCGAATATCAAATGGCCAAGGGTTCCAAAAAATTTATAGATAAACCATAGAACTTAAAATCGCGTATTTTCTTCTCTGTAATCGAGGATACATTGACAAACATCCAGTATAATTGCACATGCTCGGAAGAAGTTGAAGAAAGGATACAACTTTTTATCCCACTGAAAATACTATCATACGCAATTAAACTTTCTACTGCTAAAATAGGAAGTCATCCGCGATTCATGTTAGAACAGACCTTTAAATACCACAACAACAGTCTGCAGATTGAACGAAACAAGAGAAAAACATGGTTACAGACAACACCAAGAACCAATAAACGGGCAGCATTAAAATAAAAACTGAGTACACTAAAGTACCCAGTAATAATAATGCCATGAATGCTTAAATCACAAAATTGAGGAAGCAAAGCCAATTGGGAACTTTACCATCAAACTCTGACAGAAGAAATTGAAAATTAAAAAAAAAATGGGGAACTTGGGTACAATTAACGCAACATTTTCTTTTCCATTGCTGGCTTTCCTTCATTATAACGAACCAAAACTGAAGTGGGATTTGGGCAGTAGACCCAAAAGAAAACCCTAGAAATGGAAACAACGAAGAGAGTTAATGACGCGAACGGACTCACCTTGTTTATCGTTCAGCCTGTTACGTGTAATTGTGTATTGTGTTGTGTGTCTCGGTCTGATGTTGAGGCTCTGTTTGCGCTCAGTCTTAAAAGTCTCTTATCTGTGACTGTAAGTGCCTCTCTAGGGCGACCAGGTATCGTAATAACAAGAGAGCCAAAAACAGTTGTATGCTACCGCCCGAGCCCGACCATAGTTAGATTAGCGGTTAGCACCCAATAATAAAAATAAATAATAGAAATTGGGTGTTACAAGTTATTTAACACAAGAAATAAAGGCAAATAAAAATAGTGTTTTTTTATGACAAAAGTGTTATGAATATAACAAAATTGATAAATTATATGTACACAACCTTTTTTTCTTATAATTTTATACACAAATTAGTATATGAATTTAACTAATTGCACTATAACTGATTCTAAGATCACCTCAAATATATCGTGTGATTATTTGTGTGTAGATAGTAAAGAATAAATACATGCATCGTCTTACATTTATGTGAATAAGCATATTATTAGAAATGAATCAATGTGCTTGTTGAACATAAAAAATTATATTTATTAAATATAAAATGTTATATTTATTAAATGTGTACAATCATGTTTATTAAAGTAAATATTCATATTTATTAAATATAAATAATTATATTTATTAAATATAAAAAATTATATTTATTAGACATAAATAATCATGCATGTTGAATATAAACAATTATGCATCTATTATATTAAATGAAATCATGTGCTTTTTCATGTCCATCAATGTCCATAGTATGAAAATAAAATTAAAACATAAAAAATATACAGAGATTCATGATTTCTACAAGAAAGTTTTAAAACTTTATTATATTCTTATATAACTTGTTTCTATTGAAAGCAATATTACACTTAATAATACATTTACATACCTCAGCCATTTTAATTCTTCTCCATTCAATATTTTGCTAAGGCACACTCAAATGCATTTGTTTAATTGATTATTCTGTTGTATAAATAATTGTGTTACTACTATCACTTTCTCTATCAAAATATTTTAATTATCTTTCTCCATACTCAAAATCTTTTCTTTTTTAATTTTTGTTATGAAGTTTTTCCTTTCAACCCAACAGCTCCTGCATATCCAAAGTCATATTGTTGAATAATTAAATTTATATAAACTATTCAGCATTAACTCTTTATAAATTGCCACGTGGTTATATCTAATTTAGTTATATTTAAATTGAACTTAAGTGGAGAATGCTAACCCATATATATATAATATTTGAATTAATAAAATATATAGTGAATAATTATTTATAAAAAAATTAATAATTTAGCTTATACGAAACGAATTTAATGTTGACTTATAAATAAAGATGTAGAGTAATTTATTTTAGTCAGTAATTCTTTTATTACATTTATTTATTTTAAAAAAATATTAAAAATTTACAAAGATTTCACTTAATTTTATGTAAATATTTTTTAAAACGTTCTTGATTCTTAGTTGATATTATATTATTAATAATATTATTATTTTTATACATTTTTTAACTCTAATTCAATATAGTTAAATCTTTTGAATTGAATGAAGCATGTTTTAGCCATATATACTGATATATAAATTTGTTTTTAATGATACTTTATTTTTAATTATTCTAAATTATTTAGACCAGATATAACTACATTTTCATATATTAGAATTATAACTCTTTGATAACATGATATTATGATTTAGAATAAGAAGAATTACTTGAAATAAAAAATTGTATAGAAAATAAAATATAAGAAATATAGAACTATTTTATTCTAAAATACAACTAACTTATTCAATTTTTTTTTTTTAGCAATTTCGAGAGGCTCACCTTTTAAAGTGTAATCCCTATGCTATTTTTTATTCGAGTGTGGGAAAGGATGTCTAATTGGTCCATATTCGAAATCAGGCCCAAAAGAATAGTTGGTTCGTGCGTGAAACACCAGAGCTTTGGGCTCATTAGGCCTGAGTCGTACTGCCCAACGCCTCAAAGCCTCACATTTTGCAACTCAACTGAATGGCACTGCCAACCTAAGAACTAAGATTGTTAGGTCCTTTAATACAATTTATAAAATTTAATAAATTTTATAATTTAAAATTTAAAATAAATATTTAATAAATTTTAATCAATAAAAATAACATAAATATATTTATTTTCGTTAAAGTTGATAACTACTAATTTTATTAATATTGTAGCATGTGATGTTTCGTTGCCTATCATTATAATACTTTTTAATATGTCTAAAGAAATATCCTTGTTTAAAATATGACAATAATTATTTGAATTTTGATTATATTAAAAAAATGTTGGATAAAACATGCCGGCATACCCTTTCACAATTTTTTTTGGGTCCAACCCTTTCAAATTTTGGTTATTGCAAATATTTCCTTTTCAATTGCTTAACGGTTTGACGCGATCCATTCATCAGGTTTCGGTGGCTGTTGAAGTCAATGAAAGCGGCGGTCTAACGATAAGTGTGAAATCTGGTCGGCAATTTGTATAAATAATAATAGACGACATCATTGACATAATAAATAATAAAAATAAATGGATTTTGTCACGAAAGAAGGGACTTTGCGTTGGTGATAAACAAGAACTATTCAAACTTCAATGCTCCATGTTTACCTCTTCTTTATTTATTTTTTTTTGTTTCCTTCCTTCCAAGCAACGCCCAAGTAAAGCCGGCCTAGTTCTAATCTTATATTGGCTCAAAGAACATTTCTAGAAGCCTTAATTACCAAAACAAGTTTTTTTTTTATTTTTTTAATGAAAGATTATTGAAGAAAACAAATAAGATATAATTCAGAAGTTTACACAAAATATTATTAATACTGTAATAGTGTCAGCATAGGCTAATAGATTCAGGCGCATACCGTATACATACATTTAGCTTTATCCTTCAAACATTTATAACTGATAATGAAGGGGATTTAGACTTAGAACATGTCTTCATTCATCCCATTTCCCTCATTAATTCAACTGAAGTTTGCAGGAATGGTAATGGAAACAGCAAAGAAATATTATATGTATTGTGCAATATTTTATTAATCTTGCTTCCAGAATGCTTAATTGGTCAAACTCAATAAAGAAATCCATACGCGGACCCGATGCCATCCCTGTAGAGTACAAAAAAGGCTTCAAAGTCCAGCCCCCCTTTCTCTTCTCTTCTGTATATATAAATACGTACGAAGAGTTTGTTTGATTTCATGAGATTTTGTGATAGGGTGAAGATAGCAAAGAAAATGGTGGCGCTGAAGGATACCATTTACATATCGCATGGATCGCCGACTCTGCCCATAGACGAGTCGATTCCGGCGAGCCAGTTCTTGAAGTCGTGGAAGCAGCTGTATTCCCATAGACCCACCGCCATTCTGGTCATTTCTGGTCACTGGGACACCGCCGTCCCCACCGTCAACGTCGTTGATCGCAACCAAACCATCTACGACTTCTATGGCTTCCCCAAACAACTATACAAGGTTTGCTTCAAAAATCCCATCTTTCATATAATCATCGCACGATTATTTCTTTCAAGTTTCTTTTTTTTTTTTTAATCTCTATTTCTTTCAAGTTTCAACATAAATAATACATCTTAATCCTATAAAAATGAATAAATGATAAATCTTATAATTTTTATTTTTATACTATATAATTAAAATTCTAATGAGGTGGCACTTAATAAATATTATTTTCATTTTAATTAATGTATGTATGGAAATAGATCACTTATTTTCTACTATTCAGCTTTGGTTAAAATTAGCAAAAATCATCGATTCTTCTATACTATAATAAAACTTAGTCACATATCAATTTTTTTGATGCACCTAACAGATGTGATGGGTTTGCATTTTTTTTATCCCGAGAATAATGCGAGCTCATGGCCTAACCTATTCCAGCTAATGTGTAGGTCATGATGAGGTGGGTAGGTTGATAGATTGATATATAAAATACATTGATTTATTGAATTAATTTATCTTATTCCATCTTACCTAAAAAATAGATTAAATTAATATTTTTTTATTTACAAATAATGTAAACGATGCCACCTTACTCCACCCACCCCATTTAATTGAAAATCAAGACAGGTGAACCTCCTTTTACACCTGCTATCAACCGTTGTTTGGTTTGTTTCTAGCTCATGCGTTACTTTTCTTTCGTCCCATTGTCTTTTGGTACTTTGCTGATATATAGTTCTATGATAGATTTTTCTATTTATTTATTGTTGCCCGTGCATAGCATTGGATTTGAATCTCTTAAAATTAGAGTTTGATGTTAGGATGTAAAGTAAGAAAAAGATAAAGATAAAATTAAGAGAGATAAAAAAATTTGCAAGAGAAGGGATCCAAATTCCGATAGCATGAGTTCCAAGTTTTTTTGTTATTTTTCCATATTTGGAACTGTACCTATCATGTGATCATCTTGCACGTGGATTAAAATTGATAATATCATTTTCATTATTCACTGCTTCCTTGGCATAGTTACCTTCAGTTTTAGGAGAATTCGTCTGTTTATGGTAAAAAGCAATGCGTTGAGGTCACTGCATCCAATTCTGAATATTGTCTGGCAGGTTACATATATACTTCCCCCTTTTATGCCAATGAAGCAGTCCTCAAGGACCTCTTTATTTTAGTTTTAGGCCCACTGGAGACTTAATTATCAAGGCTTTAGCATTTTAAGATGTTTATTAAGTTCTACAGAAGTAGATAATTGGCAACAGTCTCAGGACCTTACAATGTGGCTTAAGTCGCATGCATATGTTATGTTATGTCTATAGACTACAGGTAGCTAGGTTCAATTGCATAACCATCTCTTACATTAATTCTCCCTTTTACCAGCTCAAATATCCAGCACCAGGAGCTCCACAATTGGCAAGAAGGGTGAAGGAACTGCTCAATGCATCTGGTTTTAGCCGTGTCGATGAAGACAAAAAACGAGGGCTTGACCATGGTGCTTGGGTTCCCCTCATATTGATGTACCCGGAGGCCGACATCCCAGTTTGTCAGCTTTCAGTTCAATCTGATCAGGATGGCACACATCACTATAACATGGGAAAGGCCTTGTCCCCTCTTATGGAAGAAGGTGTACTGATAATGGGTTCTGGAAATGCAATTCACAACTTGAGAGCACTTGATATTCGTCCTAATGCCCCTGTTGCTCCCTGGGCTTCGGAATTTGACAATTGGTTGATAGATACTCTGCTTGAGGGGAGGTACTTACATATGTTCATATTCCCTTAAGTACTGCATATATAATTCAGCTAATGAGATTATTAATTGATTAGTCATGCTATTCTCATAAACAGAATTTTGTAAAATTCTTATTTAAAAAAATTTAAAATATTAAATTTATTATACCACACACACTAAAGTGCAGAATTCAATAAATTTGATAGTCATTCACATGTTTGTGAAATTTGAGTAACCATTTTAAACTGAGAGTCTTCTTTCCCTTGATTGATTGGTCTACTAGCAAGTACTGAATGTCAAATAGCTTAAATGGTTCCTTATGAATTGGCTCTGAAAAATTTTCAAATGATTTTGTAGATATGAAGATGTAAATCATTATGAGCAGAAGGCACCACATGCGAAGCAGGCTCATCCCTGGCCAGACCACTTCTATCCATTGCATGTTGCCATGGGTGCAGCTGGAGCAAGTGCAAAGGCAAAACTTCTTCACAGCAGCATTGAAATGGGCACTTGCTCATATGCCTCTTTCCAGTTTACATCATCTACCAACTGAACGTTTAGTTAATATGCATCATAGCCGCTGTTCTGTTTTCTATCCTCAAAATACAGTCTCACAAGACGTATCTATGAATCTGCTTTGTTTGTAAATTGTACTTCTGTTTCTGTGATTTACGGATAGCATTGTTGTGTAATAAATTATTTGGATTAATAGAGAAATTTTATGAAGCTTCCTTCTTGGTTTGGTGATATGATGGTTAATTCATTACTTTTGCAGCAATGAGTATGGTGGTATGTGTGTGTATATATATTATATCACAAAATAGTTAATAAGACTGCTGTTGCAGCATATCAAAATGATTTTTAGATTAATAAGTGACAAGGATTTTGTTAACAATCAGACATATAAAAAATTTAAACTTTAAACTATTAAATAAAAATTTAAGAATTAAGTGATAATAAAAATTAAACTTTTGATTACTTAGTCATAAACACTCAGATATTATATTAGTAAGCAATCATCCTAACAAATTAAATTGTTAGGTGAAAGTTAAGAAATAACTTTATATTTAATCTTTCGTAATAGATTTCACATATATACTATCAAACTTATATTAGGGTTAATTAATCTTTTAGCTAGCAATGACATCAATGAAAGAAAATCTTAGGTATCATGGCTTATAATTAACCCTAATATACTTAATTAATCTCCATATTCACAAATCATAATCATTGTCGTTTGGTAATGATTATTGCAATTGTTGGATAATGCGGTGGTACAAATTTTAAATATTATCAAACTGTAATTGACCCTTAATTGTGCTTATAGGCTTTAATAATTGAGATAGCAATAATATGGTAGATGACAATTAGCCGCTTCTTGATCCCTATCATCATTATTGTTTATGTACAAAAATGTTACTTATCCAAAATATGCAAAAATTCGATCTAGAGTAATATTATTCACACTTACAAATCTACCCAAGAATTAAAGAAAGCACGTCTCTTTTTATAAGCTGTTAGGCCTATAATATTATGTTAAGTTAATATAATTGCTTGATAAGTTAGGCTTTTCGGATTTTATCTTTTCAAATAAAATTCAAAAGAGAGAAATTTTCTGTCATCATTTATTTTGAATATCATTTCCTTTTATAAATATTGTTATTTTTACATTCTAATTTTAATATAGAATTTTTATATTCTTATCTATAATTATTGATGTGTAAGATCTAACTACACATCAATAATTTTAAATAAATGTATTAAAATGTTGTGTCAAAATTAGTGTGGTAGTATAATTATTCTTCGCACTGCCTAGCAGAAACGAAAAGGAAGCAAGATTGTTAATAAAACAGTGAGTTAAGTCTAAGTTGCTGCTGTAACTTTTTATTCCAAGAAGAAAGTTGTTGAAGTGCAAGATAATGTCCCATTGACGAAATTTACTGAAATCTTGAGGCTAATATTTCAAGAGGATGGCCTTCTTGTTTCTGACGAACAGGGGGGCATCCGCACCCAACAAAGTGGTAAATAAGTGCTATACTATAGTTGTAAATCTTACTGTTTTCTTCCTAACTTTTTATTTGTTGAATTTTCTATTTTGTAAGTAGTTTCTTTTTTGGTAATCTTAATATGTATGTGGTCATCATTGAGTGAGTAGCAAAAACCAAAGATGCCATCATTTTTAATGGTGCATTTGTATTTATTTGTTCTCCTAAGATTTTTTTCTTTTAAAATTTTTAAATTTAAACTCAGAATTTTTGCGTAACTTGTTATCTCTTCAATAAGAACAAATAAAGTCTGTCTTATTAGTAAAATCGATTATATGGATAAAAAGATATTATTAAATTTTATTTAAAACTAAAATTTTAAAAATATTATTTAATATAAAATTTTTTTAACAATCTTTTTCAAATTTTTTTAATTATTTTTTATTATTTTTATTGAATTAAAAATTATTTAATTGACTATTTTTATTGGAGCTTCTAACGATATTCTTTAACTTACACATGCTCAAACTATCTCAACTAAATTTCTTCATTGTTTTTAATAGGTATAATATTTACTTTTTTTTAATACAATTATTTAGAATATTATCTTTTTTTATATGTTTATTCATCTATCTTAATATTATCATATATGTTATTCTTATTTTTTTATTCTTGTTGACCTTTTAATACCTAATACTCACTACCAAAAGTGTCATTTGTCTTATAGTAATTTAATAAAACTTTTTTATAAATTTTTAAATATTTTACTATCACAAATAACTTTTAAAGTATTTTTTCATTTTAGCCACCTACTTATATTTTGTGTATAACATCTCCATAAATCCATCCATCACTTTGCAAGATTGATTTAGAATACCAAAATCTTACCACTTGTAATATGGTGTGTTTTCTGATTTTTATCCCAAATCATTATTAACTCATTTCTTGGTAAACTTACATATCATATATTTTGTTTTGCTCCTACTTAATCAAAAACTCTTTGATTTCAAAGCAACAATCTCCATATCTTAAGTTTAAATTTAAACCTTTTTACTTCTCTACTTAGATTTGCCTAACAAGTACAAAGCAAAGTAAGAAAGTATTATGAATCTAAGGATGACCTTTGGTACAAACTTACCTCACGTCTATGACTTCTTACACTTGTTACCTCATCTTAAATGTTCTTTATGACTTGTATATAACTGATACAATAATTTTATTTTTCAATGTCTTCTATAAAACTTTTCATGACACATTATCTTAAATTCTTCTAAATCAATAAAAATTATATATGTGTAAATTTTTTTTCTTTACTTCAGCACTTTCCATCAGACTCCTTTCTCTTGACTTGCTATTCCTCTGTTATAAACAAGAAAAAAAGGCGAAACGGTACTTTTTTATGACGCAAAAGGAGATGAAATTCTGCGTGCAGTCTAAACTATCATACATAGAGGTGTTTCTTTCTAGCTTTCTTAGGATTTTTTATGCATGCTTATTATGTCTTTTTGTCTCAATATAGTAGAAAAGTCAAAGTATTTGGGCAACATTTTAAGACCCCTAGCAATTGAAAAATATATTGAGAGAGAGTTAAAAAACTTCTATATAGTAACTCTAATATTATGCATAGGGGCAACCAACTAGTTGTATCAATATATGATTAAATAATTTACATCATAATAACGGTTAATAGATGCATGAAAAAAAGAAAAAAGCTATTTGTATAATTATATTTAATAGTGATTGCTTGGATATATTATGGGTCATGGATATGCTTAAAGTCATTAAGTACATGTGAATATTTAGTAGTAAGAATTAAGTGTTCAAATAATTTCTACGAAGCCTTAAATTCAAATCTTCATGTTACTATAAGCTAAATTATGATATAAAAACAGCTAAGTACATTAGATATGTGTCTAATATAAACTCTTATTATATCTTCTCTAACGGTGACCACTAAGAGAATTCTCTAATCAAAATATAATAAAATGTGTCAACGCTTTTAATAGTATAATAAGTTTCATTATTAATTTAAGTTTTGAGTTTAAATTGAAAATTATATATATTAAATAATTTATCATTTTTATGTCATAAAAAAAACATAATGGGGCTGTCCAACTTGAATTAAGCTTTTTGTACGATGATAATGATCTCTACCTCTATAATCTATGGGATTCTTTGAATTAACATTGACAAGGCAACCAAATCTAGGACCCTCCAACCCTCTCCAAAGTAATCCATGCACTTGTTGCAAAGCAAAGGATTAATTATCATATTTGTAAGTGGACATTTTCCGTCAAATATATATTCTAGTCCTGCTTCCTCTTTCTTATTCTTTTTCCATTACTTTTTTGTTTATTAATTATTCCTGTTTGGTTCTTTTATTAGATGAATTACTTTTAGAGACATCTTTTAATAGCGTGAGAGCTGAATGTCTAACAGTATAAGCAAAGCAAGCATGCACTCCCAACTTTTTAGTTTTCTGTCCGCTCTCCCTATTGACAACTTAAAACCTTTCTATCTCACCTTTATCTTACCCTTACAAATGCAGACAACATATATGCAAGATTTATAAGCTTTCTGAGCTACTGTTCTAGCTCAACAAAATCACCATTAATAAAATAGCCTCTTAGATTTAGATACCCTTTCTTAACCCCTCCCCCCCCCCCCCCCCCCCGGGGGGGCCACCCCATTTTTTTTTCTTTTTCTTTTTCCTCTTTCTTTCAGTTTCTAATATTATTATATAAACTATATGCTGTTTATTTGCTTCACTTGCAAAATTCACCATCACAGACCTGGTCACCTTATTCCATCCCCTCCTCTCAATTTTCTTATCTCTCTTCCTCTCTGCTTTCTTTTTTCAGCAATAGGGTCCACACTCATGTCCATCAAAATCTTCTGATGTTCCATCAAAATTTTTACGCATATATATATATATATATATAGCCATGTAGGTGTCAAAGAAAGTATATACGTTCATTTATTGAAGCTTCAAGTTATTAAGTATGGACTCTAGCAATTTGCATATTGAGAAGAGGCCAAGCCCTCTTCTAGCCTTGGAGGACCACAGGCCAGAGAAAAAGATAGTAAGGTACCAGGAATGCCTGAAGAACCATGCAGCTGCAATTGGTGGCAATGTAACTGATGGGTGCGGTGAGTTCATGCCTGCTGGAGAAGAAGGCACCCTTGAGGCTCTCAAGTGTTCAGCCTGCAACTGCCACAGAAACTTCCACAAAAAGGAGATTATTGAATCTGACTCCGAATGTTGGCCCTCTCATTATAATTTTCCTACATTGCTTCCCAATACTGCTGTACAGGCAAAGCCCATTTTGGCTCATTTATCTCCCAACAAAAGTGGGTCAGATCCTTCTGACCAGTCTGAAGAGAAGGATAATCATGATGAACATCGGATTATAAGGGAGGTGGAGAAGCCAGCAGGTGAGAAGATTATCAGGAAGAGGTTCAGGACCAAGTTCACTCAAGAACAGAAGGAGAAGATGCTGAGGTTTGCCGAGAAGGCTGGGTGGGGGATACAGAAGCTGGAGGAATCAGTGGTGCAGCAGTTTTGCCAAGAGATAGGAATCAAGAGAAGAGTCCTAAAAGTGTGGATGCACAATAACAAGAACACTTTTGCCAAGAGAAATCACTCCACCAGCTAGCTCTAGCAATGTTTTGTTCAATTATATTATTCTCTTTATTATGGTCTTGCAATTTGTTCAGGCTTTCTTTTTACCCTTTACTAAATTATATATCCTTCGTTTTTCTTTTTTTCTTTTTGGTTGCTTTCAGAAGGATTCATACATTTGTTGGCGTCTTTATTGAGTCATGTAGTTTAGAGGTGCTAAGCTTATCTGAGTAGCAAGTGAAAAGGTTTTTCTTTATATCATTGATATGGGACATGTAGTTGTCTTGTATGAATAATTGATTTTAATAGAGACAAAGTCCGTGCATTAACCAAATAGCTAGAAGTGAGGATCCAAATCTCTTGTAGTTGGTCTCTCAACTGTCAGGGTAACTTAAGAGAGAGTATTTTTGAGTGTGTTAAAGAATGAATAAGAGAAAGTAAGTTCTGTTATAAATAAAATTGTTTAAAATTACAGAAGTTAGGAATCTTCAACTGTAGGGGATCCAATCCCCACAAGGAAAATTATTTATATATACTATATGTTAGAGATAAAATCATTTCTGGGTGTGTACCAAACAACTTAACCTGGAGTGAAATTACATGCTTAATTTCTAAAATTTACTTCAAAACTATTTGTGGCAAAGGAACAAAAGGGTCTGCATATAGACAACTGAAAGTAAAACCAACTATTCTTCTTGATTAAAATTGGGAGTTGGATCATTTCTCCATAATTAGGGTCCTAATACATACACTATAAGCACAATTAATGAGGAGGAGTTGCACTACTTTAAGAACTCAAAACTCTCTTGAACCATGTATATATGTTAATTCAACTTGATGTCAACTTTTAAAAAATGCAGTATTCTTATGGATCAACTACAAGGTTTCTGCAGCAGAGTAGGTTTTGTTTATTGAACCATGTATCCCAAAGGTTTTGAAAATACCTGACATGACAACATTTACTTGACTTGTAGGTTAAGTGATCAAGAATTGATTGCTTAATCTTGCAGAGTGGAATGGCAAACAAGGCAGAAAATCACATGTGAACTTAAAAAAGAAACTTGACATGAACATATTAATTATATTAAGAGGGGAGCATGCGCAGAAAGAAATCAGCTTTTGTAATTTGAGCCCTATGCTGGAGTTTGATGAAGGCTTTCAATGGCAAAATGTTGACAATTTTAAGCTTAGGATGCCCATTATTAAAATAGGGATTAAAATAAAATTAGGTTTTTATTATGATAATCATAGGCACTAATTGATGTTTCCATGATCCTTGTATGGTATAAAAGAGGCCACAGCAATTGATAACTAGCAAGTTGTTTATTATATAAAGGGTGGCAGGTGGATTTGCTAGCCGGCTACTCTTGAATTCCTTCCTTTGTTTTCGGCGTACATTGATATGATTACTCTTAAGACCAAATGGATGTTGATTGCTTAAACATGCTTTAGAATAAGATTCTCACCAAGGCAATTAGATTATGCTTCTTACAGATAAAAGGGGGAGAGAGAAGGAAAGAAATATGCTAAGGAAAGCAATTTCATATAAATTTTATGTGCCTATTGTGTGCAAACTTGTGATCATTTATCTTAATTTCAGGTGATTTTATATCGAACATTACTAATAACCGAAGCAGTTTAAGTAATGATCTAATAATATATCTAACGGAAACTAAACCTTTGTCTTAATGGTAGTTTGATTTCTAAGATTTCTGTTGAAAAATGTATATTGAATACAATAAATGATGGAGTCATGCTAAATATACAAATTGCCTATCATATCCACTTATACCCATTACTTCTGTATCACTGTATTACATTTGGATTTGTTGAATAAAAGGTGACAGACTTGGAGATGTGCGCTCCCGCAAAGCAGAATGCACATTTGAAGATAAGTAAAGATAAAGCATAGTAGATAAAGTTGAGACTTGAAAGGGGAAAAAAATCCATAGATGATATAATACAAATACACAGGACTTCACTTCTACCAACCAAGCGGAACTTAGACAAGGCTCCAGTGAAAAAGGGCAGGCAATGAGAGAATTTCAATCAATTCACGTTGTATTTCAGCTCTCCTCGTTTCTGCAAAACTGCAAGGATATTGAGGGAAACCATGCTGTTTAACCGGTAAAGTTTCCGTCCTTGTGAGTATAACCTAAAATTCAGTGTCAAAGCAAGCAACCATGATCTTTGAAACCATGGATCTAGCAAATGGAATGTAGCTCAAGCTATACCTGTGGATTGTCAACCAAAAGATCAGAAAGGAGATAAAATATTAAAATGCAGTAGTAACAAACATAAGATAACAATTGCATAATCATATTGCAGTAGCTTGGCATTGAGAAGGCCAAATTTCTGTGAGTCAGCTAAGTTTTAGCATTAATCACTACACAAATTCTTGTCAATGCACCTTAAGCCCCTTCTTGTACTGGATGGAATTTAATGCCGTATGCACTTGCAAGATAGATGGCAATATAAACAATGCAAAATTCTTGTCTGCTATGTCATATCTCTAGTCTCTACTTATACCATTAGTCTGCAGCAAGATCAAAGTCTATCAATATGATAATGAGATTAAAGGGTAACACCAGGAATATAGAAGGACTGTCTAATTATTGCCGGGATTAATAGTAAGAGATGGTAAGAAGTGATTTTCTTAATATAACTTAGGAAAAGGTAATATAAGAGAAATTTTTTCAGCCATTTAATTGTCATTTGTCAAGTTTTGTAGCATTCTGAGGGGTAGACCCTCAAATTTCTCTTAAATCTGTCCAGTGACACCAAGAAGTACTCTATGTTGTCCATTTCACGAGCCGACTAGGATCGGCTGTCGAATAACATTTCCTTCCAGAACTAATTTTAGTAGAAGTAGAATTTCTGATATTCCTTCAGCAAATTCTGACCTCAACTTATCAAGTTTACCACAAATTCATTAGTACCTAGCAAGCAAATTTATAATTACCAACTAACGAAATCTAAAATCAATAGTATTATGAATTTGTCACTATTTTCTGCGAAAGTAATGACACTAATTACAAGAAAAGAGTGGAGTCTGACAAATCCAGAGGCATGAGATGGTTACAGACAAAAAATGACACAATTCTATAGAAAGGGGAGGCAAGACAAGGGTTATAAAAGACAAAAGGAAGCCATAAGGAAGGATAACAAATATGGTTAATTCTTGTTTCCATTTCATTTATCTTCTTTGTCAATTTTGAAGATTATATTTTTAAAAAAATTAAGTTCACACCCCCAATAAAAATCACATAAAAAGGGGAATGACGCAATGCTTCTTCCAAGGTTTGAACTTCACCATCCATTGGAATCATGATTCCTGCTCCTCAACTCCTTCAGTACTAGCTACTTACATATATTTCTAAAAGCATTCGAAGATTCCACTGCCAGATGATTCATACATTTCAATGCTACCAGCTTTTACCCTATCTCTTTGCATTTTAATAGAATTTCTCCTTGTATATCATCTCTCTCTTACACTCAGCATAACCTATTGCGTCAACTCAAAAAACCCAATCCTTCATGATAAAAATAAACATCTTTGTTACCTTCATAAAGATAAGTTCGCACCAAGGGTCATCCTTGAGTCCATACCTTTTTACTTTAGTTTAGACGTACTTATTGATCACATCTAGGAGACAATTTCAAATATTTGTTTTTTGCAGATGAAATAATTCTAGTTGAAGAGTTCGGAGAAGAAGACAATTCCAAACTTGAAGTAAGGAGAGAGGCTTTGGAATCAAAGGTTTCTATTTAAGCAGAAGCAAGATAGAGTATATGGAATGCAAGTTCAATAAGAGGCAAGTTAGTAATGAATTGGAGAACACATCGTACCACAAGTGTCAACATTTTGTTATCTTGGATCGATCTTTCAAAGTGATAGAGAGATTAATGGGGATGTCATAAATAGGATATAAGTTGGGTGATTGAAATAGATAAATGTCTTAGGAGTCATTTGTGATCGCAAAGTTCTTATCAAGTTTAAAAGGAAATTTTATCAAATTGTTATAAAACCAACTATGCTCTACAACATTAAGTGTTGGGATTGAAGGGACAACAAGAGCAAAAAGTTGGAGTGATAGAGATGAGAATATTGAGATATATGAGTATACATACAAGAAAAAGATAAGATTCGAAATGATTATATTTGAAAAATAGTTGGTGTGGCGCGTATGGAGGAAAAAATAACAAAAACTTGGTTAAACTGATTTGGACATGTGCAAAGAAGATTGCCAGAAGCCCCAATAAGATTCAGCCCAATGAAAAGGATTAGAAGAAAACCAAAAAAGATACTTGAAAAGATTGTTAAAAGGGATATTGTGATATATGGTATTCATGAAAATTTGGTTATTGATAGAATCCAATGACGTTTGATCCATGTAGCTAACTCCATCTAGTAGGGGAAGGTTTTGTTTGTTATTATTGTTGTTTTGTTACCTTCATAGATATTTTGTATCTGTGTTTTGCTTACACAACATTGGGGGATACCTTGTTAGGGGTGAAAATAACATAGAGGAAACAAGAGGGTGGAAGGTCTATGTTAGAAAGAAGTCCAAAAACACACCAGCAAGTGGAAAGCCACGTGAGTAGGACCGTTAAGCCATGGTGGTAAGGTTGTGAGGAGGATATTCTGGAATGATTTTGAGAGAGAGAGAGAGAGAGAGAGAGAGAGAGAGAGAGAGAGGAACCAGCTTTTAAGCATGGGAAGGGGATTGTGTTTGGCATGTTACAAATTTAGTGGAAAATGTTTAGAGCGAAGCATTAGCTCTGGAGTAGGAGAGAGGTTCCATCTTCTAATAGGGGCTCTGTCTCTGGGTTGCTATTGTATCTTTTCTTCTGGTTTGGCTGTTTTTCTGTAATCACCCTTTACATCAATATAATTTTCCTATTGTTCTATTTTGTTTCTTTGAGTAATTCAGAAATCAGGACATATTTGCCAGTTCATTTATCTTTGAACTCTCTGTATAGCTAGTGTACTGGGTGTATTCCTTATAATATAACAATTTTCTATCATTATTTAAACAATCAAAATCAGATCGCTAAGAACTTTGTGTGCTCTACCAGCAGAGAAGTGAAGTGTTAATGGGTGTAAACAACTAAACATCAATTAACTAGGTAACATTGAAGAAAGTCACATGAAGAAGATTTTGAAACATCATGACATACCATATTAGTCCGCCAAACTCCAAGATAACTGCCAGAAGTGTCAGTAACTTGTTACGAACCTGCCCAATGCAACATGGAATGATGACCAATTAACTGAAAGAATATGTCATTTCAAAGCAAAAGAAAATGAACATAGACACATTATGACTTACATAAAGAGCAGAAAACAAAGCGATTATCATACTTGCAAGGTATATGGCTGTCGCATATATACGAACTGGATCAAGCATCATTGTCACCTGCCGTTTAGGACCCATAAGGAATGCAGTGCTGCCATAAAACAAAGTTCGAACTTAGCATCTGAAGAAAATAAAACAGCCATGACACAATAGTTTGAAAAGAAAAAACATAAATAAGTATCCGTCTACAATTTTATGAGATGTAATGTTTTATACAATTTGGATTCGTATGGTAAACTTCTCGGTGTAAGAGAAAATAACGAGATCAGTAGCACAAAGTTATTTAATGTGAGAGAGAGAGAGAGAGCGAAGAACTTGATTTTCATAAAAGAACACAAACCATGTGAATTTAGCAAGCACTTTTCATAGTGAAATTCCCTCTACTGCTATCGGTCGGTCTCTCTCCACTGATCAATGAAGCTACTTAAAGCACAACTCAGAGTTTAAGAAACAACCATGAAGCATACAAGAAAGATATCTGAATTAGGGAAAAGAAAAGAAAAAGAAAACCAAAAGTCCACAAGAGAAAAGTGAAATGAAATTTTGTAAATCAGTCATTATTTTTCCACTGATTGGTGGTTTTAAGAAAATAGTCGTATACAGCTAATTAAAATTTGTTTACTTTGGGGTAGCACACGTTTAATGTAACATTTTTCATCAACACACACTCCTAAGTTTGGTGCGTTCTATTTGTAAGAAGAGAAGGTAAGCCACAGGACATTACTCTCTTTATAAGGCATTGATTAGTAGGACCAAAGTAGATAGGATCATACAAAAGAGAAAAAATGAGAGAAAACCTTATCAATAAAAGTAGAAGGCTTTACTCTACCCTTTTTCCTCCTATGAATAAGGCATAGATAATTAACATCATAGGTTAACTATGAAATTTTGATGGATAACATGTTTTCTCTTTCCGACTCTCCCCTCCTCCACTCCTTTTTCTGTTATCATTAGCAACATTCTGTCTCAAAATGCTTAAAACTCATGATTTCAAATGCACAGAACTAGAGGGAAATCAGTTTCATCTCCTTTGCTAGACTTCTTGAGCAAAGAGTGACTGGGGAGTGGGAGAAAAAACACCGGGGAGTATCATAACGTAATGATTCAGATGTAGAAGCCGTAAATACCTTCCAAGTGAAAGCAAATTGCCAAGAGTGAATGTTATTGCGAACTTGATTGGTTTGAAGAAAACAAGCATTGACTGTAAGATGGGAAAAATTTAAGGCCACTATATTAGTAATTATTTATGTATGCCAATATAAATCTGAGTTCTAAAACTAACATCCTCCATAAAGGTAGAAGCAGCAACATTCATTAATCCAAGTTCTTAGAGAAGCAGAAATATAAATAATACTGCCATGAGATTCACATGACAAAGATGGGAGCCATCATTTCATTAACCTTAATTTTCATTTTTAACTTGAATAGAAATACAAATTTATAGCACTTGACTGTGTCTACTATTACGATAGCCACTTTATCCAGGTCCTCATGCTATGCAATTCCTCTGTTTTAAAGAATTTCTTTTCAATAAGGAACAATGATAGTCACTTTTTCCAAAATAAGGATAAATCGTTAATGGGAGTTGGCATAAGTCAGATGTCACAAACAAGTTTACATGTGAAGTGAAAGGATATAGAGGAATTAAATTGTGCAGTACTTCCAACATCTACATATTAACACTTGAGATGGGGTAGGCACATTCATGTTGACATGGAGGAAGTACAACTAACATGGTGTGAATGACTACTGAAATGCCACAGACAACCAAAACTTCTGAAACCTATTGGCAAATTTAAGTATTGGACCACATGGAAAATATAAGGTAAAAAAAATATCAACTGAAGGTTAGCAATTTCGCCAAAGACTGGATGATCAAGAGCATCTAATTCTTCCCGAAGAAACAATAGTTGTATACTACTACCATTGACTTTGAAGTACAATCAAAGGTTCTGACAAATATTTACAGCAAAACCAGTGTCAGACCATAGACATAAGTAAAAGGATGATGGCAAACTTACCAATAGTGTAAAAGTTAATCCAGCAACAAAACATATGGCAAAACCATATAATCTCTGTTTGGTCACAGACAGATAGCTGATTAGTGAAACTGTGAAAGACAATTTACAGATACAAACTTGTTACATATTACAATCAAACATTTTGACGTAATTGAAGAAGTTTGTGGAAGGAATTAATCTTGAGAAGGTTGACTCACATGACATAAACCATCTAAAGCAACTATTCAACAATGAACCACTGGGGGTACCTCACATTATATCTATATCTCCATATACAATGTATGTATTTACGTATCATCATGTTTACAGATGCATTCATACCATTCTTAAAAAACCTAAATTCATTTAAAAAAGAAATCTCAATCACCACATAAAAATTTTAGCTACACAATAACAAGAGCATGCCATATGACCCAATCCATTTCATTTTTCCCTTCTTATAAATAAATTGGCAAAGACGTCTAAGATTAATACTTCTTTACAATCCATCACTGAAACAGTGGCATTTAACTTCTAGATGCCACCACAAAATTATCTCAAAAATATACATGATAATTTTTTTTTTCTATTTCATATTTTCAACAAAGGAATTGATTCCAGTACCTTCTCATCATCAGAATAATTAATCTCTTCAATCTAACTACATTGACAACCATGTGGTTCTCTAAGTTTAAACCTATAATTGTATCCTCATCATGGTCTTGCTATCCCCTATTTTCCTACCCCCTATTTGCGACGTAATATTCCTCATACTTAGTTACAAACATGATAGCCACGTCATCCACTTTTATAAAGAATATGACTGAATATATGGAGGAGTGGTGGAATAAAGAGGAATAGGAGGGTAGCATAATCTTTTCCACTATAAGATGGCACCAAAACCAGAGAGAGGGTATGATATTAGGGGTGGGATAGCAAGCCCCCTCCATCATACTCTACTATTCCCAGGAGGTTCAGTGTATCAACATTAGAGCCTTGAACTAGATTTTGATTAGAGATGTCAGCAGAAACAAGTCTCAGCTTGAGATCCAAACTCATAATCTTTGAGCTCAAATATCTTCTCTCTTGTCCAGTCAGATCACGCATTTCTTACCTATCTTAATTTTCTAGCTGAAAACTACTGAATATTGATATGATAGATAAATCTTGAACAAATAAGTTTAGTAGGTAAAAACATCTAAACCTAAAAATCCAAACTTCGTTGAAATTAACAAGAATGAAGAACCCGGTGCTACGAGGGTGAATAGTTAAATAAAACCAAATGACCAAAAGCACTACAGCAGATCAACTATGAAGTGCAGTTGGTAGGAAAATACTGAGGTGCAGAGCAGATCATGTTTAAAATTCTGCAAACATTACGAAAACTGAAGGCTTCCACATTTCACAATTGATTCAGATATTAATACTTACAGTTTTCTTCAGAAGTGCAGATATAACTAGTTAACCGAAATTAACTTTCACATCTCAGGCTCTCAGCTCATTGTAATTTCTTCTTAGTCACCAAACAAAGATTATACAAGAATGCGCCGATCGGTACCTGTTTGGTAGATAATGTGCAATTCCTGTTGAATTCGTCCATGAAGGCGAATGAGCTGCTCTCCTCTAATGCTGCAGCTTCTTGTTCGTCTTTTTCTACCTCCATGCCCACCAGCATCTTAGCTTTCTCAAAGGCTTTGTTCATCTTTTCCATTGGTTTTTCACTGTGTCTCGCCAAATTGGAGAATTGGTAGATCTGTAAGAATTACAGTAACAAAAACTTGCTTCAATTTTCAGGGCTCATTTGGATAGAGACGACCTTCCTACTTCACTGAAACTTGGAACCAAAGCCCTCTCCCTCTTCCTTTTGATTTTCTCGGAAGGAGGTTCGGAACTCGGACCCACCCACCTTTTCTTTTATTATTTACTCTTTATTTTTTTCGTCATCTGAAGCTACGCAGTTCAGCAATTTTTTTTTCAGAAGCAAATCAAAATGGATTGTGGGTTAAAAACATGTTTGGGCATAGAAGGTAGGCCCATAGTAGAACTATAATTTGGGCGGCCACCTCGCTAATGTCTCACAACCCATGTAACAAACTTTTCTTTTTCACATTTTTATTTTCACATAATTTTTATTTCATATAATTTAAATGACTAAATTTGGCTAATTCAATGGAGCTAGGACTAACTTATAGTACACATACTTGTGTAACATATTTAAATGCGAAGAATAGATTAACTTTCTAAACAATCTTATTCATTAATACAACTTCATGATTAACTATTTGATCAAGTAAAAATAAACCCATTATTTTTTAAACTAATCTATATAGACATATGTCTTAAATTTGTACTATGATTATTTTTAAGTTTAGATACTTTAAAAATTGATATGAGTACCATAGTAATCTTTTTAAATTTTATTAGGTTTTATAGACTAATTTATGATATTCAATTGATTTAATAATTCTCACATCAAGTATGAATGTTCTATTTTTTACACCTAATGTCGCAACAATTTTTTCTTAATGGAATGAACCCTCTAAAAAAATTTAAGGGGTGCTTGAAACTCCAAAAATATAACAATTTTTTTTATAAGATGGATGTGTGTTAAGATTAGAGAAAAAAGCATCTAAAAAAAAAAAGAAAAAATCCTGTTCAAAAAAGAAAGAATGAAAGAAAAATGAAATTCTGTTTATAACATTCAATGTTTGAAAAGTCACTTTTGGCAATAACTTTGTTTTAGCTGCTTATACTGCAGATATATTGATGATTGAGAGTCACTGAATCCATGCCATAGGAGTTGTAAGTATTGAGAATTACTATAAGATTACAAGTCAGAGCAAACCATAGATATTATATATAGATCGTTTACTTTTCAACTATGGACAAACTTCGAGAGTTTCCCAACTCAAATCGGAAAATATTGAGCTTGCACACTGCCTTAGTTGATGCTACGGCAATTTTTTCGCACTTCCCCGTTGGAACCTAGTTTGACATCAAGCAAGCTCATCTTCACCATTGCCTGTTGGAAATCAAAGAAAAACATGGCCTGGTTCAGTGCATAGGCGTTCACAACGTTCTTGGTTATGGGGCTTGTGTACAGAGTTTGGTCCGATGTAAGAAGCCCATTTTTCCTAACCAATGCATTGTAGTACAAGTTATCGAAATCGTTGCTTGTGGCGTCGAACGGCTGCTGTGCATTGTCGCCGCCACTGCATGTTTTCGACAGTGTCTCTGCAAATTCTGGATCCAAAGTTGGATCCACTTGGGTCAGTCGGTTTTTGAATGATGCACACCTTGCCACTCCAAGTGTATGTGCACCTGCAGATTCAAGTTTCATAAAAATATGACAGTTTAAATTCCTGATTCATTTACTCAATGACTTGAATTTTCATGACAACTATGGTTTGGTATTTTCTCTTGTATGTGACGCATACCTATATCAGCACATCAATTTTGTAATAAAACTCATACGTAATTCTCACGAGTTTCGAATCCAAAACATGGGTAAGTACCTAGTATAGGTACGTGAAGTTTCGGTGTTTCATACCATATTATACTCTGTTACTGAGACAGAATGATATAGCAGAATGTACGATTACGGGGAATTTACCAGAGAGAGCCACCATCTCTTGAGCAGAAAAGCCATGTTGCCCAAATAGCCTGATGAGCTCAGAGGCATTGAAAGTGGGGAATGGAAGATTGATTGTATCTTCAATTTTGGACCTTGTTCCGTCCTTTCTTCCTTTTGGTATGTCATACACTGGCCCCCCAGCCTGCTCATCGCAAAACCAAAGTCAAGTTTTCACCCAAAAAAAAAAGAGAGATGAATATTAATACAGAAATGTGTAGCTTCAACTTACAAAGAAAACTGCATCTCTAGCTGCCATAGCCAGGATGTCAGCGCATGAAACCACGCCGGGGCATCGCCTTTCAAGCTCTTCTTTGATGTCATCTATGACCTCATAGCCTCTCAAGCTCAAATTTCCGGGGGAATCCTTTTCTGCTGTGTTATCCTTAGTGGAGTCAATCAGAACTGACCCATCACATCCCTAGCTTGGACAACAAATAAGTGAATTTAGAAGATGGACGCCGAGCAATATTTTGAAAGACGAAAACTACATTTTCTAGTGGTGAACACCTTTATTCCAACAATTTTCTACATTTCCCTTTACTTTTCAAAAGAATTCAAATGCTAGTTTTTAACTATGATTTAGATATATTGGTAACTAGTACATTAAGTAGCGTTCTATGTAGAACAGCCTCGTACAAAGTTTGAGCGATACTTCATTTGTTAGTTTAAGCTGCTAATAATTTCAAGCGTTTTGCACTTCTTGCCAATTCTACCATGAATAGGACCTTGTGGGCATGTTAGTTAGCTGGCTAGCTAGTGCATCACACAGAGAGAGAAAGAGAGAGAAGGAACCTGAATGAAACAGTCATGGAAGTGCATTCTAACAAGACCCGCTGCAACGGTGGGATCATTCTGCAAAGCTCTGTTGACAATGCTCTTAACAACAGGTTCGGTAGATGGGCAACTCATCAAGTAGTAATGCATGCTCAAACCATCTGCTCCAAATCTGAAACCAATCACTATCACTTCCATTAACAAAAACATTGTGAGCAAAGCCATTACGATCTTGGACAACTTCACAGATGGTTTGCACTGCATCTATGGCCGGAGCCAGAGGCATTAATAATAGTGCATCAACGACTTTATTTGTGATGTGAGGCCAAGGATTGACGAACTTTTAATTATAGTGGGGAAAAGTTGGCGCAGTGCATAGTGGGAAAAAGCTGAAAGTACAAATGGCATAAGAGTTGCACAATGTATAATCTTAAAATTTAGTTTGATTTAATAAATTTAATAACATATATACAAATTTTGCATAAACTCTTGTATGCTAACAACACTCGAGACTACAATAGGTATATGTATTTATATAAATATTGCAAAGGAAAGAGGTAGCTCCATTTAATAATGGGTTACTAAATTAAAGAGTGAATTATTATATTTATTATTTCTTATAATTTATTTTATAAAATTTAATAAATTTAATAATTTAAAAAATTTTAATTAATAATTTAATAAAAATTTGTTAGTAAAATAGAACACCGTTAAACATACACATTAATTTTACATACTCTCTTTGCATTCTTACTCCTTTTTTTTCTTTAATTTTTTATCTGTACATATACATATCATGCACACTTAGCACATGTGACTATGAAGCTTATCTGCAAATGATTGAATGGGTTGGCATAAAAAATTAAAAAATAATAAAAAGTCGAACGTAGCAGGTAATTATTAGATGCGTGTGGTTGCATGTAAGTTTACACCTAATAAATTTCACCTCCAGTGATTGTCGAATCTGGATTGCCAAATCTGGAGCCACACACTTATGTCGTCACATTGAACTCAGAATAAAAAATTTGTGGAAAAAAAAGGTTGTGCTTGTGCACACCAAACACTATTGAGGGATGAATCTCATAGACAACTTAATGATTTGAGGGATGAATTGGAATATTTGTATCAGATTTTGCATATATAAGTTGTAATTTTTATAAAACTTATAAATAGTGTTAGATCATGAAATAAATTTATAAGTTAAAAAAAAGGTAGCACAGGCACGAAAGATAAGCTACCAAAGTGAGGTTAAACATAAATTTAACACTAATACTTTAAAGATGCTTCTAAATATAATTATGTATTCATTATTTTTTATTTTGAAAATTTTAACCAAAACAAATTAATACTTTTCTTCTAATTTTTTTGAAGATTTTCCAACATAATGTCTTTGTATATGCTAGATGAGTGAAACTTTAAAACTCTTTTAGTGACATTTATGTTCATGAGAACCATCTTGGCATACAACATTCAAGAGGTTTTGCTCAAAAATGCAATTGTTGGGTTAATGAAAATAGATTAAATTTATGTGATTAAGCTCTATCATACTATGTTTGGAGCTAAATAAGGCCTTTCACAATATTTTCTTTTTATATATCCTATTTTTTTGATAGTTTACCATATCATTGTATTTGTGCCATGTTATATTAATATAGTATTTTGTATTAGGGTTTTATATCCAAAGGTTACTAATTAACTATTATACAAAAATATTATGATAATATAAAATTTTTTAGAAAATTATTAGTTACAAAATACATATTAACAATTTTAAAACATTTAACTTTTCCACTTTAATTATAACTTTGCCTGAACTTCTTTATAATTCTTTTAGTTTATATAAGAAAATATGAAAAAGTGATCAGAAGCCTTATAATTAAATTGAAAAATAGTATTTTGTATATTCAAAATCAAATAATCTAGTTTATGAAATTAAATAAGGAAATGGTTTTGAAAAACTAAAGTGAGGCAAAGAAGATGGTGTGCGTGACAGAATGTTTGTGTTCATGAGGTGTGACGATAACATGTTTGTATTTCTACTATTTATGGGTTTTTTTAATTTTTAATTTTGTTGATTAGTTTTAAAACCCCTATATATATATATATATAATTGGGGACAAACATTAAATGTCACCTTATATCAACTGAAGAAAAAATCCTCTTAAGAAAAAAATATTTTTTGGAGGATCATTTGTCCCAACTAAAATTCATAATTGCTTATGAGTAACTTTTTATTTTTAATTCTACAACTTAAGTCAATATTAGTTAATTATAAGTCTCATAAAAGTTACTTATCAATTTTATAAAAATTATTACTCATAATTTTTAATACAAAAATATTGTACAAGTAACACTATTTATAAAAATCAACCTCCTCTCTTATTATACCTAATACTATATTATTATAAGCCATGCACATGTATTGGGTTGCTGCGCATTAATTTGCTGGAAGAGGGAAGGGGACAGTGTTTGAAATTATCAGGCCTATAGAGAAGTCTAGATTTTGAACTTCTGTAAATTCAAACCCCAATAACATGTTCAACCCGTGTATTATCCTGATGAATTGCTATAACAAGTGATGACTTTGCTGGAATTGAGAGTAGAGTTGAAGTCAAACACATCAAGTGGAGTGGTTACCAGAGTGCATGCAGCTAGCTGGCTGGCATTTTTGAGAGAGGAAAGCACCTAAATTTGAGTGCTATACACGTCTTTATACGAAGTGGAGCGAAACTTAATCAATGAACATGAATTTTGAAACACCATTGTTGTTTGTTAGTGCTGTGTACGCGTCTAAGTTACATGTGGGTTGTGGTCTCTTATTTCATAAATATGTACTTGCAAAGCAGCACTTGCTAAGATGGACACAGTGCGAGACAGCAACAATGTGGGTACCATGTTTTTCAATTACTACATAATTCATCATTGCAGTCACTGCTACATGCGGATCACAGTTGACGACAATTCGTGTTGTTGTCTTTGGTGTCTTGGTGGCTTGGTGCGGTAATATCATGTTTTTTCGCTCCTTCCTGTATTGGTCCAGGACAATAGACTTTTATAAACTATTTTTCTTCTCGTTAATTTTTTATTTTAATTTTATTTTTATTTCTTCCTTACTTTATTTTTTTATTTTTATTTTATCTTTATTTTTTACTTATTTCATTTTTAACTTTTAAAATTAACAATTAAAAAAATCCTAATTCCATTAATAAGACTTCATTTGAACATATAACAAAAGTTTAATTACACATTAATACTTTTCACTTTTAGATTTCTTTAATTTTTTTTTAATTTCAATTGCATTAATTTCATCTTAATGTTTACATTCTGAAATAAAGTTAAAGACCTATGTTATATTTCAGAAAAACGTAAATTACCATTTGAGGCCAATACAGTTAGAATCCTTTTTTGATTTTTATCAAGAAGTTTCCCTTAGTTAAATATATACAAAATAAACAAGGGGAGGAAAATTCTGAAATGCCAAAACATCACAGCTCCGTCCCTGATGCCATCCTTTCAGCCTTCAGGCCCGTCTGTTATGTACACATTCTTCTTTTCAAGCCCAGCCAAAATAAACAGAAAAACGAAAAGAAAAAACACATTTACAAATAGTGAATACCTCACCGGACATCAGAAGGCACTGGCATGCCGTTTCCAAAGCAACTGTTATTACTTCCAATGTTAGTCACAGTCTCATCTTTGCAGTGCCCAGTGGGTATAAGTTTTGAGTCACAGTTTTGGCATCTTGGGCAAACAAACCGTGCAGGAACAGGATCTGCGTCATGAATGTCAGAACACCTTGTATGCCGCCACACTCCACACATATCACAAGCCAACATTCTCTCCCCATCATCATCCTTAGCTCCACAGCTGCAATCAACCGTCCACCTCTCGATTCCCCGTTCCATTCTAAACTTACTCAACCCATTCTTCCCAATGCATCTTCCCCGGACACAAACCATTTCTGTGGATCCTAACAATGTCTTGACCTGGGAGGAATCATCTACACCACTAAAGCCAAGAATCTCGTCAACCTGAAATCTTCTAAACATGAGATATACATCTTGAAAAGCACTTGCTGCTTCAATCTTGAGGTCGAACACTGTGGAATTCATAGGCAGGACAATTAATTCTGGGGGAGGATTTATAGCAGACTCCTCAGATTCGTCCACAAGTTCCACCTGACAGGAAAGGCGAATTCCATACAGACTTGTCATTGGCAACATCTCAGAACTATAGTCTTTTACAAACTGCTTGCAGTCAATAAGTTTCTGAGCAGAGTTCAGTGCAAGACTCCTAGTCTCCTCAGGGGCGTAGCTTAGCATGATCTGCGGATGTAGCAAAGACTCATATAAATATCTCAAGTCGTGTAGGAGATTCTCTTCGGATGGAAACTTTGAGCCAAAAGAATTATTGCTTGCTGAAATTCCATGGTAAGAACCATTTCCTGCCTCAAGTCTACAACAAATAAAATAGCAATATGGTATATGAATAGCAGAATAAATTCACATTAAAAAGATAACTAGAATGCAAAGGATGAAGGCAATCATGAAAAATCTTCCAAATAACAGTAATTGATTGCATCTACACTCTGAGAAGCATTTCAACGTTGCTCAGCTCATCCTCTCCACTACAAGAATGTAATTAGACATCCGATAAATCAAATTTATAATTACTACCCCTAGCAACAAAGACTAATTATACACATACAAGAGAAGTGTGCAAGAGACAGATAGGATTTCACCAAAAGTATTCCATAGTCTACCCTCATGCATGTTAATTTCTATAGCTAGCATAGATTCAGCTAACAACATGCCAGGAAAAGTATTAAATAAAGCAGTGAAATGCATCGCCTTCAATATTGTAAACACTGATGTATATATAGACGGATAAAAACATGACTTCTTTTTGAGACAACATAATTTCCAAAAGCCATAAGGCATCATCACAATTAAGTAGTTGAAATGGAAACCACAGAAAAGAGAACACCTAATGAGCAGAGTCAGCGGAAGTCTATTGGTCTAACCTGTACTGCAAAGCACCGGTACTGGCATTCCATTGGGTCTTAACCACCATTCCACCAAAAACCACTTTTCCTCCCAGTTCTCCCAGGCAGTAATCAAGAAGCTCAGGAGAGCCCACCTTGCAGACAGCACCCCTAAGTGCACGCCAGCTTACCCAATTGGACCCAGACACTGCCCGCAGAACTCTGAGCATGGCCTCCTCCACTCGATCAATTTCATTCTGTGACCATGAACATGACATTCCCGCAGCATTAATTCTGCGTTTCTTGCAGGCCGCATCATCAACCCTTGCCACAGTCTTGCCAGCACCATGAATCAGACCCATTAAAAAACAAAAGAGGTCCCTTATATTCACAAGCCCATGCTTTGACAAAGACTGGTAATAAGAAATCCTGTCCTGCAAACGGGGGTCAAGCTTCTCTAATGGGGAGAGGAAGATTGATAAGGGTAGATTGGACAGGCTTTCAACTGCAGACTTATACACTTCGTGTGTCAGACCATAGCTACCAGAGCCAAATTTATATCCCCAGTCACCGTACCAGGGATGTCCCTTCATGATAGCATGGAGTAGGCGGTACTCCAGACCATACTTCTTTGACACATCCATTACACTAACTCTCCTGCCCATAGGAAGAATTTAAATTAATTAAGAGTTTAGCCCAAAGTTATTCATAGGAAATATATACACGGTGTTTTTGTGCGTGCGCAACAAAGGTGTCCCCATGTTTCCCACAACTAAAGGAATTTTTGCATGCCCAAAAGCTTTGCAATACAAGTGCACTATATTATGTCAACTCTTATAAACATCCAAGCCCCCAACCTAAACAGAACCACATACATTCTTTGGTCACAATGTGTTCAATTTTGACAATCATCAGTTTCTTAAAAAGACCTCTTGAGTATTGTCACCCATCACAATCCCCAAGTTGGTGACAAGAGTGTTATGGAGGAAAGATACAACACAGAAACTGACTGCATTTGCTAAAAGAACTAATTATACTATGTAGAAAACAATCAGGAAATTGTAATTAAACCAAGAGCCCCCTAACCTGACTCCAAGTGTCTTGCAGAGTCGATCCCAGAAATCCATGATATGGCAGCCAGAAATAAATCTTGAACCTCCTTCTCTGCCATTAACCCGGAGCAGGTGCCCATAACCATTAGCATGGACTACACCATGCAAAAGATGAGTAGTGTTTTCTAACTGGTGATACACCCAGTCTTCAACATCATCTGTTGTCGTCACATGATTGCATGACTTGCACCTTAAGATACAAAGCATTATGTACCAGATAAGATAACCCCGTAACTATGTTATAATACAATGCTGCTACAGAGCTAGCCACACCACTATATCTACCTCTATCATTCACATACATGATTCCAAATTCAGGGTCAGAGTCAAGCAGTGGCCTCAAGAGACAACTTTAGAGAACAAGTCACCACTAGTGGAGTTTATACAGAAAGGAATAACATTTATATGGTAAAGCTACAAAGCCCAAGTATCGATTGCTCTCTAAAGTGTGACTATGCGAACAAAAATTTACCTTTTAAAAATTAGCACAGATATTTCTTTCCATTGGCATGATCAATTACATTCTAGTTTAATGAACTATATATAAAAGCAACAATTCAATTCGCATCCTACACAGTGAACCTATAAAAAACTCCCCGTAGCTTTGATCATAACCCGAAACTTCATACTACTAGATAGAGCTACTGGGACTATTCCAGGTCAACAAAAATACTCGCAATTTAGTTCATAACGATATAAAAATATTCTCTTTCTTTTATCAGGATGAAATAGACATTTGAATAATACAATAAACAAATTGACGATGAAAATAGAAAAAAAAAAAAAAAAATTCCTCATTCACGTAAGTTAAATCATCCCCATTTTACATTACGAGAATTTAAGATATGTACCCATGCATCCAAATAAATTCACACAAATTACGTTATAGCATTATCGCATTCCACTAATCCACAAACCTATGTGGGACATCTATTTGTAACAAGCAACTGAAACCAAAAAAAAAAAACAGAAGATGACAAGGATTTCCAAGAAATATACAAAGCATCATTCGGAGATGAATATACTAACTTGGATTCTGACAAATGCAAGATATCTCCACAGCACATACATGGCTTGTGGTACTCGCCAATGGAACAGCCATCAGCCTTGATTATAAAATGGTAACGTTTCCCGCATACTGGATGGCCACTCCAACCTACAAAGACATTCCAAAATTCAGAAAAGAATCAGAATACATAGCTCACATATCCCGTAATAAATTTTCATTAAGCAGCTTCTAGCAATTCATGCTTTGGCATATGCTAGGCCTATAATAAGCAAATGATTTACATAGAGGGTCGCATAACAATAACAATAATAATAAATAAATAATTTATAGCAACATGGTTCCAAACTTGTAAGCGTGGCGCATGATTAGAGATCGACGTAAAGACGTTCATACCATACTATGTGATCCTTTCCGCCTTGCAACAAAAACAAAATAGGCCATAAATCTCACCAAAAAAAAAATAGGCCATAAATAAGTAGGAAAAGCTGCCACATTATAGCTGTCAGCCTGTCACGCAACAACGACAGCAAAGAAAATGTCCAGTCAAAATTAAGACCCACACGTGCCCTCGCATCTCCCACGTGTTAATAAAAATAGGACAACAACCCTACGGAAGGAAAAAAAACATCGTTCCTCTCGATATGGGGCCACCCAACCCCGAGACTGAATGCCTTTTGTTTCATCGAGTCTCCTGATATCTGGATTTTCTCACATCATATCGGCGGTAAGTTACAGTCTCTTGGGTTAATATCGTGGACCATAGAGCTATATTCTGGTCTCAGTTTCATTAAATCCCTTCTAATAAATTAAAAGCTTTTCTTCTAAACTGTCGACAGCTTAATTATGTGGTTAAGCTCATCATGGTCCGTAAATTAATTTATAATCCTTTTTTCAGAACATCTAATAATATAGGCTCCTCACGAAAAATCACCGCGATCATTCCGGAAGTCTACGAAATCATTTTCTAAGTCCCCCGGTGTAGAACATGATCGGAAACCGGCAACCGGGAGAAACTGGAAAACGATGAAACCAAAGCGATCTATTGCTATGCGAAACAGAATGGCTCAACTACTGGCGAGTCAACTCACCAACAACTCGACACTGATCGCAGTAGACGGACCTGGATCTGGCCACATCCTCTTCCACAACGTCAAGAGAGACCACCGCCGGGCTCGATTCAGAGCCATCCGTCAGATCTCCAACTCGGAACAGGATCTGCCACGTCAGTAGGTGAGGGAACAGCGCCGAAGGTGGCGGTAGCAGTGCGTACTTCGATAGGAACGCGCGCACGTTTGTGCGGAAGGGTCCACCGGAGAAATCCTCCGCCCCAGCGGCCGACTGCGAGGGGAACGTGAGGAAATCGTGGAAATCAGCTGTGACTCTCCTCTTCATCCGCTTCAATGGCTTTCCCCCGCTCACGACCATAATGGTGGAGCCTGAAACAGGCGCGTGGTCCAGTCTGAGGCGCGTGTGTAATAAATCTCGCCGGGAAATGATCGGAACCTTCCAGATCAAGTGACGGAACTGAGGAACCAGATGGCGGAGTCTGATGGAGGGGAGGGAGGAGCGTAACTAAACGACGAAGGAAGGTGGAGAGAGAAATGAAAGGGAGGGAACGATCGTTTCGGTTAGGGTTTGCTGTTTGTCTTTGGACGCTGTGATTTCATCGTCGTCGTTGGATTAATCTTTGATCAAAATTTTGAAATATATACAAAAATATTCTTAAAAACTTTTTAAAAGGAAAAAGAAATTTTCGTTATGGGAATTCGCGAGAAAACGGTAAGTCGGTTTGGCTGGAGAGAGAGACGGAGAAAGAGACAAAAACGGGGGAGAGATAGAGAATTTCACGGATCGAGAATTTGCAGGTTTGAAAGGTTATGGTATTGGTCCTGATGGAGAATTTAAAAAATACAATTAAATTTATATCCAATTTTCTATAATCAATCATGTATTATAATATTACAAATTTTATTATAAATAAGTTTAAATTATTTTAATGTACAGTAATTTTTGTTTAGTGATAATATTAAAAATTTATATTTATAAAAAAGTGAAATCCTCTAAATACTCTCTAATTAGTTAAAATATGTAGAAATTAGGTCGAATTCTTTATCATTAGAGACTTAAACATTAAAAAATAAAATAAAAAAAAGAGAAAATTACGAAAAAAATTTACAAAATACGTTTGAATATAAATTAGAATGGAATATGTTAAAAATTATTAAAATTTAAATATAATAAAAAAAATTCAAATAATGAGTTTGGACTCAATATTTAAATATATCCATAGTTGAACAATAAATGTAATGAAAGAATTCAATTATAACACATTTTAAATTTTTAATAAAAGTAATTTTTTTAATTTCTTTTAAAGGTATGATGGAATATTCCAATCGTCATAATATTTTAGAACAATGTCTTATTGGAGTAATGTTGTATACTGTTATATTTTCTAATACTAAAAAAAATTCCAATTGACACTCTGCTCATATGCAGTGTCTGTCATGCATCGCATTCTATATTTCGATGGCAAGTGCTTTTGGTCATGTTATCCTCTCCACTTTTCTCCAAAACTTCAATCTGAAAAAGAGAATGTGTTATTATTTAATAACTGGTATATTATGACATATATTTATTTATCAATAAATTAATATTTTTATAATTTTTACTCATCATAATTATCTCTTCATATAGTATGTGATTAATTTAAGAGAAAACAAAAAGACAGATAAAAAGAAAAGAAAGTGTAACACAAGCGCTAAGGACACTTAAAATATACATTTAGCACTTAAAAGATAAATTTTAATTTTTCTTTTTTACTTTGAGATCATACAAATTAAAATGAATCTTATTATGCGAATATGTTGAAGGCATAAAATGTGTATATTTTTTGATATCTGTTTTTTTATTTATATTTATACATGCATACATGATGTTCAAAATCTGCATGCATGTATCATTTTTCCAATTAAAATAGAGCTTGGTTGCTTGTCGGTGGTACCAGAGATGGCGAAAACAAAGAGTGCGTGAGCCATCGCTGAACAGACCCAGTCATCCTGCTCGGCGCATTCTTTCCTTCGTCTCTGAAATTGAGACGGCCTGTTCCAAAGCACTGGAAAAAACAGAGCAGAGGTGCTCCAAGCAGGTGCTCGTTTCGTGGCTGCCTCCTCCCTGTGGATGGTTCAAGCTCAACTCTGACGGTGCAGCCAAGGGGGAATCCCGGATGGGCTCTACTTGCGAAGGTCTCATTCGGGACAATGTAGGCAGATGGATTGGAGGCTTTACGAGTGTGCTCAACGTTCCAAGCTGAGATATGGGAAATACTCAAGTCTGGAATATGCCTGAAAGATGGTGCCTCTCCCCTCATTCGCCGTACTCGGAACTGGTGCATCCCTACAGAGAGGGGAATACTTGCGCTAATTGAATGGCGACTCTGGCAGCCGCGGAAGATATGGGCCTACAAATCTTCTCGGCTCCTCCCCCTGGTATCAGCCCCTTGTTCCATGCTAATATCCATGGAGTTGTGAGACCCCGAGTAGATTCTGTTCCTTGTTTAGGTTGAGTATTATTCTTCTGGGGCCTTAGACCCTCAATGCACCAAATATATATATATATATAGAGAGAGAGAGAGAGAGAGCTTGGTAGCCTTAAATTCAGTAGCGAGGACAACTACATCTACATCATGCAATAAAAATAACTTGTATATATTCATTAAAAAACTCAGTAAGGTTAGTCCCGGGGGGGGGGGGGGGGGGGGGAAGGGGGAGGAAGGGGTTGGCATTTGCCTCCATATAACACAAGTTGGATCTGACCCTCATTTAAATTCTCTTAATACAAATATGGAAAGGAAAAACTGAAATCGCAGCAGAGAATAATAATACATTTGATGCAGCAACTGTCAGCATAGTTGCAAGACGAATCTTCATCTTTGCCATACAAACAGGGTTGCAGAAATACATGATTATTTCCAGTAGATTGAACAGCAATCTCCTTGGCTAATGCAATACAGTTGTCAACGGAAAAATCAAGCAGATTGTTAATACCTGCAATGAGTATGAGTTGTGTTAATCTAGCCTGTTTCATTCCAACATAAATAAGTAAAAATTTATAAGCCCCCCTGTTGCTTTCTTTACAAAAGAATAGATATATTGAATGGAAAACATCAAGGGGAAACCAATGATCCTCTTTCTCCCACCCAACACCACGGCAATAAACCTATATTCTGTTAGCCACCCCTATCCGTAATGCCACATATGGCTCAATAAAAACTTGCGTTCGAGGCCAGAAGTATCCTTTAAACAGAAGCAAGGAAGGGATTCAAGAGAAAACTAACAATGATTAAACAAGAACTGCAAGAAGAAATTTATTGTTTTGACACTTCCAAACTAACTATAAGTCACCCATGGAGGTGCAAAAAGTTGCGAACTATTAAAAGACAATTGATTTAACAAGGTCGCAAGGAGGGATGCATATGAAATATAAAAAAGAATTGTTACCCAACACATCACAATCTCACAAGTTCCCAGTCTACTTTTGACAAGTCAATCAATTCAACACGACCATCTTCGAACATGATCTGCAATACAATAACACAGTCTTATTCTATTAAATGAGGTTAATTACATGAATTAAATAATGTTATTGGATTCTTAGTATTCAAATAGATTAAAAAAGAAAAACTAAAGAATCCCTTACTGAGTGTTTTTTGGTATATTTATCAAACCGCTTAATAACGCCAAAATCCCTAGAAGCAAAACACATATAAGAAAAATACTATTCAACTCGTTAAGCAAACCTCAAATGAAGTGAAATTATTAACAATATTATATATATGAACTAAAAACTAAAGATACCCCTCTCTTATGGGGCGACTTAGCCTAATAACTTCACCAATGCAATTGCGTAAAAACTTTGGTTGTTTAATGACACGAGAGCTCCCTGAAAAGACGAGCACAATGATGTATAATGAAGATAAACCCAAAAAAAAAAATAGCACATTTAAAACATGTTTTCTGTTAAACTAACTGAATAAAAAAATAAAAAGAGCTGACCTATATGCAAACCACCATTTTGATAAACCTGCTAGACACAAATTTCCATAATTAGTCCAAAAAGCAGATGCCGCAGATCTTTATATTATAGCATGTAATACATACTAAAAAAAAATATGAGTACCAAAATAACTTTAAAGGCACCAAGCCACCAAATATAATAAATAAGAGGTTATGCTGATATGCATGCAGATGATCGCACCAATTGCTGAACAAGTGTTAGAAAATCCAGAGAAAAATAAAATTGTGCAACAGAAACTCCATGTATCAAGCCTTGTATTCGCCTAACCCTATCCAACAGGCATAAAGTCATGCCCTCAATCAGGCATTAAGCCTTCCTTAAACATCTCACCTAAACTCGCAATCACCCCATCAAATATTAAAATGGCCAAGTCACCGAAACTAAGCTTTTCCCTAACAGCTAATCACCATAATTAAGGCGCTGCACTGTAGCACTTACCTGTTCTCCACTAATTCTTAAATGTTGACTATTGTATGGAAGCATGATACAATAACAGTATACCACAAGAATAAGTAATTTAAAAAACATATGCCACATATCTTCAGTATGCATCATGCAACCTGTAATTATGCATTGCGTGTTATAAAAGTTTTTGAACTGTGGGGAATTGAACCTAGAAATTGTCATTTTTACCACAACCAGGCAGTTGACCACCACAATGAGGATTTTGCACGTCAAAACCACTTCCAAAAAATCAAAGGAACCTCTAATTATCAATAACAAAGCCTTGTCCCACTGGGTGGAGCCAGTTATATGGATCAAACAATACCATTGGAAACCTCTAAATTATCATAAAATAAAAAATACGATACTCACAGAAATATAGCCATTATTTATGCACATAAGTATTAAAGCATACAAAAATTTTCCTTTCTATTCACTGACTTCAATGATCACAATTTTAGGTAACATAATTTACATATCTTGAATATGTTTACAAGTTTCAAACTCTGTTAAACATTCAGTGCATACAGATTAAGCGATTAGTCCACCATAACCTTGAATGTATTTACAAATTCAAAGTTACTCAGTTAGCACATACTTATAAACTAAGTGACTCATCCACCATTGACGATAACAAAAATGAATTTTTGAATTTGATGCAATGAGTCATAATTACAGAACCGCAAAGTAGAGTCACAGCTGAAATAAAAATTTTAATTAAAAAAAATTGACACATTAGTTAGTAGTTACACTCTGAGGGAGTGAAGTATATTCTTAACCCTTTACGAAAAAGGATATTTTTATTACCCAATCCAAAAGTGGTAGCTCACAACCAGGATTGCAAAGATAAAATGAAAATGAAATTCAATATACTTAAATATAATTGGAAGTCCCATAACTATTAAATAAAGAATTGAAATCAATTTGGCAAACATGCAGAACCTGATATGCAACTAATTCTAATGCAGAATCTGAAGACATTTTAGGCTTAGTAGTCCGGGCCCCCAGCTTACGCCTGCAGCTAACAGCACCACAGTGGCAATCTTGATCTGCACCAAATTGAACAAACCTGCTAAATAGTTAGAATCCACCAAGATTGCATACAGTTATACAAGGAACAATGCAACTTAAAAGATCTACTAAATAAGAAAGGCCTCATACTGATAATCATAAGTAAGATGCTCGCCCTTTCTTATGTCACGAGTTGCAAATATGCCAATTCTTGTTTCACCATCAATTATCCTAAAGAGGCAAGAAGAAATGAACGTGTTAGACAACAAACCCAGATACTACATGAAATGAGCTGAAATACCTAATATTACTACATGACGAGAAAAAGACTTCGTAGTCAACCATTTCTGCATCTCAGTATTGGGGCAGCAACTATGATTTATATATCTTGATTTGTTGCCCTTGTATGTTGCATCAATCACCATATCTCGATTGATTTCACATAAGTAAAAGTTTGTCTCCCCCCGATGTTTCATATTCCAGAGCCTTTCTTCACATGTCTTATCATCAATGACTGCTAGAAAGGGGAAAATACATCAGTAGGTTCTAAAGAATAAAATATGTGAAAGATTAATTGTTTTTGGCCTAAATAAAGGCAAAACAAATTATTATTACCTTCTCCAACATATTCTATAACAAATTCCCCTTGCTTGATATCTTCATCCGCCAAAATTCCAGAACCACATTTCTCAGTCTACAAGGAACAGATACTAATTGTGAAAGAAATGGAAGGGACTAATGACATCAAACTACCCAATAGGGATTGGAATCAGAATACAAATTGCAGATGGAGATGTATGATGATTTTTGGAAGTCAGGTTAATTGCTGAGTTAGTCTCCAGGTTGTAGTTAGTCTTCAAGTTAGTTTCCTAACTAGACATACATACTTGGAGTACAAGTAGCAAGGTCCTATTATGATATCAGCAATTTTAGTATAAATAAACGTGTAGTGTACCAAAGGAGAATCAAGTTAGAGTAACCCAGTTTTTGTGAATTCTCTCTCTATCACTCAGCTTCTGTCTCTCTTTCTATCTCTAAAATTATTAACACTCATGAAGAGTAGACAAATTACATGACCCTGCACAATACAATGTGGAAGCAAAGCACAAACAAGCAAGCATTACTCAATAAAGTTTGCAAGGGTATACAAACTAAGAAGCAAATAATGAAAGTACAAGAATAACTTTTGGGAGAACATAAATTCATCTATTTGATATTTCATACTATTAGAAGGATGCAAAAATTGCTGAAAATAATCAAATAAAAAATACTCAAAATTTGTTTATAAAAAAAAAAAAAGTCTTAGCCAGTAGCTTGTACCTGAACCAACTTCATCTTTTTCACAGGGCGATGTTGGAATGGTTTATTGAGACAAGAACTTCCACATTTACAGCCTGAAGAGCAGCTTGACAGAAGCATCCTGTACATCCAGTCAAAATAGTCAAATGATTATCCTGACTGCAAATATATGACAGAAAATGTTGATGTGCTTCATTGCATACACATATGAAAGTGCATATAGAACAAGGAGAGCTTGTACAAAATAACTCTACAAGGCGCATTAGTAGACTCTAGAAACAATAGATATTCATTTAACATGAGTCACATGACACTTTCATTTCATCTAACAAGTTTGCAGGACATTCCATTAGAATTTAAGTAATCGAGCTACACCATCCCATACCTTGCTGGATTGGAAGGGTTTGAAGAAATAAACCTGACACTTGATTCATGTACCTCTGTGTGTTTCACTCGTAATATAATGTTCAATACTGTTTTTATTATATAAAAAAAGTCATAAAACTGCTGCAGAGAATGAGATGCCACATCATTAATCAATGGCTTCCACTCATTAATAACTTAGATACAGGAAGATTACTTACAATAGACTATGAATGCATGAGAGGTGAGGAAAAAAATCCACCAAGCAGATATGCATAAGGACAATAACTACCCAATACTACATGTATCAAAAGTCATACAAAGTAAAATAAGTAATCAAACATTAACACTTTCTTAGCAAACATACCAAACGATGTATAAAAAAACAGATAAAAGAGATGACACATTTCACCATCCACTAGTAATAATTTAAAGTAGATACATTTAGTCTTTTTTAAGGAAAATAAGGTGGAGACATGATAGTCCCACAGTTCAACAAGACAATATTACCCGCAGTGACAATCTTTATCACAAACACTAGAAGATCCAGGTGATGGAGTGCAGGAACAGAATATGCCATCATCATCAAGTCGTCTCTTCACCTTCTTTGTGAGATATATATCTAAAATTTTAAGAGAACCAACAAAAGAAGATTATCTAGCACTATAGGACTGTCTAAAGAAAAGGATAGATAAGCAGACAAGTGAAAGAGGATCAAATGTTTCAACAGAAATAAGGAAATTATGAAAGACTCAAGATTGTAAGTTAGCCAGGTTGTTATAGAAGAAGAAGAATGTCAATTTAAATACCAAAACAAGAAAACTTAAAACAGTGTATGGATTTAAATAAATAGGATGAACAATGTCATTATTATTAACATTTTAAAACAGCCTTTTAGAAGGATACTGCGTTTTATAAAAGTGTATGGCATTGGCTTCCACTTATTCAACCAATCAGGCAGTTCAAAGTCAACAGGAGCCCCAATCTGCTTCACTAACTTGTTAAATACAAACCCAACACGACTCTGCTCAGAATTCTGTTAAACAGCGAAAGCAAGGAACTCAATCGCCAGCCCAAATGCAAATTAAAAGAAAAACACTAAATGACTACAACCTAATCGAAATCATGAGCATGACATGAGAGCAAAAGTTTATCATAATATGTTCTGAAAAGGAAAATTTTATAAAAAAAAATTCTATCAAAACTCTAAAAATTGTTCAGATACATATTTATGAAACTTCTAACCATATTTCCAAAAGAACAATAAAAGTTTGATTAAACTGTCACAAGACTCTAAATATATCAAATAGAGGTCATTGACATCCCACTATGATTACATACTTAGATTAAATATAAATCATAAAAAAGAAAAAAAAAGGTATTCACAGATCACAATACTCAACAACCTTCTTCATGGCAGGCATGGCCTCTGGTAGAGTCACTGGAAAGTACTGGGAAGTAAGGCCTATGTGATAACCTTGGATCTCAATATCTCATTAGGGGCTCAAACCAAAAATTGGATGTTGAAAATCAATACCTCAAAATCCAAATACAAGAATTACTTCGTTTCTTCAAAGGCATCCTTCGCCTACAACATGAAGAAGAATTTGTCAGCGTGAATGGGAGTCGACAAGGTGCATAAAAAAATTCTCTCAATCTTGAGATTCCAAAATCCTCTCCTCTTCAAAGAGCCCAAGTATTTTTCTTTAACTATTTTCCACCAAGAAAATCCCAACAGTTTGTCTCCCTTAAAGGCCAGTTATTTATAAAACAACACTTCCATTACATACCTTAATTCAAATTTATCCATACCCAATCAATCAAACTACATTTTTAAGGAAAACCCATGAGACTTTCCACTAAATGCTGATGGCTACCAGTCAATGAACTTCGCAAAGAGTGGGGAAAACAAGTAAAAGGCCAAATCCAAACGACTTGTCCACAACCCCAAAGAAAAGTTTTTTACCATAACATGTATGCAGTACAGAGTAAACGAAAATAGTATTTGGAAATTCTTATCCAGCAAGAGAAGAAAGAGAGAACCTGCAGAAGCTGGAGCACAAGGATGTGTGACAGCAGCGTGCGTTGAGATTTAGGATGGAGAAGAAAGACTCGAACAAGGGGGGTTGAACTCTGAAGAGTAACTGTCCAAAACCACAATGAAGAGGCTGAAATTGAGATTGGACGCGAGGAAACTGTATTCGATAACCGCAATGTCTAGCGCAGAAATGTACCAACTGACACTGAACGTCGATTGTCGTAGTGGGCGCGGAGTGAGCGAGTTTGAGAGGAAGTGCCCAATTGAGGGTTTTAAGCGTAAATTGACTGGTAACAAAAGAAATGGGGATAATGATAAGGGAAAAGAAATGCTTAAGGGAATAAACATGGTTACCTATTATATACAAAAAATATCTTCATCAAAATGAATTTATTTAGTAATATTTTTATAAATTTAATAATGATTTTTTTTTTTTTACTTTTTATACTTAAAAATAAGAATAGCAAAGAAAATATTTCTCATTAATTATTTTTATAAATTTATAACATATAATAAATAAAAATCAATCTTCATATACCTATTACATATAATAAGTAAAAATTCGATATTTATTTATTGTGACTGACAAACATACAAAAATAATTACACGAGAATAAATAGACTCTAATAATAAACTAAAAATCAAATTTTACCTTGTGACACATCACACATGCAAGCATGTGGGGGGATTCTTTTTAATTTTCCTTCTAAATTTACCACAGTCTTAATGAAATTTCGTTATGGTTGTATAAATAAATAAACTATGAACTACAAAATGTTTAGATTCTTTAGAACCGACCTGAAAGGCAGGGATCCTCACTTGTTTAATTGTCCATCTACTACCTTACCAAACTGCAAACCACTAATTTATTGCGCAAGTGTATACTTTTGAACATGAAATACACACAGAAGGCATTCACAACAAAGTTCATATATACACCCAAACCACGTCACTATCTGAAGCTCTAAGTAAACTGGGAATTAGAAGAAAGAAGGCACCCAGTGATTTATAAATTTCAAACTATTTGATATTATGAAATATTAATAACTAACCAATTGTACATTGCTCTCTAAAAGCTGAATCTTCCAATTAGGCAAAACAAAAATAAACCTCGAAAAGGGAGATTGTGGGGGGACTAAACTCCTATTCACCATAAAATTTGAATCAGAGACGGGAAATGAAACTTCAAAACCTAAACAAATTTTTGTGAACTTTTGGTACCAATCGACAGGTCAATGATATTCTATTGGATGTTCTTTGTATATATTTATCCTCTTCCGTTCTTATTTTCGCTGCTTCCCCTGAGCTTGAAAAGGGATGATCCAATTCATTGTTTTTCAAAGCTTCAATTTCATTTACAACCTGAAGGGAGAAACTTTGAAGCATGAGAAATCATGGACCTGCTAACTTATAGCCAAATAAAAACAGCATGAACTATTTTAGGCATGAACCACTTTTTTCCACGGTTTAACTAGCCAATCTCATCTGTCAGGCATATAAACCTTACCCCATCATAGCACTGCACGGCACTATCTTTTATACCATGCAAGTAATCTGTAATTACACAATGTTGCCAAAAAGTTTTAGTATTATGGCGTAAGAGAGCAACACTATATCAACATATTATAGAAGTTGAGAATAACGACCTGAGTAAGCATTGTCCTTGAATATCAGTAAGCTGCGAGGCATCAATAAAACAGAAAATGAGTGGTGAGTCTCAAGCCACTTGTCTTTTCCGATCGCTAAAGAGCCTCCATCAGAACTTTTGTCCATGACATCATGAGCATCCACTTTCAATCTGGAATGGGGAGTGAAGTCCATGACAACAGGAGACCCAAGTGAAAGAATCGCTGCTACTGGAAAATAGGCAGGCCCATCCTGGTGTGGCTGTCGATAGACAAACTAAATTTAAGACTAAAAAGGAAGAGGGTCATAAAACAAGAATATGGCTTTAAGTGAATCAGTTGTAAAATTATACACCAACCCATGCATAATTTACAGAATAAAAACAAAAAAGTTATATTCCAGCCAGACTTAAATCAATAACATATATGACAATGGACTGCGTAGGTTGTAAGTGAAAATCAAATGTACAGAACAACTTCAAGATTAGGAATAAACAATCATCTATGAAAAAATACATCACAAACTTGAGATGAAAGAATTCAAATTAAATATTACATTGCAAACATGCAATATTATTTACTGCCAAAAGGAAAGAAGGCAGAAGTGCAAAGGAATGACTAGATGCAGGGGCTAAGGTTCTACACAAACCATTATCCCTTGGCTAGGCAGGTACTCATTGATGAGAACATGATTGATTGCTGATGGAAATAGCCCTGATTCTTCATATATTTTTTGTGTAATATTTGTTAGCCATGGAGGCACTACAAGAGAGAGAATAAGAAGTTACTATATTAGCACCAAATTAGAAAACTGTTGCAAAACTAGAAATGCCATTGGGAGAATATTTACACCATTCATGAGTTAGTCTGTATACATATTATTTCTTCTGCTTCTCTACATTTAGGTCAATTTCCAAAACGAACAAGCCATCCAGATCAATGTGACATTGTTTTCATTATCTTCATAATTCAACAGCCACAAATACCTTTTAGCAAAAAAAAAGCGACAACATTTTGCCAATCACGGAGATATTTGACGCACAGGTAGAACTCAAACAGATATCTAAGTCTAAAAACAGAAACAATTATGAGTAAATCAACAAGGTATTATGGAACAAAACTACAGTTTCAGGAGGTCAAAGCTTTCTTATATGCATAAGTATAATAATTAGTAATCATGCATAAGTATAGTAATTAGTAAAGTAAAAAAATCCCTTTATATGAATATAATGAGAGGTGTATGATTCCTGCTCGGTGGCCACTGTTAGAAACTAACAAATTGCAGGAAGGCAAAAAAGACACCCAGAACATAGCAGTTCCTCGATTGCAATAGGTAGTATTAAACATGATGCATGTAGATAGCAGATGCAGATTGTAAAACAAGTAAAGATTTTCTCACTTACAAACTTGAGGTATTAGGCCCTTCTCATGGACAACACCACCTGTCAATGAACAATGACCAGAAAAATAAATTGGCATCAATAAGAAGGAAAGATTCAGTCCATTTTGCTACATGTAATATATTCAATTGCAAGCTAAAGACAAAAATATTCTTCACAATCACATGGGCATGTTCAGGTTTCTTAAGGCATGAATATCCTACAACCCCCCAACCCTACCTCAAGCCAGAAAAGAAATGGAATCTACTAGGAACTAAATTATTTCTGACAAGTTCAATTTGCCACTTCATTATTTTTTAAATGCTCCAGTAATGATATCAAAGTTTGCTGCTTCACTCTTGTCATGTAGACATGCTTCACTGCACTCCAACCTTGTACAAAATTGAGGATCTGATAATTGTCTGGACTCCAAAAGACCAAGTGGCTCTGCGTTTATGTATATTCTACATGAAAAGAACAAAAGACATAGAATAAGAATGTCACTCCGCATACCCCAATTTTGTAGCCTTCTATTCTTCAATGACGTCCACTTTAATTGAGGGGCTCCATAAATCTGGAAAGCAGCAGAAAACCAATTAAAAAAGCTCAACAGCTTAAGAACCATTCTGTTTGACAGCGAGAATCTGAATGGGAATGCTACATTGTTCAGAAGAAAGGACTGTTCACTATCTGTGATGAAGTTCGGTACGTATAATACAGTTGGCAAAGAGCCAACTTTGTAACTATTCAAGTTCTCTCTTCCTTCCATCACTCTGCAAAATCAAGGTTTCCATGTGAGTTGATACTATTATCTCAAAGTATCTTATTGAACATATTCATTAATTATGGAACCATAAGTCAAAAAGATTAGAAATGAGAAAGAGATAACAATTTTAAATTTAAGCATAGTCAGCCATGCTCTTTTAAGTCAGTTAGTGGAAGTTAACAAACAGAATGTCAAAAAACTCCTCAAGGTTTCCTTTAAAGTTCATGTCAGATGCTTCCGTTCTAAGATGTTTGACTAGTGACACTACTTGTTAGTTTCAAAATTTGGAGAGATCATAATAAACCAGGTGAGAGAGAGAGTGAGTATGGGAAAGTAATCTTTGTCCCTCTCTTCTAAGCAAGCCCCTTCTCTGAGGTGTCCCAAGCAATAACTTCAAACAAAGAAATGAAGCCTGGCATATGGGGTAGGGACAAGATTCTGAAAGATGTAAGAGACACACAAGGCTGCTACTTTAATGCTGTAACTTTATCATAAGGAATGTTGTAATGCCGTAACTTTATCATTGTTCACCAAGAACATCAGCTAAATACACTAAGACATCTTGCTCACCTATGACGTTTGAGTCCTGCAGTAACGAATCCCACAACAAAGGCAGGATGAGGTCATGGGTTATAAAACCACCATGTTGGCATGTGAGTGGAAACTACAGATAAGAAAGCAATACCAGGTAAGTGAGTAAGAGCCAAATAATACAATTTTTTATGCAATCCACGCAAACCTAAAAGTTGACAACCTTCCTAAGATTCAATTAGATCATTAGAAGAACCAAAGCTGGCCATGTTTCCTCATCCATATTCCTTATATTATAAAGTAAAGGAAAATGCCATCCGGTATGACATATTCCCCAGAATCCCCACCCCCTGCCAAAAACAAAATGAAAGAAAAACTATCTTAATATTCTTTTTTATTGCCAGATCTTCTCATTCTCAATCCGCTCACTAGACTATGTTTCTTGAAGTTTTTGCTCAGATACTTAAGTAACATTTTTTCTTGGTATTTAAATGACAGGTTATTCAGAAATAGATACTGCCATGCATAATTAAAAAAATGTCAGAGCTATCATCTTGTTCACATTAGTTATATTACTTTACAACATTCATGTTGAACCAGGTTCAGCAAGACAAACTTGACCTCAGTAATGAGTTGCAGATAGGGTTCTAAGTATCAACCTTACCTTATGCGCTAGGTGTATAGGCATGAAAATCCATGAGTACTTTTCTATACGCCAAAAAGTTTTACGCAAGGAACCTGATAAACAATTGGCATCAAAGGGAATTATCAATCACCCACAACCCAAACCGAGATAAATTACCCGCAGTCAAAGAGAAATTTAATATTGAATCAGTAGTTGTGAGACTCAGAGGTATATGCCTTTGTTTCTTTTCAGAATAAGGGTATAAGATTAATATTAACCCGGATAGAAAATGACAACCTGAGAGACGATGGAGCTACAAAGCCGATGTTGAATTGCGCCGGCGAGGTGGCGGCCGGCCAAAGCAGACTCCTCCTTGGACGGTGGCTGCGGAGAGAGAAACGAAAGACAGCCTCAAATTGATGTGTGGCGGCACTCTGTTTGTCAAACAACTAGTAAGTGAGCAGTGCGGGGCACGGGTTACTAAATTTTGTTTCCATCCCTTCGTACAAGCTATGCGTTTAAATTTAGTGAATAGACTGGATGAAGAGAACCATATGGAAAATGTGTGAATAAATTCATTGCATAATAATGACAGTATTTTTCATGTTCTTATTGATGGATCATATAATGAAAGTGGTGAACACAAATATATATATATATATATATATATTTGTATCTTTTTAATTTTAAATTAATTATAAATATATTGTCTTTATTATAAAAATAAATAAATATATTTTTTTAATTATTAAAATAATATAAATATATTTTTTAATTATTAAAATAATATAAATATATTTTTTATTTAATTATTATTAAATATTAATAATTATATAATTTATGCATAATTATTAATAAATATAATTTTTTATTTACAATTTAGATAAACAAAAATAAATACAACATACATTGTATTTTAGGTCTAACAATAAACAAATTAGAAAAATAGAAAGATACAAAAAAACTAACAATGTCTAATATAATAAATAAAACTTAATTAACTCTAACATTTTTCACTAAAATAGAGGATATGCATGGATTAACAAGTAAATAAAAATATCAAATATTATTATAACAATTAAAAGAATATAAATAAAATTAAAGAAAATAAAAAAAATGAAATGAAGTAATTAGTGGAATAGTATCAAAGTGCTTAAATACAAATTATCAAAATAAATAAAGTATAAAAAAATTTACCTATTAAAAACTTCATAAAAAATATTAAAAATGAGATTAAAAGGGTAAACTGTCTTTTATGAGGGCTCTTGCGCTTCTTTTTTTTTTTCTTTGTTACCTTTGCAATTTTTTTTAATTCAAGTTTATCTTATGTCATTATTTTTATAAGATGCAAATTTAACTAGAGATAAGGTAGTAATAGCTTAGAAATAAAAATTAAAAAGATACTATACTATAAATATTAAGATTTTAATATCTTGAATTAATTTTATAATATAATAAAGAAATTAATAAAATATCAAACAAAAAATATAAATTAAGTAGTTGAAATAAACAAATATTTTAATAATCATTTATGATCACAAAATATTTAATAAACTTAAACAAAAATTTTATTAAATTATTAAAAGACTATATATTCTTTATATAGTAAGTATTAAGTTTTGAAAAGTTAATAATAACAAAAAATGAAAGTAACACATGAAAATATTAAGATAAATTAGTAGATATATAAGAAATGATAGGACTCAAAATAATTATATTTTAAAAAAATTAATATAACATCTATTAAATAAAAAATAATGAAAACTTATAACAATGATTTAATCGTGTACCAAAAAGATCATTAAAGATGTTAATAAAAATTAATTAAATAATATTTGATTTAACGAAAAGAAGTAAAAAAAAATAACATTGAGAGATTATCCAAAGTAATTTTTTGATGTATAATATTTTTAAAAATTTAATTTTTAATAAAATTTAATGATATATTTAATTTATATAATTAATTTTATCAAGTAAAATAAAGTTTTATATATTATTATTAAATTCTTTTAAAGAATCAATTAAAAAATGACACGTTTTAATAATCAGGCACAAGTTAGTAACTGTCAAAATTTAACAAATGATATATAATTATATTATGGTGATAATTAAAAAATATATTTACAATGTATGAATAAATTTTTCGCTAAATAAAATATCCGGTATTTACGTGGCTAATGCCCTGTTGCTCGAAAACTGAAAAGTGGAACTGCGAACACAAACGGAAGCGGAGGAGGGACCAATGGCCGTGACGAGTGCCGCTGTTCATTCTATTGGGCTTTCGCATTTACAAGTGCTACAGGCTTCACAGGCGAAGTTCAAGAGCGGAAGAAGCTCCTTCTTCTACTCCGCAATCACGATAAAGAAGCTTCCCCTCCGTCGCCACAATTCAAATCATGGGAAGAGTAAGAATGGTTGTCGCATCGTCTTCAACTCCAGTTCTACGAGCACAGTCCCATCATCTGACGCTGACACGGTGTTGGGGGTGGAGGAGATAAAGCAGAAGTGCCGTACATGGCAGTGGAAGGGTCAGTATCCTATCAATTATTTCGTTTCTTCGAATGCAGATTCAACTCAGCAGTTGCAGACCAAGCCTCCTCTGCTCCTTGTCCATGGCTTCGGCGCTTCAATTCCTCACTGGCGGAGGTAATTGGGACTATATGCCTAAGTATCTTTTGCAGCTATTGTAGTTTCTTGTCCACTCAATTTTTTTTTTAAATTATGTTATCATTCATGTTTATCACTGTCATGGTTTACTAACAGCCACAAAAAAATATGCGTAAGTATCGGCAAAGAAAATGGACTATTATTTTAAAAAGACGATGATGATTATGATTCCTTTTTGCATTAAATTCTGACTTAATGTCACCTGAATTGGAATTTCTATCATTTAGTTAATTTCACTTTCCAAATTTATTGAATTTAATTTATATTAAAAATGTAATCACTTATTTTATAATTAGAATTGTCGATCATCCTCTTCTTAGCTTTTGCAGTTTTGCAGAATACCTTCCCAATGGCCGTACTCTTATTCAAGTCCATTCTGACACTGTACTGACCATTACCTCTGGCAAACTTTTGTTAGATGCTGCTACTGTACGCTTCAGATTCTAAACTTTTTTTTTTAAAAAAAAAAAAATATTGATGTTCCATGATAAGCAAGGTTAAACAAGGAGAGCACGTTCAACCCCGTGGGTTAGCTGGGTCAGCACATTGGGTAGAGGGGTGTGCACTCAGGTCGGTCCTAGGTAAATGCCTGAGTTTGATTCTGGGACCCACAAGGGTCGAAGCCTCGTACCTCTTTCGTCCGAGCAGAGATTAGTCTCTTGCAAATGGAAGGAGATACCTCGCGGTGCACAAATAAAAAAATAAAATAAAATAAAAAAGGAGAGCACATTCTTCTGTCATCTAGTCCAGAATCTCTAGATAGCAGAATTCTGTTTTTATGGTTTGGCTTTGAAGGGGAGGAACAACAGCGTCTGATGGTTTAATCTTCAACTGTTGTAGCATCTTCCCCATGTTCAGTTAAAGTAGGATAGGTGTAAATAGTGCTTATGGAGAGCTTGTAGTGATCTGACCAACGTTGATCCTTTTGAGAGCAATGCACTACATGACTTTCTTTATAATTGACTTTCCTCCCTAGCTCCACTTCATATGTGAACTACTGAATTCTGTTACAAATGTATGCATTTGACAAGACAGAGGACGGTTCTTAAATTTATTTATTTGTTTCTATCTATGAGAAGCTTTTGGACTGCTTTTGTACTTTTTTCTCCACATGTTTATGTTTCTTTCAGGAATATCAGGACACTGGCCCAGAACTATACTGTTTATGCCATTGATCTTCTTGGCTTTGGTGCTTCAGATAAGCCCCTGGCCTTTTCATATACTATGGAAACATGGGCTCAGGTATAATCTCCCTGAGCTTTTAGTTGGACATCAGTTCTACAGCAATACAAATTTACCTTGTTAACTCTGACTTCACTGTAAACAGTTGATCCTGGATTTCTTGGCTGAAGTTATTCAGAAGCCAACTGTACTTATAGGGAATTCTGTTGGAAGTCTTGCCTGTGTCATTGCTGCCTCAGGTGTGTGACATATCCCTAAAGGTTGGGAGTAGACCTTAGTTTCTCTGTTAAAACGTCAATCATGTGCAGTTTGCATCAAAAACATCTTGTTTGCCTTATCTCTGCATTATAGTCTCCAACCAGATCCAAGTCAAACACTTGTCCGAGGACTGGTGCTGTTGAACTGTGCCGGTGGTATGAACAATAAGGCACTTGTTGATGACTGGAGGATCAAGCTATTATTACCTTTGCTTTGGCTGTTTGATTTTCTATTGAAGCAAAGGGGAATTGCCTCAGCAATTTTTGAGCGTGTTAAAGGAAGGTAATTTCTTCAGTTTAGGTTATAATTTTTTCCTGAAACATTTAGTAGTCACATATGCTTATATGCAGAGAGAATTTAAGGAACATATTGTTATCAGTATATGGAAATAAGGAGTCTGTGGATGACGAGCTGGTGGAGGTAATATTGCTTCCCCCACTCCCTGGCTCTTTTTTCTCTTTCCCTTGTTGTACAACATTACTTAGAATTGGCTTTTCGGCTCTAAATTTGTAGATCATTAGGGGACCGGCAAATGATCCAGGTGCCTTGGATGCCTTTGTTTCCATTGTAACAGGGCCACCAGGGCCTAACCCAGTGCAGTTGATGCCCAGAATCCCGCTGCCTGTTTTAGTGTTATGGGGAGATCAAGACCCTTTTACTCCCCTCGATGGGCCTGTTGGCAAGTACTTTTCTTCGTTGCCTTCTCAACAAGCAAACGTTAAACTCTACGTTCTTGAAGGGGTTGGACATTGTCCACATGATGACAGACCTGACTCAGTCCATGAAAGACTGCTTCCGTGGTTGGCCAATCTTTCCACTTCATCCCAAAGTGTGCATAGCAAAGAATCTGCAACCAGTTGCTAAATCCTTTTATCGAGCTCCATTTTTTAGAATCATCATGTATGTGCCATCTGTATAATTCTTGCTCGTACTTTTCTTTGTATTCATTTTCGACAACATGGATAACATGTGCATGGGAATTAAGATTATGTTGTGGTTATTTTTTTGTTACATGGATAACTTTCTTGACTTCCAGCTTTGCTTGTAGGACCCTGCTTGAATATGGTATGCAGTTGCTGGTCTCAACAGAAGAAAATCAAAAAAGGAAAGAAAAGAGAAATGCTTGATACATGTATACAAATAATATAAGTTGTGACAAATTTGTGTATAAAAATCGTTCTCTAATAATGTACTGTAATAAATGTATAAAGATTAGTCTTTATTTAGAAATTTTACAAAAATGCGCATTTGGTAGTCTTGAAATTGGATGTGATCATTTCATTTTGTGCTTATAGAACTTGCCCTGAATGAGTTTATGTTCTGAAATTTGGGACTCGTACCTAAGAGCTGTGTTAGTTTATTCAATAGCAAAAAATTTTATTTTTAGTTACAATAAAAATTAAATTAATAATAGTTTAATTCAAAATAAAAATCAAATAAATATAACCATAATTTAATTTAATCATTATTTAAACTCAAAATATCCACACCTAATCCGCAATTTTCATTACTTTGTTTGTCAATAGGCAGGTATCAATATTTTCGTTTGTGACATTAGACAGCGAGTCAGTGAAAGACAGCAGCTAGGGGATGGCAAATCGAATCCTAGGGAAATCAAGCTTCGTTGTGAGATTTGTCAGGAGAACTAGCAATGGCAGTTTATGCCAGCATCTCCATCTATATCGCTCTTTTCCTTCCTTCTCCCATTATCATTGTTCTAAATTATCCTCAACTTCCTCATACTTCCTCAAGGCTTATGCGATATTCAATTTAACGACAACAAGTGCATTTAGGTTCTCCAGCAACAGCACCACCATCACCAACGTCGGAGCTTGCTGTTTTTCTTCAATTACAGCACCGTTAGCGCTTGGGCGTACTGGTGCCAATGTTTTGGGGAAAGGGTACCTGGATTTGACGGACGAAGAGCTCATGCAGCAGTGCGAAATGGATACCTTCAAATCCAGTGGACCAGGCGGTCAGCACCGCAACAAGCGCGAGTCCGCGGTGCGCCTCAAGCACCTACCCACTGGTATTATTGCTCAGGTCAATTTCCATATCTCCCCATTTTTCGTGCTCATACTTCAGTTTTGATTCTTATCGTCACAAGTGGGTTCTTTGTATTTCCTTGTCGCAGGCTGTCGAGGATCGTTCCCAGCACCGTAATCGTGCTTCTGCCTTAACCCGCCTCCGCACTCTTATTGCTCTTAAAGGTATTGACTTGGCTTCCCTGCTCTATCGATTGAATTTAATTCCATAAAATTTACGAAGAGGGTCTTTGTGATTATTTTATGGCTTTAGTTTCTGGGTTTACTTTATGAACTATAAATTTACAATACTGTAAAGTTTGGGTTTCTTATTGTTCTGGCACTTCACTTTTACAATGTGATGTGTTAAGGGAACGGGGCAAGGGGTTCTTCCCTTTTTCATGAAGAAGTATGTATTAACTGATAATTAGCAATGTTTTTGCTTATATATAACCTGTTATTCTCTTGAGGTAGTCAGGAACACTGTGGATCTTGATGCATATTCACCACCTAGAGAGCTTCTTCATATACTTCCTTCTAAGTCAAAAATCAGAGGATCAGACTGTGGTTCCCAAATTGGACCCAATAACCCAAAATTCGTCTTGGTGTGTTTGTTAGTACAATGCACATTGCTTGTGTTTCCATGCTTCACTTCTATTCTTTTTCCTACTTAATCTATAGAAGTTGATACCTAATTGCAACTTAACTACTGGTAGTGCATGTTGTTGGCCTTTTCTACAGGGAATGCAAGCTCTATTGGATCTCATTTTTGCAGTTGATGGGTCTGTCTCAGATGCTGCAAAGTTTCTTGGGTACTTGGTTTATGTTCTGAGTCTGATATTTTTTTCCTATAAGCCTATAATTGAGCACATGAAATCTTGTTGTAGCTACCATGACATTCGGTATTTATAATTAATGATTCAAAGAATTGTGTTTATTAATGAAATATATTTTTGACCTTATGTGTATAAAAATAATTGTTCCGGCCTGCTAATTAAAATATCGAAGAATTTGATATGAATTTCACATAATGAAGAAAATGCTTGAACTGTCCTCATTCAAGCATAAAGCATTTGGCCCTTTAGGTTCAATTATAGATATGTGGATGACTTTTGTAATGACTGACTTCCCCATTACACTTATTTGATTTTTTTTAATATAAAATCGCAGGTTGAGTACTGGGGCACTGTCACGATTAATCCTATCAGATGATTCTCTTAGAAAGGAAGTAAATGAGCTTCGGGCATCAAAGGTAGGCCTTCTGATGTATCTCTAAACAAAATTTCTGAAGATTTGGTTTTTAAATTTTTTAATTAAACATAATGACATTATTTAATTCATATAGCCAATCCCACCTAATAAGCTAAGGATTAGTTTGTTGTTATTGTGTATTACTTCTCAATTTATTTTGTAGAAAAATATTAACATAGAAAGGAAATGGGAGTTTCCAGATAGATCTTGTTATTGTCATCATATATCCTTAAAATCATGATAATAACATACAAGTTAACATTTTCAGTTTTATCCTTCCACTGAATTAGGAAAATGTGAGTCATCATCAGGAGTTAGAGGAAACACAGTTAGTTTCAGTCTCCTGGCAAACTTTTCAAGATGAATGGCGTGGTGGTATTTACGTTCTTTTACATTTTGGGAGAGACATCTCTTTCTGTTCAAAGATTTGTGTTGGGTAGTATCTATTGGATGTGGTTATTTGATGTTGGGTAGCAGTAGAAATCAATTTTAGTCAGAAAGTGACACAAAACTACTAGTTAAAATCCTTGAAATTGTTTTATCAAAAGCCAAAGAGAGGTTTTATTCACATCAAGACAAATTCTTTGCTTTCGGGGTGTCAGGGTAGAATACAGATATGCTTCACGTTTGAAGTGTTTGATATGAGTGGATGTGGAATAACTTGTTGTAAGCAATTATAAGGCCTTGGTTCGTTTTATGTATGTCAAATGAGAACATCTGTGTTTACACCTCCTACTTCACGTTTGGTCTCCATGTAGGGGATGGTATATTATGAATTTTGGATTGCTTAGAATGACTATGAGCCTTACATTTGCTTGCATGCAGAGTTCATTGTAGGAAGTAATTCTTATCTAATCATTTGACCCTGTTAGTGTGAAAGTAATGAACCTCGTCCACCAAATAAGGGTCCAAATGTCACTTTATAGGGTTAAATTTACCTCACTGAATTCTTACAAAAGCCTAAATCAGGTAGTTATGTCTGAAATAACATTCACATTGTATGAATATGTTGGATAAGGTGTTAAAGCATATTCAGGTCAGCCCTCTAGTGAAGGAAGGATAAATTAATCAAGTAGAAAGGAAAAGAAAAAATTTCACCATGTCATGCCAAAGCTATTGTTATTAGTTGAAAATTCATTTAATTTATATATTATTCAAATTGTGACCATTCTTTTGTTTTCTGTGGCTGACAAGGGACGGCCTTGCCAACAAGTATTGGCTTGAATTTCTTTTGTGCTTAATTTAATTAATTCACATTTTTCGTTTTTTAGGCTTTTGCCTCATTGAATTTAAGCTGATCCTGGCTGGAAATTACATGCATTAAAAAAATGTGAGGCGTCATTTTCTGTTTTGTGTCCTTTCTTATTCTATAATGCTGTGATCAAGCTGCATTAGGTTAGAGTCCTTCCATAATGCTTCCTTTTTCTGTAGTATGTTTTTATTTTTTGTTCTTGACTTCTTGATAAAGATGTATGCTTTTTTCCAACGAACAATAAATAGGAATCTTTTTTCTGGACCGTGAGCAGGGTATGAAACCTCTCAAGTAGAAGCTCTCAGATTTACATTTCATTGGCAGGTAGAACACTTTCTTGTTCTCCCAGAGGCACACCTTTTTTTTTTAATTTTATATAAAAAGGTGACATTTTATCTATAAATTATGCCAAAAAAGAAATTTCCAATATGAATGACATTGGTCTAATTTTTGAAAAGAAAGTGGCCAATTTAAATGTGTCAAAATGGATTAGCTTGCCTTGCATGCCGTGACCTGCAATTAAACGGGAAAGGACGGGTTAGCCTGATAAGCTAATGCATTTTTGCACAAAAATATGTTGACTCGTCTTGCCTCGCTGTGACCTACCAATTAAATGGGGTGAGATGGTCCGGCCTAGCAGGTCCAACTTGTTTTGACATATCTAGTGGCCATTCATTTTTTAATCAAATGGTACTTTTCTCATGGATGGTGACTATGATTGTTCAACCATCAAAGTTGCTTGGCCAAGTTGCAGGCTTAGTTGCTTTGTTGTTATCTCCCCACCAACATATTTTTTTCTTATTTCATAAATTTCCATACTCTGTTTAAATAATAGCTATGGCGCACTAAAAAGTTTTATAAATAGCAAACATCTTATTGCATTTTTACAGTTTTCCCTTGGATTAAATTTAGAAACAGAAGAAAAAACAGATGGATAGTGGATTTTTATTTGTGTCATCAGTTTATCACAAATAACTCTGAAGAAGTGTAATATTTCAGAGTTCTTCTGATTGGAGTTATAGATAATCTATTCTTTTATGCCTTGTCATTTACAGTTTAAAGTTCCAAGTATGTGATATGGGATTCATTTATCTACAGGAGAAAGTTGCTTGAATGTGGTAATGAAAAGGTACTATTTTCCTTAAGATATTGAGAATGAAAAGAAGAATTTGAGGTAGACGGAGGGCCACTGATTTATTAGATTGTTGCGAATAGTAGAATTTTCTCAAGACGCTCAAGGAACAACAAATTAGCAACCTAATATACAAGAGGTTGCTCTGTAAATTCCACAAAGGAAAAAAAGGTCTATTTATCAATTTTTATGTTGCTATGTACTAGTCATTTGAATTAGTTTCTACAGTGAGTTTATCATGTATTAACTTCTTCTTGTAGTCTTAGGATTTTAATAATCATATATTTAAACTGTCATTGGCATTCAGTGCCAGGATGAATATGTAAGACCTGTTCATAGGTTTAGGAGCATTCATGTAATTATGTTCCTTGGATTACCGTATCCCTAAGTTCAAAACGAGGAGGGTCCTATTTAAATATTTCTACGTTGTTGTTCAAATTTGTGGCTTTTTCTAAGAGTCAAATTATTGGGTTTTATAATTTAGTCTATGAAATACACTAAATTAATGATCTAGATTCTTTCAAGTTAGGGTTTTGTAAAATTTTTTCTGGAGAACGGTTTTGTTTTTTTTTTTTTCGGTTGAGGAGGGCATAGAGAAAAGGAAGAAATGAGCTGCTTAGATCTTTGCTACAAAGCTAGATTCTCATTCACACTCGCCTAGTTTTAGATCTACAAGTGGTTTATATTCCTCAATGGATTCTATTCTCTTCACATCATGCTCATTTTCTCAGGGTCGAATTCTTATCTTGTGGTTAAGAAACTACAGATGTAATGACTGATGACTGACCTCTTGTTTTTGGTTTGACGCCAAATGAGAAAAATTTAAAGTGATGTGCAGATATAGCAGTCAAATTTTGTTGAAATTCTTTCTTTTCCTCTGTTCTGACGATTCTGGCTTATCTTTCATGCTTTATGAATGTGAAGTAGCATTTAAAGTTTACAGTACCCTTTCTCGTCCTGGAGACATTGAACCTGGCCTGCATAGCAGAACTAGTAAGTCAATGGGTTCACAGACTCACCCATAGTTCTCCACTATTCAGTTTGTTCTTAGTACTCGTCAACACTGCATTTGATGCCACAAAATCCTAATGCTATTTTAGATGTGCTGCGCATCAAGTTGGAAATTGACTTGAGAAATCGTCCACATTGAGGATATTCCCAGCCGCCAACAGCATATACATTAGACTTGATTGGACGGTTTCTATTTATTAAATTTGACATTATCTTCTTTATGTTTTAAGTGTTAGCCATTTTACAATCTTTAGTCTGTCTTTTAACAGTGGTGATCTTCAGAGTCAGCTTCTCCAATCAGCCATCGACAGGTCACTTAATTAAAGTTTGAAGGCATCAACTTCTTTCTCTCGACTTTGGATATGGCATCTGATTTTACTTCTGATTGAAACTCTGACCTAACAACAGTAGTTGCTATCAAGAGTCAGCTATTTCAAATTAAAGTTTGAGCTGTAAGGATGATGTTTAATAATGGTTTATTCTAGGGATGGTGAGAATTGAATCCTCAATTATTTGATTATAGATATTTTGATATTAGGTCAAGGAATTAACTTTTCAAAAAATTTAAACCGTTAAATATAAATTTAAGAATAATTTATTTCAAACACATTTTCTTACACGCATAAGATTTTTTTTTTTTAAAATTTGAGATATAGATAATTTTTAATTATAAAAATAAAAAAGATAAAATTTTTAATTATTTAATTATAAAAGCTTAAATATTATGTCAAGAATTAATTTTTTTTAGCCTAAATTGTTAAATGTACATTCAAAATTATTCTACATCTCTAACTAAGGCAGAAACATTTTGGATTATTGCTGGAATAGAATATGGCAAGCAGCCTTTACTTCTTTTAGTCTCTGTTCCAGTGGGTGGGGCTTCAACTTCCTCACCAAAAAGCAAAATCAAAGTCGCATGATTATATGGAGAACCTGTGGATGAGAAAAAAGAATTCTCAAAGTCAAAACATCTTTTATGTTGTGATGTTGCGAATGGAGAGAGAGTTAGATGCAGAAGAATCATATTCTTAGAGAATGAGGTTCTCTCTTGCCCTCCACCATCCTTCAACTTTTCCTTGTTGACTCTGTACAATGACAACAAATTATTGCCTTTAGACACTCGTTTCCTTATGCAAACCCCTCAACATCTGAAGGGCTTCTAAGGCAAACTTTATTATTCCATGTTTCTTGTCATATTCATAACAATCAATTAAGTGAAAATCTTGATGAGTACCATCAACACATTAACTCTTCGCTTTTTACTGCTGTGGCCAATGACCAACTTACAGTGTCTCTTTTCTGTATTTAAAAGAAAATTGTTTTTATTTCAGATTTGTTATGTTTTCCTCATAACTAAATGGTATAGTATGTTAATTTATTAGGTTTGACAGTTCAATATATATGACTTAATAAATTTAATATTTGAATTTTATGTTTTGTGAATTAAGTGAAATAATAGAATCATATGGTTACAATTTTACATCAATCTTTTTCAATGCTACATAAGGTCACCACTAATATCATCATGATTAAAGGAAATTGAAGGGAACGACATTTGGCATTGATGAACAGAGAAAATGAGGCACTTTCTTGATTATTTTCGTTGACTTCGCACGTGGATTATTGCCTTTTTCTTTAGGAAATTTGTTTCTGGGTAGCATACTGCTAAATATTCATAAACAAATCTAAATTCTATTTTATGCGCGGAACATTCTTCTCCATATTATAATTCTGTGTATAAAATATGGAAGATTAGATTCTGTAACTTGTACTGCTTCTAATTTTTATTAAGCTCTCTTTTTCGCAGTCCTCCCTCCATCCCCCTTTATATGTATACACTCCACCCCTGCAGCTGCTTACTTCTAAATAGCAGCTTGCTCCATCAGTCTTCTAACATTGAAAATTCCCAACAAAAAGAAATTAAAAAAAAAAAAAAACAGAAGAATCATGGGTGTAGACATACAAGGCAAGCTCCGTCTAGCTCTTGGCTCTGTTAAAGATCATGCCTCTATTGGCAAGGCCATGATGTACCATCACCAACAGGATGGCTTTTCCAGCATTGAGATTGCAGTCCTGCGTGCTACTGGCCACGATAATGGCCCCATAGATGACAAATACATGCATGAAATCCTTTTCCTGGTCTCCAACTCACCAGGGTCCATTCCTTTTCTTGCCGAAAGAATTTCTTGCCGCCTCGGCAAAACTAAGGATCGTCTTGTGGCCCTCAAGACCCTTGTCTTGATTCATCGCCTTCTTCGCGGAGGCAACAGGTGCTTTGAGCGAGAGCTATGTAAAGCATATGTCTCTGGCCACCTACAAATAAGCATCCGGTGTTTTGCAACGAATTCTGACTCTTCAGTTGGCTTCCTGCACAAATATGCAGCTTATCTTGAAGAAAGGATGAGTTGGCTCATCAACCAAGCTGGGAAACTTGAACCTGTTATGTCCAAAGGGCTAGAATTTTGGCGCTATGATGAGAAATCGGTTGATATGGTATTTCGTACATTGCCCAAATGTCAACTGCTCATTGACAGGGTCTTAGATTGTTCTCCAATTGATATTTTTCCTTCAGATGGTTTGGTTCAAGCTGCCATGAGCAACACCTTGAGAGAAAGCTTTCAAGTTTATATTACATTCTGTGAAGGCATTGCAGCTCTTGTCAATATGTATTTTGATTTAACAGCATCAGCCAGAGGTCTGGCTTGTGAGATACTTAAGAAAGCTTCTCTGCAGAGCCAAAAGCTTCATGATCTGTATGAGAATTGCAAACAATTAGTTGAAAATAAGAACTTGGAATATCCATCTGTTCAAATCATCAGTATGGATCATATAATGGCATTGGATCAATACCTGGGATGTTCCCAGAATCAACTAGCGGCTTCACATGTCTCTCTATCAAGGAGGAGCAGCATTTCAAAGCCATCTCCGATATTGGGCCATTTGAGAAGATCAACAGAGTTGGACCTGGCAATAACAGCAAAAGAAAGGGAAAAGAATGAAGAGAAAATTGATATAAATTGGTCACCAACTCTCTTTTCATGGACATTAGAGACTAAAATAAGCAAGGTATGGGTCGTGTTTGAAGATGAGGTTCCCAATGAACCCCAAGTTTTCCCAGCACAGCAAAAACCTGGGCATGCTGGTAACAATTTAGGGAGTGGATACAGCAGACCCTGTGTATTTTTTGATCCATTTTCATCTAGTATTGATGCAAGCATGTTGTCCAAGGTATGAACAGAATCAAGTAGGCTAGATAATATATTGCATAGTTTTGGTGAACTTCTAATAATACTGTCAATTACATTTTATTGTTTTACACCTGATCCATGGAAAACTATGATGCCTGCTTTCAAATATTTGTAAAGAATAAGCGATCTCATTATAAAGTAAACAGCTTTGAAAGAGCACTCTAACTGGAGCAATTCCTGAATGATATGCCAAGTAATTAGCAATGACAATGTAAATGAACATAGATATATGATGATTCAATGGCAATTAAAAGACAACGTAAACATAATTATATGATGTTACTGAACATTAGAGTAGTAATTGAGTGTTAATTGTCCGTTCCATCTTAATTGGCATAATTTCATCTTTATTTTGAAGCATGATAATGGTAGTATAAATGCTTTCATGATCTCTGCTCTTTTTTGTAGCCTTAAATGAAAAGATTCGCCTCTGCTGTATCAGCACCATTGGAGTACTTTCCACATCCAGACAACATGAGATTAGAGAATGGCCAGTGTGGAGATAATATAATTGATTTGATGTGTTCATTCTGTCAGGCTTCAGCTGAGACCATTATTCTGCGGCGGTAGTTTTAAATACCCGAAAAAACTGTGCAAAAGAAAAAAACAAAAAGCATAATTAGTCTTCTAACAATTAAACTCAACAATAAATAAAAAATGGTCTTTTATTATCAAAAAATGAAACCTACAATAATTTTATTTAAAAAATTTAAGTTATTAAATATATTAAATTTTATAAATTAAATTATGTAATACAATAAATTTAACAGTTCAATCTATTTTTTTAAGCGTTATCTTATAATTCTTTTTGAGAAACTTGATTGTCCAAAAAAAAAATCATTTTATTTCATACTGGGGCCAACAGTCTCCATATATACATCGAGGTAGCTTAATGATCAATTGATGTTACTCAAGGTCAAACTAAACAATTTTATGCACACAACAGAGCAGGGACAAGAAGATGAGTTCCCTACTGATGGAAGTATGAACACTAAAACCGCAGGAAAGGTAGATATTGGGATTCAATGATTTGCTTGAAAAGCAAATCATAAGATGGGTTGAAATACGAAGGCGGTTACAATTTCACTGACCAAAGCAAGAACTAAATCCATTAAAAGGCTGTTTAAAATGCTGTATCTTTTCCAAACTAAGATAACAACAAGTATGGCTTGAAATTCGTTGGCTATTGGTAAAGAAGTTTTTAACTGCAAGCAATGGTACTATCTGACAAATTGATGGTATAACAAATTAGAACAGAGTATAAGGGGTAGGGGCAAGCATGCATGAGGGAAAGGCTATAAGGAACGACATCTCCATGTTTAATTTCTGCTAGATAATGATGTATGTAGCGCTGTGATTATGTTTTTGCTGTATTATTTACATAGCTAATATGGTGGCCCATGTTTTCCAAAATAGTTTTAGCTGTATCAATTTCAAGCTTAAATTCTTTGTAGAGTCAAAACTGCGACAAAAGCCTAACAGCTTTCCAGTAATTCACTAAATTACAAACTTCTTGAACGTTGTATCACAATATTACAGAAAAATACATAAAGCTGCTTTTAATCTATTTTTCCAAATGCTAATTTGCTGAAACATTTTTGAAAATAATACATGGAGATTTTGGCATCATGTATGGTTAATCTTCTGAATGATGCTCTTAACAATTTACTGCAAAACACTAAGCATTTACTCTATTTTGCCAAATGTTGATTTGTTGATCTTCTGAGTTTCCGTTCATATTTGACGTATGTCTTTTCGTTTGGTATGCCTTCTAGTCCGCAAAATCTTCTCATTTCAGCTCAGTATTTTTTAATCTCATATATATACAGTCGTTTGTCAAAAATATCTACTAATTATTTCAAAAACCTAAACTATTATAACTGGCACGAAAGGTTTTTACAATTGAAGTGTGGACCACTTAATTTTAGAAATTTTTGATAACATAGAAAAAACCAATTCTCTCAAAAAAAACTCAATTTAAATTACATAAATGATGCCAAGAACAGTCCACGCTACATCGATCTGCCGTGAAACGATTTTCTTACATCCACTGATTCAAAATGGTAGTCGAAAAATTAGTAAACGTCAGAAAGCTTTCTTGATTCATCAGCTTCCACTAACATATATATATATATATATATATATATATATATATATATATATATACCCCAACAGAAAGATCTCCATGAATCGCATAAAACAGAGAAGCACTTGCTTCCACTCAGAGAACGTGCCATGGCAGCAAGCAATATTCTTGGCCATCAATCTCTGAATTAAGTTTGTTAGTTATCTGTTGGGGTGCGCATGATCATCTTAAAGTCAGTGCATGGTGTGGTGGACGGGTAGAAGTTGTTCTTCTCCAACATTCTTGGCCGTCAGTCTTCTCCGGTTGTTCCCACCTCCTTAGGTTCAAAAACTGCGTTAAATGGATAAAAAGGAAAAAGAAATTAATGTCTTTGTACAAATATTGCCTTAATTCCACACTAAAATTTGATTCATAGTTAAAAAGCTTTCTTTTTAATCAATTGAACCATATCGATAAATCAATAAAACAAGAAACATATTAATGTTTTTTTTTTTTAAATATGGGTCATATGACAATGTGAAATTGAATGTAAATTTGTACGTTGAACTCTTGATTGTTGTTTGCTATATTCAAACTCGATTCAATGAAAAAAAATGGAGTATATGATCGAATGTTATGGAGTATGAACAAACTAAATGCATAGCAAACACAAAATAAGAGAATGAATTGTCGTAAATTTAAATGAAGTTTTGAAATATATACCTTTGGTATTTCATTGATTTGATTTTCCAAATCCATCATTTCTTTTGATTGGAATATCTTCTTCATCTTGATCTTGATCAGCCATCTCTAACAATATGGTTAGCTTTTTGGTTGGAAGCCACAAATTGAAGTGTCTTTTCTCTTGGTAAAGAACAACTTGGTTGGCTAACATCACCTTGAAGCTTATGATATGTATAGGCAGATTTGAGGTGTGGTAGTTGAAGAAGGTGAAAAAAGGAAAAAGAAACAATGGACCAAAACTTTTTTCTTTCGCTCGTGTGATGGTTGCTGTAATTAATTATATGCTAGCTAATGATAACCTGTTATGTAAAAGTGATTAAAATTTTAATTAATGGTTGCAATTATTACAAGATTAATTAGTACAGTGGATGATATTTGTTATTACCAATTCAAAATTAACTATCCGTTAACTAATAATATGGTGTGTAGAGTGATATGGAATATGGCATACCGCAATTATTTATATGACTAGTATGGTGACCCATATTTAGTAATATAAATTTAATTATATGCAAACTAAAGATCCAATGTGTCCAAATGATTTAGATTTTAGCTAATCCAGTGTGCAACAATTATTTGCATGACTTATATGGTGACTGGTATTGTTAATGTGAATTAATTTTTAATTACATGCTAACTAATAATTAATAATACAGTGTATCAAAGTTATTTAAATTTTATTTTTTGGTAATAAAAGATTTAAATTTTAGCTAATATGGTGTGCTACAATATTCACGTGACAAGTATGATAATCGACATTAGCTAAGGTAAATTCAAAATTAATTACACCCAAGCTAAGAGTACATCGTTTCAACATGATAGGGTGTGCTGTAATTATTTACATGACTAGTATGGTGACCAAGATTTTTTACTGAAATTCAAATTAATTAGATGCTAACTAATACTAAGATGTGGCAAAAGTGATTCAATTTTAGCTAAAATAGTGTGCTATAATCATTCATATAAGTACTATGGAGACCAATATTGTTAATGTAAATTTAAAATTAATTATATACTAGTTAATAGTGTGTCCAAGTGTGTGTGCATTTATTTGCATTACTAGTATGGTAACTAATTGATATTTGCTAATGGAATATAAAATTAATTATATATTAGCTAATAATGTGGCGTGTCAAATTAATTTATATTTTAACAAATACAGTGTACCATAATTATTCACATGAATAACAATACGGTGTATCCAAATAATTTAAATCTATAATACAATACAATGTGTGCATTTATAAATTTGCATTACTAGTATGGTAATCAATATTTGTTAATGAAAAATTAAAATTAATTAAATGCTAATTAATTAATAATATTAAAGTAATTTAAATTTCTACCAAAACAATATGCAAATATTATTCACATGACTAGAATGATAATTAATATTTGCAAATATAAATTCACAATTAATTATATGCCAGTGTGTTAAAAGTGATAAAAAATTTTATCAATACGGTATACCAAAATTATTCACATAACTAATATAGTGATCGATATTTACTAACATAAATGCGTAATTAATTCTTTACTAACTAATAATACAGTACGAAAATAACTTAAAATTCAATTAATGTGATACACACAATTATTTTCATGACTTATATATGATGATCAATATTTGTTAATGTCAATTTATAATTAATTGTATGCTGACTAATAATAAAGCATGAAAATATAATTTAGATTTCAGCAAATTAGATGCATCACTATTTTTTTACAATTAATTACAAACATTTAATAAAAATTTTAACTATTCATTTCCAAAACTTTTTTTTTTTTCACACAACAACTAAGGACTTATTTGAAAGTGTTTTTGTTTTCTTACTCTTTAAACTAATTTAGTAAAATAAATTTGGCAAAATGTTTTCAGAATAAAAATAGTTAAAAATTTTTATGGGCATATGTGCTCTCCAATTCTTATTTCCTACATTCTATGGGAGAACGGGATTAAAATGGACCATAGTACAAGATGATGAGCTAAATGAAAATGTTGATAAGGTTTAATTTGTATTTATTTACAAGACTGCCATTAATTAAAGATAAATTTACACTCTTGCCACAATAAAAATACATACAAAAGGAGAAAACCATCTTCTAAACTTTTTGCTTTTAAAACAGCAAAAAGGAAAGTGTTTTCAAAATTATAGAGTGAAAATAATACCATCAAATAAGTTTTCTTTTTTTATTTTTAAGAACATGAAAACCATTCTTTAAAATACTTTTCAAATAGACCATCAGTGTGTGAGTCATTTGTATGGAACTAACTAATGAGGTGGTAAGTAATTGCAACCAACTGTTCACATATCTATTATGGTATTTGATATTTTCTACATAACCATGGTAGTTGATACTTTCTAAGGTGGATTTATATAAATAAACTTTAAAGCATAGTTTTTATTTTTATTCCTGTTATTGGTGTTGGTATTGATGTATTTGTGCATGGCATTATTAAGCTCTCTTGTCGATTTTCTTAGATAAATTGAGATATTTAAATTTTTAAATTAAACTTTTTATATATAATTAATTTTGTTGGTATTAATTTTGATACATTTTTGCATTTATTCTCACATTTTAAATTTTATTAAATATTTACTTAAAATATTTAAATAATTAAATAATTAAATTTATCAAATTTTATAGACTAAAGTATAAAATATAAAATTTTAATAATATAAATAAACCTTTGTGAAAATTTAGATCCCCTATTAAAAACAGTTTCCTTTTTGCATTGCTATCCACTTATATTTTTTATATAATATTTAAATTTAGGTTGTATTATGGGCTCAGAATTTGGGTTCAAGCCCAGAGTTTGGGCCAGTCTGCACCTGGTCTTGTGTTTTGTTAAAATTGCAAGAAGGTCCAGCCCAAATTTGGTCTCTCTATCAAGCAGGAGCAGCAAAGCCATCATGCATGGCCTAATCTTCTGAACGATGCTCTCAATCATTTTAGACCAAAATATGTTGAGCAAAATTCTTAGCTCTGAATGACATACTGATCAAACATTCACATGAAACATGGCAAGAAGAGCACTTGCTTTCTTCCACTCAGAGAACGCGCCATGCCAGCAGGTAACTCATCAGGACATCTAACAGCTTGTCAGTCTTCTGTTGGAGTGAGCGTGATCATCTTGAAGTCAGTGCATGGTGCATGTGGACAGGCAGAAGTTGTTCTCCTGCAACCTCGGCCTTCGTTGGTTCCAAGAGATTATGCTGCTCAGAATTGGGATTGGTTCCCTCCTTTGATATATTTTTTGTATGTCGTAGCTCGCTTGGGCAATTTGCATGAGCCGGTGGACTCTTCGCATCTATATGGCGAGCTGCGTCTCCTCCGTTTATGCCCCGATGTAACTACCTCCCCAGGTTTAAAAACTGCAGCAAAAGGGCCAAAAAATAAATTAGTCTTTGTTTTATCCTTACTGATTGCAGTATCTTTGCACATATATTGCCTTAATTAGACACTGAAATTAATGTCATTCAGAGCTAAGAATTTTTTTATTTAATTGAACTATGTCGATAAATCAATTACTAAGAAGGACAAATTAATGAAAAAATATATATATACATACATACATACATACACACACACACACACACACATATATATATATATACACGGTTGATATGATGAAGTGAAAATTGATGTTTGCATGTTTAACTCTTGCTGGCTTGTTGTTTGCTATATTCTAATTCGATTCAATTAAAAAAGTTAATTACTTTAATTTTTTCTATATTTTGTATTTTTTACACAAATTTCTCTCTATTTTTAAAATCATAATTTTTTTTTATATTTTATAAATGCACTACACATTTTAATTGTCAAAAATACTTAGTTGAGTGATAAATGTATTATACAATAACAAAAAATAGAGTTTTAACCTATTAGGTGAAATCGGTTATATAAATCAAATGATGTTCTTGGGTTCTATTAGAAATTATATTTTTAGAAATACCATTTACTCAAATATCTTTTTTAATAATTCTTCCAATTTTTTTTATCTTTTTCTACCTCTTTATTGGATTAAAAATTATTTGAATGATTTCTCATTAGAGTCTCTAATGGTCATATTTATATTGAGTTTTCATAATTTTCTCCTTAATAGGTGTGCCACTAACTTTTTTCTAAATACAATCATTATGAATCTTATCCTTTCTTATATGTCTACTCATCCATCTTAATATTTTTATTTATATCACTCATATTTTTTGCTCACCTTTCAAAACCTAATATACTCATTACCATAAATTATACCTGATCTTATAATAATTTGATAAAACTTCTCTTTAAACTTGTTAGATATTTTATTATTGCAAATGACTCTTAAAACATTCTTTCATTTCAACCATCTAACTTGAATCTTATGTATGCATCACCATTAATCTCTCTAGTAACAAGTCCACTTGCACAACATCAATTCATTTAGTATATGCCTTAAATTTAGATTTTATATTTATGTGAGATTTAATAAATTTAATAATTTAAATTATGTATTGTAAGAATAATATATTCAAATGTTAAAAGGGTTTCATTATCCTCATAATTCTAATTATTTTAGTAATTTTATTTTTATTTAATTTTTATAATACAAAATTTACATTACATTTAGATTAAATGAATTAGATGTTGTGTGAATAAGATTTCTGAGATCAAAATTGAGGGTTGGGAATCGGAGAGGGAGGGGGCCAAAGGCGCCCAGGGAGATTTGGGGTACTGTTTCTAAATATAGATCATCATTGAAATGGGGGCTAGTAGATCATTGGTTTATCCAGCGTGAATCACTGATTAAAATTATAACAATGTCATTATAAAAATACTTTTCTCTTTGTTTTTCCTCTTCTTGTCATCTGCTTTCTCCCCACCCTCCTACCCATACCGCACTGTACGTTTTCCTATCTTTTCTTCCGTTTTCTTCATTTCTGACTTTCTCCTCCTTTACCCACCTACCGCACCGCTCACCCTTCCCTCCTCTAATCTTCGGAGCTAGTCGTGTTGAAGGGCACGTGAGAGGGTGAGGAGACTTGAACTGACAGGTCGTGAAAATGTGAATCACATGCGTGAAAATGTGTGGGCTGTAGGTGCGCCACTGCATCATGTTTCGTGGTTTAGGGACAAGAATTTCTTTTGGAAATCTAAAGTGGAGGAATATAAAAAAATAGATATAAAATTAAAAAAGTTCATGAAAAAATTATAAAATATATTTAAATATAAATTAAAATACATAAATAAAGAATTATTAAAATAAACGCTTGATTTAGTTGGGTTAATGCTAGATCCATATTTTTACAGCTAAAATTATATTGTGAAATAATTAAAATTTAAAATATTTATTTTAATTTGTAGTTATCTTACAGTGTAATTTCAGTATATACTATAAAAGCGTGCTATTAACACTCTTTTAGTTGAATTAACCATTAAAAAAATAGACTTATTATGTACACGTTATACAAGAATAAAAATTAATAAAAATAAAATATATTAAATATGTATAAAATTATTTTATATCTATCATTACTCTTAAATCTCCTATACTTAGTTATCAACATATCATCGACGAGCATTCCAGTTTGACTCCAGTTGCATGGTGACCAATATTGCTAATGCAAATTTAAAATATATATATTAATTAATAATATGGTGTGTTAAAGTGATATAAATTTTAGATAGTATGTTGTGCTATAATTATTTATATGATTAATATTTGATTAAAGTTTCACTTAAATACCTCGAGTTCAAGATGATATGTATATAAAAAATATTTTAAGAGAATTCTTCTCAATTTAAATCTAACAGCAACTCAAGTCTAAATTAATTATGTATTAAGAGATTTAAGTAGATTTATACCCTATAAATACCAAGCGGCTTAGGATCAAAAAATATTTACTAATGTAAATTCAGAGTTAATTATATACTAGCCAGTGTCAAAGTAACTTAACTTCTAGCAAATACAATGGTGCTGTAATTTTTTTAGGTAATTAATGTACCATAATTATTTACATGACTAGGATCATGTAAAGTCAAAATTAATTATATAGTGGCTAATGATACGATGTATCTAATTAATTTTGATTCTACCTAATATGGTGTGCCACTATTATTCATGAAACTAGGGTGATAAATGATATTTATTATCGTAAACTCAAAATTAATTAAATACTAGTTAATAATACATTATATCAAAGTAATCTAACTTTTAGCTAATACGGTGTATCATAATTATGATCCCATACAAACTTACAAATGTAAATTTAGTGTCAATTATGTTAACTAATAATATAATGTGTTGAATTATTTAAATTTTAACTAATTTGGTGTGCTATTTTTATTTACGTGGATGGTGATTGATATTCATTAAGAATGTAATTTCAGAATTATTTATATAGTAGCTAATAATATTATTTGAGAATGACTCAAATTTTAGTAGCAGATAATCTCTAAGGTAGATTTTGAGTATAAATTGTAAAGCTTAATTTTTATATTATATTCGTTTTATTGGTGAGGTGTTGCTAATGATGTATTTGGATATTACATTATCAAATATTTTTATATTCATATTTTTATATTTATAATTTTATTTATAATTATCATCTCTTATATTTATATTTTTAATTATTCCTATTTCAGTCGCATCAATATCAGCAAACATAAATGAAGTGTTGGAGTTACAACATTTCTCTTGCATTATTGAGCCCTCTTGTGGGGTCCTAACTATGAAGACGACATGGATATGGTTGTGCGTATTCGTATGCGACAATTCCATTACGCATCCATCAGATCTCGCTCAGATTTGGGAGTACATTCAATTGTGGCTAATCATCGACGTCCGGCTTCCTGCTAATCACTTGTCTCCACGGATTTGTTGTGTGTCCTACGCCAAATTATTAATTCGGTCATTCTGACACTAAATCGATCGCTGATATTCCTTAAAGATAATTAAGATATGCAAAAGAAAGAGATGAATATTAAATCAAAAAATAATGAAAACATTTAAATTTAAATATAAAATAAAAAAATTATTGAAATTATTAAAAAATATTAAAAGATTCAAATTTATAATTGATTAAGGTAGACATAATAAATTAATAATATATTATTTTATAAATTAAATTTTATTAAATATCTATTTAAAAGTATAAATTATTTAATCTTATAACATTTTAAATTTTAAAGATTAGATGAACATTTAGTAACTTTTATTAGAAATGAAATCTTATAAAACACTTCATCATGTAATGTTAATTAATTTTAACTCTCAAATTATATTAAAAAATGAGATGAATATATATTGTTTAATAAATACATGTCATTTTTTTTTTTTTTACTTAGTAAAACATTAGCATTAATTTCCATTACATTCTCAAACGAACAGCTTTTCCGATGCTCATGAATTAAAGTGCAGGACGCCCGTGAGCATCAACTTTGGTGGCACAGATGTTGAATAACATTTTCTCGAACTCAACCGTGAATTTAATTTTTATTTTTTAACTTTTTAAAATCATCTAAACTCATGTAATATAAAAACAAAAAAGTGCGGACACATGGCGGGGTGAGGAGACTTGAATTGACAGGCGCACGAGAGAATAAATGACATGCATGAAAATGTGTTGGCTGTTTGCTGCGCCACTGCATCTGGTTTCTTAGTTTAGTTAAATAAGAGAAAACATTATGTATGTGTAATTTTGTATATTTTATATATACAAATTAAAAATATATAAATAAAATTTTTTTTGAAATTTATATTTGTAAAACCGTTGAATTAACCATTGATCACACCACAAACAGTTGCATAACTTATATATTTAGTTAATAATAAGAAAATAATTGTTAAAAGAAATATAAAAATTATAAAAATTTATATAATTAAAATATAAAAATAATTTATATAAATAATATTTGACCTGCCAGTACAGAAATTAATGAACCCACGTCATTTTTTCTGTAGCTTGTCAGTCATATCTTTTGCTATCCACTGAATGAAGATTCAATAATTTGGTTGAGTTTATCAACATAAGTTATTATATAAAATATATTAAAATATATAAATTTTGTATTTTTAAAAATATAAATATACCAGTTTTTTTTTTCCACAAAGTTTCATGTGCAGCTCTCAGATTTTGTAGTCTAGACCTTTCTGTTTAATTTTATGAAAAAAGATGTATATATTTTCAGTGCACGTGGAAATATAAAAAATTATAAAAATATATAAAAGAGCATTATACAGAGATGTCAAGTGCGCATATCATTGATGTAATTTTATGAATTGCTCTATAAATATAGGCTCCAAAGTTCTAATTTGAGCTGCCAAGGGATAAACCAATATAGCAATCTTCGCTTCGTTGGCAAAGAAAACCATGATGAACACTAGTGCTTTTGCTTTGCTTACTCTCTCCACCCTCCTCTTTGCCTTAACCACCAAACTGACATTAGCCTCAGCTGAAACAGTGCTCGACGTCGATGGCGAACCCCTTATTACTGGTACCGATTACTATATCGTCTCGGCATTCTGGGGCGCCGGCGGTGGCGGGCTTTATTATGGCAAAACTGGGAACTCGACCTGCCCGGTTAGTGTCTTGCAACACAGCTCTGATCTCCAGCGTGGAAAACCAGTAGTGTTTAAAATAAATGAAACTGGTAAGTCTGAGATCACCACAAAAAGCGCTGTGGAAATTTCATTTGCAGAGAAAGTGAAGTGTGCTGAGTCGTCAAAGTGGGTACTGGTTGACTCTTCGTGGGTGGGTATTGGTGGTTCTCAGGACCATCCTGGCCAAAACTTGCTGACTGGCGAGTTTAAGATTCATACACTAAGTAGGGGCTCGCTTAACTCGTATTACTTTGTATTTTACGCTGACGGTGTCAGTTATATTCTTGGAATAAACTCTGACAGTAGTGGAAGGCGTCTAGGAGTGATTGATGTGCCATCCATCCCGTTTGTGTTCATAAAGTCTAGTGACTCTAAGCGTCTAAGCTCTATAATGTAAAAACAAGTCGATAAAATCAAAGCTGAACGTGTGTCAGTTCTCCTATTCCTGAATAAACTCCCATAGTTAGTCTAGTTGCTTGTTGGTCTTCCCAGCCAGTACTAGGCAATTATGCTTCTTGTCCTTGTAATAATCTTTGAATAAAATTCAGCTTTGTTTATCGTCGGAATGTTTTTATTTTTGTTTTCTTTGCAATTCTCACTGATAATTCTGTTTTCTTATTCGTAATTAGTTTCAATAACTTCGTCTTCTGTCATTTACCTCCGGCAGTCTTTTATGACAGCATCTGGTAATGTGATAAATGAATGCAGTTGAGTAACAGTACGCCTATTATACGTAACAGAAGGCTAATCTTCTGTTTGATGCTCTTAATTTATTTACGGCAAAACACATCGAGCTTTTAACCTACTTTTCCTAACTGCTGATTTGCTAATCTTCTTTTGAATTTCAACTCATCTGTGAAATTTATCGCCTCTGGTCTGAAGACGCTTCTCACTTGAGCTCCTCATTTTCCAACGATCCCATATCCTTTGCATTCATATGTATAGTGTATCTCTCTCATTCTCAGGCCACGCTACATCAATCTGCCATGAAACATTTTGCTTTCATCGATTCATTCAAATAAGTACTCAACAAATTAGTAAACCTCAGGAAGCTTTCTTGATTCCACGGCTTCTTCCCCCCGACATATATGGATCAGCCAATAGATGTCACATATGCTTGCATCATATAAAACATGGCCAGTCAAGCACTTCCTTCCACTCACAGAACGTCCCATGCCAGCAAGCAACTTATGAAGACTTTATATCCAGTGTTTCGATTCGCCCTAATAGCTTGCCTTTCAGTTGCATCGTGGCCAACATTTCTCATGTAAATTTAAAATTAATTATATACTAACTAATAATATAGTGTGTTAAAGTGATATAAATTTTTGGTAATGGGGTATGCTCTAATTGTTTAAATGGCTAGTATGATGACTTATATTTATTAATATAAATTATAAAGTTAATTATATACTAATTAATAATATAATGTGTCAATTTAAATCATATATGAAAAATTTTTTTAAAAGAAAATTATTAATTTAAATAATTTTATAAAATAATAAAAAAATTGCAAAGTGTCAAAATAATTTAATTATGATGCATTTGTACATTGCATTATTGACCCTTACTCATTACAGTATCTTTGCACATATATTTCCTTAATTAGACACTGAAATTAATGTCATTCAAAGCTAAGAATTTTTTTTATTTAATTGGACTGTGTCGATAAATCAATTACTAAGAAGGACAAATTAATGAAAAAAAAAAATATATATATATATACATATATATATATATATATATATATATAGGGTTCTTGGATGGCATTTATTAACCCACGTGATAATTTCATTATTTTGTCGGTGATATTTTCTGCCATCAACCCTTGTTTAGCTGTCATCAAGCTTATGATTTATACCGAATATGCGGGGTTGAGATGTGGCAGGCCGTTGGACTGGGTGAACAATAAGTATATGAACCAAACACTGGACCAAAAATATTTTATTTGGGATTGGCATGACCTAACGGCTAATGTAGATTTAGAGTCAAGTGTATCGTGAGATTTGTATCTTTTAATTCTTTTAATTTTAATAATATATTTTATTTTGTTTATAATTTAATATATAAATTTATTTTTATTATTTTTCTTTAATTTTTTTTTATTCTCCCTGTATCCAGGTCCGTGTACCGTGTTACTGTTTAAGAATGGAAAGAATCTCACGTACAGCTCTTGAACTCGTAGTAATAGCGCAAAATGAAGGCTCTTTTTTTTTTTTTGTTATAGGATTATAAAATAAAAGAAAACATGAAAAACAGCAACTCTAGCAACACCTAATTAATACCTCCTAAATACATGCCCAGCATATCCCTACTGATTTTAACAACAGCTATACTAGCTTCTAATTTTGACAACAGTCCATACTGATGCCATTCATGAACCCACTAAAGTGGGACAACTCGACATCTTGGATCAAATTCATGTGGCTGAAACTGATGGGGACAAACATTATCTGAAAAGTTAAAACTAAACAATAGAAATCACAAATCAAACAAAACCTTACCATTTTTGTCTGTCTTCATGTCAGTAACATGTCCATCAAATCAATTCTATTTTTAGCTCCACACGGTCTTAGATTTTTCTGCATTAATTTTAGCAGTTGCTCTATAAATACTGCCCTCTAAACTCTCATTTGAGCCACCAAGAGATTAATTAATACAGCATTCTTGGCTTCGTTGGCAGACAAAACCATGATTATGACCGCTAGTGGTTTTGCTTTGCTCACTGTCACCACCCTTCTCAAGACCATCCTGACCAAGAGTGGCTGAGTGGCGAGTTTAAGATTCAGAAATATGGAGCAATCGGGTATAAGTTTGTGTTCTGTCCTACAATCGCTGCCCCACCCCGTCTGTGTTATGATATTGGGTTGAAAATAGAAAATGGAAGGCGTCTGATTTTGAAGGAAGAAGAACCCTTCAATCTTGTGTTCGGAAGGGTTCCTTTGAGCTCTATTATACAACTGAATGTGTGTAACAGTTATCCTAATTGTGAATTCCGGTGCCGGTCTTCCCAAAATGTAGGAGGGAAACATCTTGTTGTCTTCTCTTTAAATAAAATGCAGCTTGTCATATCCCTTACCTTTTGGATATAAATTAATCCCCTTAAAAGTAAGAACCGTTAACAATAAATCCATAATAAAATGCAGCTTTGTTTATGATTGTTTTGACTTTTCTTTTTTCTATTGCAATTAATTCTTACGCTAATTCTACTTGAAAGTTGGATGTGTCATAAATGGAAAAAGTTGAGTCTTCCTCATCATTATGAGTTCAACCTCATCAAAAAGTTGTGTAAAACGCACAGGACAATTAATAATAGGAAACTTTTCTTTCGAACTTGACAAGCATCAGATAAGTAATCTTATTAACCAATAGTTAGCTTATTTGATTGATTTTTTTATTTATAATAATTATATAATTTAAATTTAATTTTAAGAATTTCTTGTTAGCAAACAATTTATAATCTTACTGCAAATTTTTATTAAAATTAATAAACAGTCTTGACCTTAAATTACGAAAAGCTTCCTCTTATGTTCAACATTTTATATAAAAAAATGTTCTCATAATATGTGATAAATTATGACTCCTTTTTATTTTTTTCAAAATTGCATGAGAATTAAAGGCTAAACCCTTTGTCTTAACTCCGTCCCTTTTACCTTTTGAGTTGTGCCCAAATGACCAGCTAAATGTGACATTAGGCATCAGATCTACACAAAATTAGCAATGGTAATTATCAAATTTCACTTCAATAATATGCAGTGTAAATTAAGAGTAATACTGCTGCTGGCGCACATTGGAGTACTTTCCATTGCTGGGAAACTTGAACACAATTAATCTAAATTATAAAGTTAATTATATACTAATTAATAATATAATGTGTCCATTTAAATTATATATTTAAAAAATTTATTTGAAATAAAATTATTTGTTTAAATAATTTTATAAAATAATAAAAAAAGAATACAAACTGTCAAAATAATTTAATTTTGATGCATTTGTACATTGCATTATTGACCTTCTTAGGCCCTAGCGGCTCTTGAGGGGTCCTAACTATGAAAGCCACAATTCATTCGTATCCATCATATGTCCAACAGGCATGGCAGTTCATTTAATTGTAGCTAGCTCCCACCACTTGTCTTCAAAATCAGAATTTGTTGTTTGCATCCAAAAATAAATCAAGATATGTTCAACATCCAACGTCAAATTATTAATTCCGTCATTCTCACACTAAGTCAATCAGTGATTGATGGATCGGAATTTTTTAATTTTTTTAAAAAAATTAAGATATGTAATCTTAAAATAAGATATGAAATAGAAGGGATAGTTATTAAATTAAAAAATAATAAAAAAATTTATATACTAAATTTAAATATTAAATAAAAATAAAGAATATCAAAATTATTAAAAAATTCAAATCTTAAATACAAGCATAAAAAAATAATAAACATATTATTTTATAAATTTAAAATATTATATTTATTATATTTTATAAAATAAATTATGGAATTTAAAATTTTAAAAATTAAATAAACGTTTCCGAATATATAATAATTATTATTATGAATAAGTTTTGGTAAAACATTTTATATGTACTGATCTTAACTCTTAAATTATATTAAAAATTAAGATTAATACACATTATTTAATGAATATATGCACCTTTTCTAAAATTAAAAAAACTTTGGCATTAATTTTCATCACTTTCTCAAGCTGACAACTCTTCCCATACTCATTCTTCTTCGCCCTTTTGCAGCTTTCCTTGGCTATGTTTTCTTCTCCACCAGCTTTCTTCGCAACTCTAAGCCCATTCTCTCTTGTTAAGTACCTTGATGGCAATAAGGATCCAAAAGTCGAAAGCAGAATCTGCACACAACCTTACTTAAAATTTTTACTAAGTCAGCTATTTTTACTTGTTTACTTTACTCATGAATTCCTAATCGAAAATCGTTGACTCAAATTAATATATTACCACAAACTAGTAAGATGTTACATGAATTTTGTTTATAATTTTAACATATGGTTTGGGACATCCTACTTTTGTCTCAAATTTGAGATGAAATTTTTTGGAAAGTATGAGAACAATTTAAATACATAGTGAAATGCAAATCCGTAAGGTCAATTTGTACTTCATCAGTCATTTAGCTTTGTTAATATAATATCTTTCTTACAAAAAAAAATATTTTTTCACTTAAACTTGTAACAGATCGATTTCTTCTAACTTTCTTAAAAATAATATTAAAAGCAAAAAATAAAATACACATATTATAAAATAAAAAATTATAATTAAAAAAGAAAACCAAAAAATTTAAATTCTATTATAACCTAAAAATGCAATTTGAACTACATAACCATTATTTACGTTTGTAGTGCCTCAAAAAAACATGGCATTGTTAAAATTCATATTCAGAGTGACATTAAATAGTAATGGATAGTATGATTCCACCATAACCGAACTAAGCCAAACTCTAACTTAGTATATAGTGTTGATATTCTATACATGTATCTCACGTGTTTCCTTTGTTAAGCAATATTTTTATAAAAAATAACCAAAAAAATTTATAAATCATATCTAAAAGCAAATAGAAAAAATATCAAAATTGAAAAAAAGAAATGTAACACGCCATACAGTGTCTGGATAGGAAAATGATTGGAGTGTATATCAGTATATGACGTTTTGAAGGTATAATTAAAGAGAAGAAAGGATAAACGTAATCTAATTATACTTTTTAGACTATTAAATTAATGTGTACAAATAACATCTATCGTTCCAAAAAGCACACAAATCAACGTCTTGGATGGCATTTATTGACCCACGTGATAATTTCTTTCTTTTGTCAGTGATATTTTCTGCCATCTCCACTTGGTTGGCTATCAGCAAGCTTATGATTTATACAGAATATGCAGAGTGCAGGTGTGGCATGTGATCGGAGCAGGTGAACCAAACACTGGACTAAAAATATTTGAATAAATTATATTAATTTTTTTGAGATATTTAATTATTATATTATAATTTATTTTTATTTAAATATAATATAATATTTTATTATTATTTAAATATAATATTTTATTTTATTTTTTAAATATTAATTAAAAAATGTTTAATATTAATAAAATATTCATAAAAAATATTATATTAATATTTTGATTTAATTTTATTTAAAAATTATATTTTAATTCAGTTTAATTATTTTAAATAATTAATATTTTAATAAATTATATTTTTTAATCAAATAATTATATTTATTATAAGTTATAAATTTAATAATATGTATAATTATCAAAAAAAATTAATATAAATATAGAGACATTTTAAGGTGAATTTAGTTAACAAAAAATAAGATTAATTATATTCTATATTTTTTCTTAACTAAATTTATTTTCAATATGCCTCTATATTTGTATTAAATTTTTTCTCATAATCACACATATAGTTAAATTAACACCTTATAATAAGTATAATTATTTAATTAAAAAATATACTTTATTAATATATTAGTTATTTAAGATAGTTAATTAAATTAAAATATAATTTTAAGTAAAATTAGAATAAAATTTGATTTAATATTTTTTGTGAATATTTTATTAATATTTAGATATATTTTTTTAATTAATATTTAAGTAAATAAAATAAAATATCACATTTAAATAAGAATAAAGTGAAATATTATAATTAAATATTTTAAAAGAAGTTAATTATAATTTGTTTAAAATATTTTATTTGAGAATGGTATGACCTAACGGCTAATGTAGATTTAGAGTTAAGTGCATCGTGAGATTTGTATCTTTTAATTTGTTTTTAAATTTTGATAATATATTTTTATTTTTTCTATAATTTAATACATACATTTAAATTTTATTACTTTTTAAATTTATTTTTTTCTTTTTTTTATTATTTTTTTCATTTGAAACACTATTATCTATTTGGTTTGAACATATTAAATCAGCTTGCGTCAGAGATGAATCATGTTTGATGGACTTTACGACCAAAACACTTCTACGGCCTTCACACCACAACAAAAATGTAGCACAAAACCCCCATATAATCCAGTGAACGAAGGGAACCAACCACTTACCTACGGATAGAACGACCAAACACAGCCGGACAGCCACCGAGAAAGGGAATTGACCAACCAACAGAGAACAATGAGCAACCAAGACCGAGAAAGGGAACCAGCACCGGACACTAACCGAGAGACACCAACAGAGGGCGGGAGCGCGAGCGAGAAGCGAGACACCGAAAAGTTAGCGACGAGCGAGGTGCAGAAGACGGAGAGACTGAGAGTAGGGGCCCGAAATTCAAATGAAAATGAGGCACTGTTCGTTTCTCTTTTTCAATTCCCGAGTGAAGAAAGAAGCTTCCGCAACACGCTTCACTCGATTGCCCGCTGCTCGGATGCCACATCAGCAACATGCATGTTACGAAGGATCAGCGGTATTAAAGATGCTAGTTAGTAATACCATTTTCTTAGACATTACACTTTACCTACGGATAGTTACACTTTCATGCGGCACACTACACTTAAGAAATGGCCAGGTTACGCTTTAGCTACGTTACCCGTAAGAAGTTGCATTTTTAACTCGGATGCAATTGATCAAAAGTACTTCCTAAAGCATGGTAAACATCCCATTTGAAGGGAACGCCTCACATTAGGGTATCAAACTGCTTTCTTAGGCAAAGTTAACGTCCGAATAATAGTTACACTTTAGCTACAGGTAGTTACAGTTTAGAGCCCTGCGTTACACTTTAGCAACGGTCAGGTTACACTTTAGCTACGTCATAAGTAAGAAGTTGCATTTTTCAAATCGGATGCAATTGACCAAAAGAACTTCCTAACGCATTGTAAACATCCCATTTGAAGGAAACGCCTCACATTAGAGCATCATACTGCTTTCTTAGGCAAAGTTAACGTCCGAATTAGAGTTACACTTTAGCTACAGGTAGTTACAGTTTCAAGCTCTGAGTTACACTTTAGCAACGGTCAGCTTACACTTTAGCTACGTTACAAGTAAGAAGTTGCATTTTTTAATTCGGATGCAATTGACCAAAAGTACTTCCTAACGCATTGTAAACATCCAATTTGAAGGAAACGCCTCACATTAGAGCATCATACTGCTTTCTTAGACAAAGTTAACAACCCAATGAGAGTTACACTTTAGCTACGGGTGGTTACAGTTTTGAGCGCCATGTTACACTTTAGCAACGGTAAGGTTACACTTTAGCTATGTTACAGTAATGAATGGCATTTTTTAATTCGGATGCAATTGACCAATAGTACTTTCTAACGCATGGAAAATATCCCATTTGAAGGAAACGCATCACATTAGAGCATCATACTGCTTTCTTAGGCAAAGTTAACGTCTGAAATAGAGTTATACTTTAGCTACGGGTAGTTACAGTTTTGAGCACCGCGTTACGCTTTACCAACAGCCAGGTTACACTTTAGCTACGTTACAGTAATGAGTGGCATTTTTCAATTCGGATGCAATTGACCAAAAGTACTTCCTAACACATGGTAAACATCCCATTTAAAGGGAACGCTTCACAATAGAGCATCATACTACTTTCTTAGGCAAAGTTAACGTGCGACTAATAGTTATACTTTAGCTACGGGTAGTTGCACTTTTGTGCGTAACCATGCCATTAGCAATGGCCTGGTTACACTTTAGCTACGTTACCCGTTACAAGTTGCATTTTTCAATTCGGATGCAATTGACCAAAAGTACTTCCTAATGCATTATAAACATCCAATTTGAAGGAAACGCCTCACATTAGAGCATCATACTGCTTTCTTAGACAAAGTTAACAACCCAATGAGAGTTACACTTTAGCTACGGGTGGTTACAGTTTTGAGCACCATGTTACACTTTAGCAACGGTAAGGTTATACTTTAGCTACGTTACAGTAATGAGTGACATTTTTCAATTCGAATGCAATTGACCAATAGTACTTCCTAACGCATGGAAAATATCCCATTTGAAGGAAACGCATCACATTAGAGCATCATACTGCTTTCTTAGGCAAAGTTAACGTCCGAAATAGAGTTATACTTTAGCTACGGGTAGTTACAGTTTTGAGTGCCGCGTTACACTTTAGCAACGATCAGGTTACACTTTAGCTACGTTACAGTAATGAGTGGCATTTTTCAATTCGGATGCAATTGACCAAAAGTACTTCCTAACGCATGGTAAACATCCCATTTGAAGGGAACGCCTCACATTAGAGCATCATATTACTTTCTTAGGCAAAGTTAACGTGCGAATAACAGTTACACTTTAGCTACGGGTAGTTGCACTTCTGTGCGTAACCGTGCCATTAGCAATGGCCCGGTTACACTTTAGCTACGTTACCCGTAAGAAGTTGCATTTTTCAATTCAGATGTAATTGACCAAAAGTACTTCCTAACGCATTGTAAACATCCAATTTGAAGGAAACGCCTCACATTAGAGCATCATACTACTTTCTTAGACAAAGTTAACAACCCAATAAGAGTTACACTTTAGCTACGGGTGGTTACAGTTTTGAGCGTCATGTTACACTTTAGCAATGGTAAGGTTACACTTTAGCTACGTTACAGCAATGAGTGACATTTTTCAATTCGGATGCAATTGACCAATAGTACTTCCTAACGCATGGAAAACATCCCATTTGAAGGAAACGCATCACATTAGAGCATCATACTGCTTTCTTAGGCAAAGTTAACGTCCGAAATAGAGTTATACTTTAGCTAGGGTAGTTACAGTTTTGAGCGCCGCGTTACACTTTAGCAACGGTCAGGTTACACTTTAGCTACGTTACAGTAATGAGTGACATTTTTCAATTCAGATGCAATTGATCAAAAGTACTTCCTAACGCATGGTAAATATCCCATTTGAAGGGAACGCCTCACATTAGAGCATCATACTACTTTCTTAGGCAAAGTTAACGTGCGAATAACAGTTACACTTTAGCTACGGTTAGTTGCACTTCTGTGCGTAACCATGCCATTAGCAATGGCCGGTTACACTTTAGCTACGTTACCCATAAGAAGTTGCATTTTTCAATTCGGATGCAATTGACCCAAAGTACTTTCTAACGCAAGGTAAACATCCCATTTGAAGGAAACACCTCACATTAGAGCATCATACTGCTTTCTTAGGCAAAGTTTACATCCAAATTACAGTTACACTTTGGCTACGGGTAGTTACAGTTTTGAGCGCCATGTTACACTTTAGCAACGGCCAGGTTACACTTTAGCTACGTTATAGTAAGAAGTTTCATTTTTCAATTCGGATGCAATTGACCAAAAGTACTTCCTTAAGCATGGTAAACATACCATTTGAACGAAACACCTCACATTAGAGCATCATACTACTTTCTTAGGCAAAGTTAACGTGCGAATAACAGTTACACTTTAACTACGGGTAGTTGCACTTCTGTGCGCAACCATGCCATTAGCAATGGCCCGGTTACACTTTAGCTAAGTTACCCGTAAGAAGTTGCATTTTTCAATTCGGATGCAATTGACCCAAAGTACTTTCTAACGCAAGGTAAACATCCCATTTGAAGGAAACACCTCACATTAAAGCATCATACTACTTTCTTAGGCAAAGTTTACGTCCGAAATAGAGTTACACTTTGGCTACGGGAAGTTACAGTTTTGAGCATCGCGTTACACTTTAGCAACGGCCAGGTTACACTTTAGCTACGTTACAGTAATGAGTGACAATTTTCAATTCGGATGCAATTGAGAAAAAGTACTTCCTAACGCATTGTAAACATCCCATTTGAAGGAAACGCCTCACATTAGAGCATCATACTACTTTCTTAGGTAAAGTTAACTTGCGAATAACAGTTACACTTTAGCTACGGGTAGTTGCACTTCTGTGCGCAACCATGCCATTAGCAATGGCCAGATTACACTTTAGCTACGTTACCCGTAAGAAGTTGCATTTTTCAATTCGGATGCAATTGATCAAAAGTGCTTCCTAACGCATGGTAAACATCCCATTTGAAGGAAAAGCCTCACGTTAGAGCATCATACTGCTTTCTTAGGTAAAGTTAACGTGCGAATTACAGTTACACTTTGGCTACGGGAAGTTATACTTTTGAGCGCCGTGTTACACTTTAGAAACAGCCAGGTTACACTTTAGCTACGTTACAAGTAAGAAGTTACATTTTTCAATTCGGAAGCAATTGACCAAAAGTACTTCCTAACGCACGGTAAACATCCCATTTGAAGGAAATGCCTCACATTAGACCAGCATACTGCTTTCTTAGCCAAAGTTAACGTGCAAATAACAGTTACACTTTAGCTACGGGTAGTTACACTTTTGAACGCCGCGTTACACTTGAGCAACGGCCAGGTTACACTTTAGCTATGTTACCCGAAAGAAGGTGAATGTTTCAATTCGGATGCAATAGATCAAAAGTACTTCACAACAATAATGAAATTCCTAATATTTTTTTCTTTGCTCTCAAGGGTTATTAAATTGAGTTTAAACTCTTATTTATTTTCTCTTAATTCTGCAAAGCTGGTTGTGTTGCTAGTTGAAGGGTTTACAAAAAATCAAGGTCATCTAGCTATTACTTAAGGTCAATTCTGCACATTTGTTTTACCACCTAAGATGATGAAGTCAGAAAACAAGATGATAATCCATCAGTAAAGAAGAAAAATCCTCTGTCAAGTTACAAATTTTACTTTCAGGTTGGGAGATTAGTTAATGGTGAAGGCAATTGGATAAAAATTTGGGACCATGTCTGGTGTTTAATGTGTTCTATAACAGTTGGTACTCATCAAAACCTCTTTCCAGACCAACAAAGCTAATTATTCAATAAATCCTCTTCCCAAACAGTGGCGAAATTGAACATAATAAGAACAAAAACTCAGTCTTTGCAAGTTGAAGACGACAGAGAATGACAGAGCAACGTAGCAGCTGAAGTGTGGCTCAATGTCGCAGGAGAGAGGAGAAACGAAATCAAGACAGTGAAGAACACAGAAATGCACAAACAAAGTGGAGTGAAGACAGTGAGTGTTGCTTCTACTTCAATCTTAATAGAAACAAAGCTGAGTGAAAAGAGACAAGAACCAGAGCAGAGTCAACAGAGATGAGAACAAGAGCAGAGAAAGCCAAACGACAGCAAGAGCAAAGAAAGCCAGACGAGAGCAAGAGCAAAGTGAAAGAGGTGAAATGGAGCCACAAACCGAGCCAGCCATTTTACTTCTGCATGACATTTAGAAGAAGAAAAAACACAGTTACGGGAGCCACAAATTGAGGGAAATGGAGCCACAAACCGAGCCAGCCACTGAGCTGTTCTGATGTGGCGTTAGAATGAGATGATGTGGCTGCGTTATGTGGTATAATTGCCCCATTGTGGAAAATACTTTTCAAAGACAACTATTTCTATCATATTTTTTTCAACTCACGCTGGAGAGGTAAAATGGCCCAAAATGGAGGGCTCCTGCTTTTGACAGTACCCCATGCAGATGGCAATCATGAACCCACTAAGGTGGGACAACTCGACATCCTGGAATGCATTCATGAAACCACGTGGCTGCAACAGATGGGGACAAACTTTATCTGAAAAGTTGAAACCAAACAAATGAAATCACAAATCAAACAAAAGCGTACCATTTTTATCTGTCTTCATGGCTGTCACATAGCCGTCAAATCTATTCTATTTTTTGCTAGGATAATATAGTGCACTATTTCACCTTTTACAGTCACGTATGTCAAATGTTTGCCACAAAATATGGCAATAGGACTCTTTTTGCTAGTACCCGATATCATATCAGGCCGGCAATCTATGGCCCTAACAGTGGCGGGCTTTATTATGGCTAAACTGAGAACTCGACTTGCCCAGTTGCTGTCCTGCAACATTCCTCAGAGATTGAGATGGGAAAGCCGCTAATATTAAAACACCCTGGAGATTGTATCCGTCCAATCACCACAGATAGGCCCGTGCAAATTTCATTTGCAGATGAAGTCGAATGTGCTGAATCGTCAAAGTGGATAGTACTGGTTCATTCATGGGTGGGTATTAGTGGTCCTCAAGACCATCCTGACCAAGAGTTGCTGAGTGGCGAGTTTAAGATTCCGAAAAATGGAGCAATCGGGTATAAGTTTGTGTTCTGTCCTACAATCGCAGCCCCACCCCGTCTGTGTTATGATATTGGGTTGAAAATAGAAAATGGAAGGCGTCTGATTTTGAAGGAAGAAGAACCCTTCAATCTTGTGTTCGGAAGGGTTCCTTTGAGCTCTATTATATAACTGAATGTGTGTAACAGTTATCCTAATTGTGATTGCCGGCGGCGGTCGTCACAAAATTTAGAAGGAAACATCTTGTTGTCTTCTCTTTAAATAAAATGCAGCTTGTCATATCCCTTACCTTTTGGAAATAAAATTAATACCCTTAAAAGTACGTACCGTTAACAGTAAATCCATAATAAAATGCAGCTTTGTTTATGATTGTTTTGACCTTTTTTTTTTTCTATTGCAATTAATTCTTACGCAATTAAATTAAATGCAACTTGGGAGTTGGATATGCCATAAATGGAAAAAGTTCAGTCTCCCTCATTATTATGGGTTCAACCTCATCAAAAAAGTTGTGTAAAACGCGTAGAACAATTAATAATTGGAAACTTTTCTTTCGTACTCCATAAACATCGGATAGGTAATCTTACTAACTAATAGTTAGCTTATTTGATCTGTGTTTTATTTATGATAATTATATAATTTAAATTTAATTATAAAAATTTTTTGTTAATAAATAATTTATAATTTTATCATAAATTTTTGTTAAAATTAATAATTTATTTTGACCTTAAAATATGGAGAACTTTCTCTAATGTTAAACATTTTATATAAAAAAAATTATCTCATAATATGTGATAAATTATGACTCCTTTTCGTTTTTTTTTTAAAATTGCATGAGTATCAAAAGCTAAAACCTTTGTCCTAACTCCGTCCCTTTTACCTTTTGAGTTGTGCCCAAATGGCCAGCTAAATGTGACTTTAGGCATTAGATTTAGACAAAATTAGCAATGGTAATTATCAAATTTCACTTCAATAATATGCAGTGTAAATTAAGAGTAATACTGCTGTTGGCACACAATTTCAAATTTGTATCATAATATAATTGTGACAAAGAAAGTTATCATTGATTTGTGGGATATATTTTTCAAACAAAGTTGTAAAATACAGAGAGTTGAAGTGTTCTTTTTTCCTTTAAAAGTTATTTTATGACTAATACTACAGAGAAATACAGAGAGCTGCCTTTAATGTATTTTTCAAAATGCTGATTTGCTGACACATTTGTGACAATATGGGGGGGGGGGGGGGGTTTGGCAAAATACATGGGGGTTTTGGCATCATGTATGGTTAATCTTCTGAATGATGCTCTTAGTCAATTTACTGCAAAACACAAAGCATTTACTCTAATTTTCCAAGTGTTGATTTGTTTGTCTCCTGAGTTTCCGTTCATGAATGAAGTATGTCTTTTGGTTTGATGTCTTTTGGTTCAAAAAACCTTCTCATTAATTACATTTCAGTATTTTTCCAATCAGATATCTTTGTAATCATTAGTCGAGAATATCTGTCAATTTTAAGTTGATATAATTCTAATATAATTTTTCACACGAAAATCTTTTATACTTGAAGTGTAGACCATTTGATCTGAAAAACATTGATATTATATAACGAATCAATTCTCCCAAAAGAACTTAACTTAGAGTGTCAGGTAAAAATTTAAAAGTAAATTTATAATTCCAACATCAGTGATGCTTAAAATAGTCACGTACGTTGCATCAATCTGCCATGAAACAGTTTTCTTGTATCCACTTATTCATAAAGGTATTCGATAAATTAGTAAACGTCAGGAAGCTTTCTTGATTCATCTGCTCCCACTCACATGTATTGATCCCCCAACAGAAGACACATCTCCATGAATGGCATAAAACATGTCAGAGAAGCACTTGCTTACACTCAGAGAACGTGTCAGGGCAGCAAGCAATATTCTTGGCCATCAACCTTTGAATGAAGTCTGTTAGTCATCTGTTGGGGCGAGCGTGATCATATTGAAGTTAGTGCATGGTGTGGTGGACAGGCAGAAGTTATTCTTCTCCAGTTGTTACCACCTCATTAGGTTTAAAAACTGCGGTACATGGATGAAAAGGAAAAAAAAATTAATATCTTTGTACAAACAAGTATTGCGTTAATTCCACACTGAAATTTGATTCAAAGTTAAAAAATTTTATTTTTAATCAATTAAACCATATCAATAAATCAATAAAAAAGAAAAATATTACTTACTTTTTTAAAAATATGGGTCATATGATAATATGAAAATGGATGTAATTTAGTACGTTAAACTCTTGATCATTGTTTGCTATATTCAAATTCGATGATCGAATGTCATAGAGAACGGACAAACTAATATATGCATAGCAAACAAAAAACAAAAGAACTGATTGCGGTAAATTTAATTATATACCTTTAATGTTTCATTGATTTGATATATATTCAAAATCCAACATTACTTTCATTGAAATATCTTCTTTTTCGTCTTGGCTTTTATCAGCCATATCAAACAACATGGTTAGCTTTTGTTGGAAGCGACAAATTAAAGTGTCTTTGCTCTTGGGTTGATATAATGTATTAAAATGATTCAAATTTTAGCTAATCCGGTGTGCAGCAATTATTTGTGTGGTGAAGATACTTGAATGAGAACAAGTATGCTGCAGGTACGCATAGAGCAAAAAAAACTCACGAGTGAAATGCAACGTTTCCCTCGCTAGTTTTTTTTTCTTTTTGAACGTACCTGCAGTGCAGGTATGTACTAATAGAATTATCATGTGCTTTGGTGTATTTGTAGAGTTTTATTGCTAGACCCACGTTCTTTGTCTGATAATTCTTTCACATGTCGAAACAAATAAAATTTTAAATAATATATTTTAAATATCAAATGCATTATTGCAGATTTTACTTATTTCAGAGTGCAAAAAACTTATAAGACGAAAAATGTAGATTTATATGTACCGTATTCGTAGGTGACAATTCATTATGTGTGGATCGAATCACGGAAAAATGTTAGTCGTACACTTTTTTTTTAAAGAAATATGAAAAATTTTGAAAATATGAAAAAAGTAAAAATATAAAAAAATATATAAATTATGTATAAAATTAATATGTGTTGTGTATATATATATATATATATATATACACATTATTTGATCACAATCAGGGATAGGAGTGCATTTATTTGTGGCTAATCATCCACGGCTAGCTCCGGCCACTTGTCTTCCATATCAAGATTTGTTCAATGTTCAACGCCAAATTATTAATTAGGTCATTCTAACACTAAATCAATTAGCAATCGGGGAACCGATATCTTTTAACATTTTTTTTAAAAAAAATTAAGATATGTAGTAAAGGGGAGTTAAATAAACATTTAAAAATAATTAGAGAAAAAATTAAATATTAAATTTAAATGTAAAATAAAAAATTATAAAAATTAATATAAAAAATTAACTGATTTAAATTCGATTGAGCACAAAAATAATAAATTAGTTAATAGGTTATTTTTATATAATAAATTTTATTAAATATTTATTTAAAATTTTAGAACATTAAATTTATTAAATTTTATAAATTAAATTTTAAAATTTAAAATTTAAATAAATATTTAATAACTTTCATTAAGATTAAGTTCTTCTAAAACACTTCACTTCATAAAGTGCGCTGATCTCAAATCTTAAATTATGATAAAAACTGAAATTAGTACACACCATTTAATGGATACAAGTCACCTTTTTTTTTTAAAAAAAAAATTTATAAAACTTTGACATTAATTTGCATCGCTTTCCCAACCTAGCAACTCAACTGCAGCTTCTTCTCCCTTTTGCAGCTTTCCATTGCTCTGTTTTCTTCGCAACTCTATGCCCATTTTCTCTATGATGGCACGAAGGATCCATAATTTTAAAGCTGCAGCATAATCAATATTCTTATACATTCCAACTTATTGTTTGTTCTCGTGGAAGAATGAGGATTTTTGTTTGAAGAAAAACACAGAAATATCTTCAGTTTGTCTCTGTTTCAAAATATCTTTCTCATATGATGATGCGATGAGAACTCTGGCATAGAAAGTTTGTGAAGCGCTAAGTGCCCGTGGACTGAGCAGCTCCAACTTACCCACCCAAGACCCCAAAATCCTTTCCATTAAATGCATCAAAGTTTTCCAAACTACCATTAGTCTCAGCTGAAATAGTGAAAGACTCTGATGGCGACCCCGTTCTTCCTGGTAGCCGATACGGACTCATAACTCCATTCGGCAGGGACGGTGGCGGGCTTTAGTATGGCAAAACTGGAAACTCGACTTGTCCAGTTGCAGTCTTGCAATGCTTAATTATCGGAGATAGCTCCAAGCAAGCCATTAGTTTTCCACGTCTTGAAACCGGTAACCTTTACATTACCACAAATAGCCGTGTGGAAATTTCATTTGCTAAGAAAGTGAATTGTGGTGAATGGTCAGAGTGGATAGTGGCTGGCAAATGGGTGGCTATTGGCGGTCCTCAAGGCCATCCCGGGCAGAACTTGCTGAGAGGTGAGTCTCAAGGACGCAGGTGTGAAAATTTCATTTAACAAATTTAATATTTCATATAAAATTTTATATTTTATTTTAAATTATAACTAATACTATGTGTCTTAATTATTTATATGACTATTTAAATAACTTATATTTATTGAAATAAATTCAAAATTTATTATATATGAACTGATAATATAGTGTGACAGAATAAGTTAAAAGTCTAGCTAATTTAACATATATTATTTACATGATTAGTATTAAAGTGATTTAAAATTTAACCAATAATATGTATGGCAAATATTTCCATCAACTAATATTTGCTTATATAAATTGAAAGTTAAGAGTATGATAATACTGTCTCAAAACGGAAAGAATCTCACGTACGTCCCAACTCACGAACTCTTTTGTAATGAAATCAGTGATCTTCTATCAATGTTGCACACATACTCCCAAAATATATGTGAAATTGTGAATCACGTGCATGATAATGTGTGGGTCGTGGACTGTGCCACTGCATCCTGTTTCTCGGTTCGGTTGAATTAATCACCAATCAAACTAGAGTTGCCATGCTTAGTTACGAATATATCATTGATGACCTGCCAGTTTGACTAAAAAATGGCCTGAGTTATGGCAGTCAAGAACCCACGTAATTTTTTCTGCAATGATATTTTCAGCCATCCACTAAATGAAGATTCAATAACATGACTGAGTATTACCAACATCAATTAAGATTTATGTAGAAAGAATTGAGGTGTGGTAGGTGCACTAGGTGAATAATACGTACACGAAAGAAGCTAGCTATAAACAAGAAATTTTTGGTTTTTCTATTCTTGTATTTCACCAAAATTTTATTTAAAAATAATTAGATTATAAATTTTATTTAACTTTGAAGTTCAAATTATAAATTGGTTAAAATATACAAAATTCTCCCTAAACTATGCCTCAAATTTAAATAACCCTTTTGAACTTTAAAATTTTACAATTAATCTTTTTCATCTATGAAAAATATGCAAAAGATATTTTTCTGTTAAATTTTCTATTATATTTTAGATGTCCCTTGATTAAACTCTAAATTGACCAAGAAAAAAAGATCAAAATACCCTTCATCCTCTGCCCTTTGCCACTCATGCATGGCCATCCTTCCTTCATTCCGATTGCTCCTATCTTATTTTGTGTCAACTTGATTCATTAGTTGCAACAAAATGAGTGAGAATATGCAAAAGAATGCTGAAAATTGAAAGAAAAAGATGTAGTAGATATAAGCACACTTGCTGTGATAACAGAGAAAAAATAATAAAAAGGCAAGAAAGAGGAAATGAGGGAAGAGTTGGCAACAAGAAAGAAGCAAAAATATGGCAGCTGTGCAAAATTAAAAATAGAGTGACAAGAGTAGCAAGTGGGATGTGAAAGCAGAATATCAAGGAAAAGAAAAATGGCTATTGTGCAAAGAAATCTCATGGAAGAGAAACAAATAGTAGTAGCTACATAAAATTAGGACAAATGCTACCACCAAAAAGGCAACTTTATGAAATAAAAATGAAGGGACAAAAGGATGAAATAAATAGAATAGGAGAGGAGATGACAGATGAAGGACTAGATGGTGTTGAGTTAGGCAAGAAGAAACACTTACCTAACAAGAAATAGTAGACCCCATTTGAGAAGGAAAGGAATCGCTAGCATCATCTCCCACTATTTCTCTCATTTGCTACCTCTTACCCTAACAACTAAGAATGAAAATGGGGAAAAGTAGTGAATAGCAAACAAAAAAAGGGTGGGTACATGTTGAGAAGAAAAGTCAAGGAAAGAGTCATCTAGAAGCTTCAAGAAATGGAAGTGAAAAGAAAAGAGAGAAAAAAAATAAAAGAAATCAAAGTAAAACAAAATAAAAGAGGTTTACAGATGGTGGCAAAATTAGAGAGGTAGAGGTGGCAAAGGCTATAGAACATGCGGCCCTTATGAAATTTGTGATTGTGATAAAGGAGATAGATAAGAACAATTGGAAGGTGGGAAGAGTGGCTCAGCATGAATGGTGGAAGGTGGAGGATGAAGGATATTTTAGTCTTTTTCTTCTTGATCAATTTGGGATTTGATCAAAAGATATTCAAAATTTAACAAAAAACTTAATGAAATAAATATTTTACATATTTTTTTATAATTGAAGAGGGTTAGTTGTAAAATTTTAAAATTCAGAAAAATTACTTAAAATCGAAACATAGTTCAGGGTTGTATATATTTTACCCTTATAAATTTAATAAATATCATTGATGATTTGCTAGTTTGATTTATATTTGAGGCCGGCTACTGGCAGGACACACAGTGAGTTATGGCATTCATGAACCCGTGTGATTTTTTCTATAGCTTTGTAGTTATATTTTTAGTCACCTGGATGAAAATTCAATAACTTGTTTGGCTATTATCTACATTAATTATGATTTATATAGGTAAAGTTGAGGTGTGGTAAATGGCATAGATGAATAATAAGTATATATGAAAGAAAGTATGAACAAAAAATTTGATTGCTCTATTCTTGTATCTCATTAAAATTTGACATAAAAAAATTAGACTATAAAATTTTTCAATTTAAATTCTAAAATTTTAAAAATGTATTATTTTGCATAAAATTTTATTGAATACTGTGTGTCTTAATTATTTATGTAACTAGCATAATATCCTATATTTATTAATATGAATTCAAAATTTATTATATGCTAACTAATAAAATTAAATAAAAATATAAACTACCATTAGCTTGTTGGTCTCCGGTCTTCACAAATTTTAGAAGGGAATCATGTTGTTCTCTTAAATAATCTTCGTACAAACAGCAGCTTTGTAGATTAATTGCTACTGTTTTGCTCCCTTTGTTCTTCTTTCTTTGCAATTCTTGCTACTCCGATTTCTATCTTCTAATTTATAATTCACAAAACAGTTTACTTATCAATAAATTTGGTTAAAATTAAACGTTAATATCTTCACACATCAATAAAACTGTAACTGTCCCACTCGCGCAACATCCATTCATTTAATAAACACCTTAAATCTGTTAGATTTTATGATTATGTGTCGTCAGATTTAATAAGTTTAATAATAAAAATTAATATCATGAGAATAATGAATTTGAATGTTAAAAGAGTTTTAATATTTTTATAACTTTAATTATTTAAATAATTTTATTTTTGTTTAATTTTTATAATATAAAATTTACATTAAATTTATTAATTCTTATAAATTAAATTATAAAATTTACAAAAATTAACAATTGATCACAAAGAAAATATATAAAATTAAATGAATTAGATGTTGTGAGAATAAGATTTCTGAGATCAAAATCGAGGGTTGGGGGTTGGAGAGTGAGAAGGGCCAAGGTGTCCGGGGAGATTAGGGGTGCTGTTTCTAAATTTAGATCATCATTGAAATGGGAGCTACTAGAACATTGGTTTATCCAGCGTGAATCACTGATTAAATTGATTTAGTGTGAGTTACTGCTCGCCTTCTAATGTGAACCATAACTTATTTATTTTAGATGTGGGTTCAGTGTGAATTACAACTCACCCCATCCCACATGTGAGCTCAGTATAGACTACAACTTATCTATTAAATTTAAAAATAAATACACTGGTCATCCTCGTGAAATTAAAGAGGGGGCACATGAGAGAGAGTGAGGAGACTTGAATTGACAGGTGCATGAAAATGATAATCACATGCATGAAAATGTGTGGGCTGTGGGTGTGCCACTGCATGAGATAAGGATTTGTTGTGGAGTATCATTGACAGCCGCGTTGCATCGTTGAGCCCTCTTGTGGGGTCCTAACTATGAAAACGACATGGGTATGCATGTGCGTATTCGTATGCGACAATTCATTATGTATCCATCAGGTGTCACTCCGATGTGGGAGTGCATTTAATTGTGGCTAATCGTCCGCGTCCAGCTACCTGCCACCGCTCGTCTCCTCGTCTCCAAAATCGGGATTTGTTCAACGTCCAACCCCAAACACTAGTTCCGTCATTCTCACACTAAATCAATCACTGATCAATCCAGATTCTTTAAAGAAAATTAAGATATGCGAAAGAAAAAGATAAATATTAAATTAAAAAAAATGAAAAAATTAAATTTAAATAAAAAATAAAAAATAATTGAATTCATTAAAAAATATTAAAGATTTAAATTTGTAATTGATTAAGGTAAAGATAATAAATTAATAATTATATTATTTTTATAAATTAAATTTTATTAAATATCTATTTAAAAATTTAAATTATTTAATCTTACCAAAATTTTAAATTTTAAAAGTTAGATGAACATTTAGTAACTTTTATTAGAAATCAAATCCTATAAAACCCTTCATCATGTAATGTTAATTAATTTTAGCTCTTAAATTATATTAAAAATTGGATGAATACACATTATTTAATAAATATATTTCACTTTTTTTTTTTTTTTACTTAATGAAACTTTAGCGTTAATTTTCATTGCTTTCTCGACCTAACAACTGTTCCCATGCTCATTCTTCCTCTCCCTTTTGCACCTTTCATTGGCTCTGTTTTCTTCTCCGCCAGTTTTCTTCACAACTCTATGCCCATTTTCTCTTATTGAGCACCATGATGGCAAGAAGGATCCATTAGTTGAAAGCTGCAGCAGAATCTGCACACAACCTTACTTAAAATTTTTACTGAGTCAATTATTTTTTTGCTTTTTCACTTTACTCATTAATTCCTAATCGAAAATAGCTGACTCAAATTAAAACATTACCACAAACCAGTCAGATGTTACATGGATTTTGTTTATAATTTTAACTTCTGTTTTGCGACACCCTATTTTCTTCTCGAATTTGAGATGAAATTTTTCTGCAAAGCATATAAATAATTTTAATGCATAGTGAAATACAGATAGGTAAGGTCATTTTGTACTTGATCAGTCGTTTAGCTTTGTAAATATAATATTTTCCTTACAAAATAAATACTATTTTTCACATGGTATTGTAATGGATTGAGATTATTTAATTTTTTAAAAAATTAAGACATATAATTAAAGAAATATAAATATAAAATTAAAAGATAAAAAATTTTAAAAATTTTATAATAAAAAATTAAAAAGTCTAAATCCTATTATGACCTAGTAATGCAATTTGAACTACATAACCTTTATTTAAGTTTGTAGTGCTTCAAAAAATCATGGCATTGTTAAAATTCATATACTGAGTGACATTAAATAGTAATGGATAATATGATTCCATCACAACCCAACTAAGCAAACTCTAACTTAATATATATTATTAAGATTCTATACATGTATTCCTATCCCATAAAAAAAAAAAAATTCTATACATGTATCTCGACTGTCATTTTTATTAAAAAATTGTAAATTAAATTTAAAAGTAAATAAATAAAGTTATCAAAATCTTAAAATATATATATATATATAGCATGTCAATACAATCCCCGGATGAGGACGCAAATCAACGTCTTGGATGGCATTCATGAACCCACGTGATAATTTATTTAGTTTGTCAGTGACATTTAATCTGACATTACATAAACGAATGTGACTTTCACTTTTTTGGATGACTTGAACTTGGCCTTAGTTTCACGTCGGTGAAATTACGTTTTGTCTTATATTTTATATGAAAATACAATAAATGTGTAAAACGATATATTTTATTTTTTAATATTTAAATTAAATCATTATTATTTAATATGCATAACTAACACGTAGCCTTGACGATGTGAAACTATCATTTTTTATGTCACTTTTATTGGTGGGTTGTCATTATCGGGAGGCCCATAATAGACTATACATATCTCTGCATTCGTTTTCAAGAACTACATTACAAAGATTAATATTAATTTATGGAATAATAATAATTGTATGAAATAACTATTTACAAAGTGTTTATGTTTAAATAAAAAATTTAAAGAGAAAATATTTTAAATTTAAATATTAAAAAATTAAAAATATAAAAATATATATGAAATATGTATTTAGTTGATTTGTAGCTGGTGCAAAACCAATATATTACTATAGGATGGGGACGCAAAGGTTAATTTTTTTATATTTATTTTATTTGACTAATTATAATTATATATATGACTAATAATATAAATTTGAAATTTATTATATACTAACTAATATTACAATCCGTTAAGAGTGAGTTAAACTTTAGCTAATTTAAAATATCAAAATTATTTACAAGATTGGTACTAAAATTATTTAAAATTTAACCAACATAATGTATCGTAATTATTAACAGTGATTGATATTAATTTATATAAATTTTGTGTTAAGTGTATGATAATACTGTTTTAAAATGAAAAGAATCTCACTTAAAACTCGTAAACTCTTTCTTTGTAAATTGCATACATACATTTTTTTTAAAAAAATAATTTTAGTATCAAAATTTTATTCACTTTTTTAAAATTTAGTAAAAGATAATTTATTCTATAAAAAGATAGGCCAGTCACCGTCAAACTAGATTATTCGTCAACAAGTTAGATATTTGGTTAAAATGCACAGAATCCTCCTGAACTTTAGATCGATTTTAAAAAAATTTTCTTAAATTTTAAAAGTTTTCAAATGACCCTATTGAATTATGAAAAATACCCTATCTATCAAGTTTTCCATCAAATTTTAAGAAAATGACAAAAATAACCTTCATTGTAAAGCTGAGAAATTGAAGGCCGTGAATAGTAAAATTTTAGAGTTTTAACATTAAACCTCAACCCTAAACCCTCAAACTCTAAACCCTAAACCCTAAATCCTAAAACTCTAAACCCTAAGCCCTAAACCCTAAACCCTAAACCCTAAACCTTAAATCCTAAACCCTAAACCCTAAATCCTAAATCATAAATCTTAAAACCCTAAACCTTAAATTACAAATCTATATTAGATTTTCTTCTTTTGCATTTATGGCAGATTTGAAAATTTATGTGCATTTGAAGGGTATTTTTGTCTTTTTATTGGGTCAAAGTAGAAGTTGACTAAAAAACATCTAAATTTTGACTGAAAACTTGACGGACGGGGGTGTTTTAAAAATTTTTCATAATTCAAGAAGATCATTTAAAAACTTTTAAAGTTTAGAAAGATTTTTTAAAATCGACCTAAAATTCAAGGAAATTCTATGCATTTTAACCTAGATATTTTCTACGCGTGCCGTTACCCACATAGTAATTTTGAAAAGATAAATATAAAATTTAAAAAAATAAAAAATATCGAAATTAAAAAAAAGTTTCCAGAGATCTAAATCCTATTTTTAACTACCCACTTATTTTTATTTACAAGTTTTTTCTTTCAGTGAAAAAGTATCGTATTATATAAAATCTTTGTTTTAAGCTTAAGCTTTTAAAAGTGAAACTTCGCATAACGTTACTTTACATGCATTTATTATTACTGACCGGGCAGTAGATTTTTTTTTAAAATGATATATATATATATATATATATAATTTTTTATATAATATATATGTATATAAAATAAATTTTAAAAAATTCAAATATAAAAATATATAAATTTTGTATTTCTAAAAATATAAATATAACGGTTTTTTTTTTCACCAAGTTACATGTGCAGCTCCCAGATTTTGTGGTCTAGGCCTTTCTGTTTAATTTTACGAAAAAAGACGTATGCATCTTTTGAAAGTATATTTCAGTGCACGTGAAATTATAAAAATTAAAAAATATATATAAAAGAGTATTATACAGAGCTGTTATGTGCGCATATAATTGATGTAATTTTAGGAATTGCTCTATAAATATAGCCTTCAAAGTTCTAATTTGAGCCGCCCAGAGATAAACCAGTATAGCAATCTTTGCTTCGTTGGCAAAGAAAACCGTGATGAACACTAGTGCTTTTGCGTTGCTTACTCTCTCCACCCTCCTCTTTGCCTTAACCACCAAACTGCCGTCAGCCTCAGCTGAAGCAGTGCTCGACACGAGTGGCGAACCCCTTCGTCCTGGTCAACCATACCATGTCGTCTCGGCAATCCGGGGCGGCGGCGGTGGCGGGCTTTATTATGGCAAAACTGGGCACTCGACCTGCCCAGTTAGTGTCTTGCAACACGGATCTGATCTCCAGCGTGGAAAGACAGTAGTGTTTCAAAAAATTGAAACTGGTAGCTCTGAGATCACCACAAAAAGCGCTGTGGAAATTTCATTTGCAGATAAAGTGAAGTGTGCTGAGTCGTCAAAATGGGTACTGGTTGATTCTACATGGGTGGGTATTGGGGGTTCTCAAGACCATCCTGGCCAAAACTTGCTGACTGGCGAGTTTAAGATTCATAAACTAAGTGTCGGCGGGTTTAACACGTATGGCTTTGTATTTTACGCTGACGGTGTCAGTTATAATCTTGGGCTAAAATTTGACGGTGGAATGCGTCTAGGAGTGATTGATGAGCTAGCCTACCGGTTTGTGTTCATAAAGCCTAGTGACTCTAATCGTCTGAGCTCTATAGTGTAAAAACAAGTCGATAAAATCAAAGCTGAATGCGTGTCAATTCTCCTGTTCGTGAATAAACTCCCGTAGTTTGTCTAGTCGCCTGTTGGTCTTCCCAGCCAGTACAAGGTAAATTATGCTTCTTGTCCTTGTAATAATCTTTGAATAAAATTCAGCTTTGTTTGTCGTCGGAATTTTTTTTTTTTTTCTTTGCAAGTCTCACTGATAATTCTGTTTTCTTATTCGTAATCAGTATCAATAACTTCGTCTTCTGTCATTTACCTCTGGCAGTCTTTTATGATAGTATTTGGTAATGTGATAAATGGATGCAGTTGAGTAACGCTACGCCTATTATACGTAACAGAAGGCTAATCTTCTGTTTGATGCTCTTAATCTATTTACGGCAAAACACATTAGAGCATTTAACCTACTTTTCCTAATGCTGATTTGCTAATCTTCTTTTGAATTTCCATTCATATATGAAATATATCCCTTCCGATCTAGCTCCTCATTTTCCAACGATCCCATATCCTTTGCATGCATTTGTAAAGTAATACAAAGTGTCAGAATAATTATGATGCATTTGTGCATTGCATTATTGACCCTCTTAAAAGAAAAAAAATAAACACACACATATTAGATGTGGGTTCAGTGTGAATTACAACTCACCCCATCCCAAATGTGAGCTCCGTATAGACGACAACTTATCTATTAAATTTATAAATTAAATCGTAAAACATTTATCAAGAAAGCAGCTATAATATCTTGTAAGAAAATTTATTATTCTAAAAAATAGATTATTAAATATATGTACAAAAATAAATTTATATATCTAATAATAGTAATGAAATTTTTTTTACTGTTAAAAATATAGGGTAATAATATATATGAAAAAAATTCTGCATCCTCTCATATTTATATCTTTTTAATTAATATTTAAATAAATGAAGTAAAATGTTATATTTAAATAAAAATATAATATAATATAATATAATAATTAAATATTTTAAAAAATTAATATAATTTATTTTTTTATTTTCAATTTTTGTGTCTATATGTAAAATTTTTTATCTTCGTGTAAACTGAAATATTCAAAAATAAATACACTGGTCATCGTCGTGATATTAAAAAAGTGGGGCGCATGAGAGAGGGTGAGCAGACTTGAATTGACAGGTGCATGAAAATGATAATCACATGCATGAAAATGTGTGGGTTGTGGGTGCGCCACTGCAACATGATTCCTCGTTTAGAGATAAGGGATTTGTCGTGGAGTGTCACTGACAGGTGCATTGCAATAATTATTGAGCCCTCTCTGGTCCTAACTATCAAAACGACGTGCAGGTGCATGCGCGTATCCGTATGCGACGATTCATTATGTATCCGTCAGGTCTCACTCCGACATGGCAGTGCATTTAATTGTGGCTAATCATCTACGTCCGGCTACCCGCCACCGCTTGTCTCCTTGTCTCCGGAATCAGGATTTGTTCAACGTCCAACCCCAAATTACTAGTTCCGTAATTCTTACACCAAATCAATCACTGATCAATCGGGATCCTATATAAAGAAAATTAAGATATGCAATCTTAAATGCAAAAGAAAAAATAAATATTAAATTAAAAAATTAATGAAAAAAATTTAAATTTAGATATAAAATAAAAAATTATTGAATTTATTAAAAAATATTAAAAGATTTAAATTTGTAATTGATTAAGGTGAACATAATAAATTAATAATTATGTTATTTTTATAAATTAAATTTTATTAAATATTTATTTAAAAATTTAAATTATCAAATTTTATAAAATTTTAAATTTTAAGGATTAGATGAATATTTAGTCATTTTTATTAGAAATGAAATCCTGTAAAACACTCCATCATCTAATGTTAATTAATTTGGTCAGTCATATCTCCTGCCATCCACTGAATGAAGATTCCATAAATTCGTTGAGTTTATCAACATAAGTTACTGTAGATAGAGTTGAGGGGTAGCAGGTAGGGTAGGTGAATAATAAGTATACCAAAGAAACTAAAAAATTTTGATTTTTCTATTCTTGTATTTCATTTAAATTTTATTTAAAAAATCTGTCGTTCAAAAAAAATTTATTTAAAAAAATTAGATTATAAAATTTATTAAAATTTTAAATTCAACTCATAAAATTTAATAAATATAATATTTCATATTAAATTTTAATTAATATTATGTATTATAATTCTATATATGACTAATAATATAAATTTAAAATTTATTATATACTAACTAATACTATAATCTTTAAGAGTATGATAATACTGTTTTAAAATTCATACAAAGTTTATGTTAAGTGTATGATAATACTGTTTTAAAATGAAAAGAATCCCACTTGAAACTCTTAAACTCTTTCTGTCTAAATTGCATACATACATTATTTTAAAAAATAATTTTAGCATCAAAATTTTATTCACTTTTTTAAAATTTAGATAATTTATTCTATAAAAAGAGAGGCCACTCACCGCCAATCTAGATTATTCGTCGGCAAGTTAGGATATTCTCTATGAAGGAATGTTATTGTCACGTTTTCTCCTCACGTTTTCACTTATGTTCATCATATTGTCTCAACTTTAAAAGAAAAAAATCAATTCCATTTCAACTTTCGTTCTTATCAAATTGAGCCATGTAAGAATGTGGATCTAAAGTGTAAGTACAAGGGAGTGAATATATTATTATTTTTTTTTATGCATGCCGTTACTCACATAATAATTTTGAAAAGATAAATATAAAATTTTAAAAAAATAAAAAATATCAAAATAAAAAAAAAGTGTCAAGAGTTCTAAATCCTATTTTTACAAATTTTTTCTTTCGCTGAAAAAGTATCGTATTATATAAAATCTTTGTTTTTAACTTAAGATTTTAAAAGTGAAACTTCGCATAACGTTACTTTACATGCATTTATTATTACTGACAGGGCGGTAGATTTTTTTAAAAATGATATATATATAATTTTTTATATTATATATATGTATATAAAATAAATTAAAAAAAGTTCAAATAAAAAAATATAAATTTTATATTTCTAAAAATATAAATTTTATATTTCTAAAAATATAAATATAACAGTTTTTTTTTCCACCAAGTTACTTGTGCAGCTCCCAGATTTTGTGGTCTAGACCTTACTATTTAATTTTATGAAAAAGGATGTATGCAACTGTTGAAAGTATATTTTCAGTGCACGTGGAATTATAAAAATTAACAAAAATATATATAAAAGAGTATTATACAGAGATGTTATGTGCGCATGTAATTGATGTAATTTTGGGAATTGCTCTATAAATATAGGCTTCAAAGTTCTAATTTGAGCCGCCCAGAGATAAACCAGTATAGCAGTCTTTGCTTTGTTGGCAAAGAAAACCACGATGAACACTAGTGCTTTTGCGTTGCTTACTCTCTCCACCCTCCTCTTTGCCTTAACCACCAAACTGCCGTTAGCCTCAGCTGAAGCAGTGCTCGACACAAGTGGCGAACCCCTTCGTCCTGGTAAACCATACTATATCGTCTCGGCAATCTGGGGCGCCGGCGGTGGCGGGCTTTATTATGGCAAAACTGGGGACTCGACCTGCCCAGTTAGTGTCTTGCAACACGGATTTGATGTCCTGCGTGGAAAGCCAGTAGTGTTTCAAAAAATTGAAACTGGTAGCTCTGAGATCACCACAAAAAGCGCTGTGGAAATTTCATTTGCAGATAAAGTGAAGTGTGCTGAGTCGTCAAAATGGGTACTGGTTGATTCTTCGTGGGTGGGTATTGGTGGTTCTCAAGACCATTCTGGCCAAAACTTGCTGACTGGCGAGTTTAAGATTCGTAAAGAAAGTTTCGCGTATAACTTTGAATTTTACGCTGACGGTGTCAGTTATCTTATTGGGAGAAAATTTGACGAGAGTGGAAGGCGTCTAGGAGTGGTCGATGAGCCAACCATCCCGTTTGTGTTCATAAAGTATAGTGACTCTAATCGTCTAAGCTCTATAGTGTAAAAACAAGTCGATAAAATCAAAGCTGAATGTGTGTCAGTTCCCCTGTCCCTGAATAAACTCCCATAGTTAGTCTGGTTGCTTGTTGGTCTTCCCAGCCAGTACTAGGCAATTATGCTTCTTGTCCTTGTAATAATCTTTGAATAAAATTCAGCTTTGTTTATCGTCGGAATGTTTTTAATTTGTTTTCTTTGCGATTCTCACTGATAATTCTGTTTTCTTATTCATAATTAGTTTCAATAACTTCGTCTTCTGTCGTTTACCTCCGGCAGTCTTTTATGACAGTATCTGGTAATGTGATAAATGAATGCAGTTGAGTAACAGTACGCCTATTATACGTAACAGAAGGTTAATCTTCTGTTTGATGCTCTTAATCTATTTACGGCAAAACACATCGAGCTTTTAACCTACTTTTCCTAATGCTGATTTGCTAATCTTCTTTTGAATTTCCATTCATATGTGAACTATATCGCTTCTGGTCTGAAGAAGCTTCTCACTTGAGCTCCTCATTTTCCAACGATCCCATATCCTGTGCATTCATTTGTATAGTGTATCTCTCTCATTCTCAGGCCACGCTACATCAATCTGCTATGAAACATTTTACTTTCAACCATCCATTCAAATAAGTACTCAACAAATTAGTAAACCTCAGGAAGCTTTCTTGATTCCACAGCAAGCAACTAATGAAGACTTTATTTCCAGTGTTTCGATTCGCCCAGAGCCTTTACATCTAATACCTTGCCTTTCAGTTGCATCGTGGGCAACATTTCTCATGTAAATTTAAAATTAATTATATACTAACTAATAATATAGTGTGTCAAAGTGATATAAATTTTTGGTAATGAGGTATGCCCTAATTGTTTATATGGCTAGTATGGTGACTAATATTTGTTAATATAAATTATAAAGTTAATTATATACTAATTAATAATATAATGTGTCAATTTAAATCATATATGAAAAACTTTATTTAAAAGAAAATTATTAATTTAAATAATTTTATAAAATAATAAAAAAAATACAAAGTGTCAAAATAATTTAATTATGATGCATTTGTACATTGCATTATTGACCCTTACTCATTACAGTATCTTTGCACATATATTTCCTTAATTAGACACTGAAATTAATGTCATTCAAAGCTAAGAATTTTTTTTATTTAATTGGACTATGTCGATAAATGAATTACTAAGAAGGACAAATTAATAAATAAATAAATATATATATATATATATACACACACACAGGGTTCTTGGATGGCATATATTAACCCACGTTATAATTTCATTGTTTAGCTGTCATCAAGCTTATGATTTATACCGAATATGCGGGGTTGAGATGTGGCAGGTAGTTGGAGTAGGTGAACAATAAGTATATGAACCAAACACTGGACCAAAAACATTTTGTTTGGGAATGGTATGACCTAACGTCTAATGTAGATTTAGACTTAAGTGTATCATGAGATTTGTATCTTTTAATTCTTTTAATTTTGATAACATATTTTATTTTATTTATAATTTAATATATAAATTTCTTTTTTATTATTTTTCTTTAATTTTTTTTTATTCTCCCTGTATCGAGGTCTGTGTACCGTGTTACTGTTTAAGAATGGAAATAATCTCACTTACAGTTCTTGAACTTGTAGTAATAGCGCAAAATGGACGGCTCTTTTTTTTTTTTTAATAGGATTATAAAATAAAAGAAAACATGAAAAACAACAACTCTAGCAACACCTAATTAATACCTCCTAAATACATGCCCAACATATCCCTACTGATTTTAACAACAGCTATACTAGCTTCTAATTTTGACAACAGTCCATACTGATGCCATTCATGAACCCACTAAAGTGGGACAACTCGACATCTTGGATCAAATTCATGTGGCTGAAACTGATGGGGACAAACATTATCTGAAAAGTTAAAACTAAACAATAGAAATCACAAATCAAACAAAACCTTACCATTTTTGTCTGTCTTCATGTCAGTAACATGTCCATCAAATCTATTCTATTTTTAGCTCCACACGGCCTTAGATTTTTCTGCATTAATTTTAGCAGTTGCTCTATAAATACTGCCCTCTAAACTCTCATTTGAGCCACCAAGAGATTAATTAATACAGCATTCTTGGCTTCGTTGGCAGACAAAACCATGATTATGACCGCTAGTGGTTTTGCTTTGCTCACTGTCACCACCCTTCTCAAGACCACCCTGACCAACAGTGGCTGAGTGGCGAGTTTAAGATTCAGAAAAATGGAGCTATCGGGTATAAGTTTGTGTTCTGTCCTACAATCGCTGCCCCACCCCGTCTGTGTTATGATATTGGGTTGAAAATAGAAAATGGAAGGCGTCTGATTTTGAAGGAAGAAGAACCCTTCAATCTTGTGTTCGGAAGGGTTCCTTTGAGCTCTATTATACAACTGAATGTGTGTAACAGTTATCCTAATTGTGAATTCCGGTGCCGGTCTTCCCAAAATGTAGGAGGGAAACATCTTGTTGTCTTCTCTTTAAATAAAATGCAGCTTGTCATAACCCTTACCTTTTGGATATAAATTAATCCCCTTAAAAGTAAGAACCGCTAACAGTAAATCCATAATAAAATGCAGCTTTGTTTATGATTGTTTTGACTTTCTTTTTCTATTGCAATTAATTCTTACACTAATTCTACTTGAAAGTTGGATATGTCATAAATGGAAAAAGTTGAGTCTTCCTCATTATTATGGGTTCAGCCTCATCAAAAAGTTGTGTAAAACGCAAAGGACAATTAATAATAGGAAACTTTTCTTTCGAACTTGATAAGCATCAGATAAGTAATCTTATTAACCAATAGTTAGCTTATTTGATTGATTTTTTATTTATAATAATTATATAATTTAAATTTAATTTTAAGAATTTCTTGTTAGCAAACAATTTATAATTTTACTACAAATTTTTATTAAAATTAATAAATTGTCTTGACCTTAAATTACGAAAAGCTTCCTCTTATGTTCAACATTTTATATAAAAAAATTATCTCATAATATGTGATAAATTACGACTCCTTTTCATTTTTTTCAAAATTGCATGAGAATTAAAAGCTAAAACCTTTGTCTTAACTCCGTCCCTTTTACCTTTTGAGTTGTGCCCAAATGACCAGCTAAATGTGACATTAGGCATCAGATCTACACAAAATTAGCAATGGTAATTATCAAATTTCACTTCAATAATATGCAGTGTAAATTAAGAGTAATACTGCTGTTGGCGCACATTGGAGTACTTTCGATTGCTGGGAAACTTGAACACAATTAATCTAAATTATAAAGTTAATTATATACTAATTAATAATATAATGTGTCCATTTAAATTATATATTTAAAAAATTTATTTGAAATAAAATTATTTGTTTAAATAATTTTATAAAATAATAAAAAAAGAATACAAAGTGTCAAAATAATTTAATTTTGATGTATTTGTACATTGCATTATTGAGCCTCTTAGGTCCTAGTGGCTCTTCTTCTTCTTCGCCCTTTTGCAGCTTTCCTTGGCTATGTTTTCTTCTCCAGCAGCTTTCTTCGCAACTCTAAGCCCATTTTCTCTTGTTAAGCACCTTGATGGAAAGAAGGTTCCAAAAGTCGAAAGCAGAATCTGCACACAACCTTACTTAAAATTTTTACTAAGTCAACTATTTTTACTTGTTTACTTTACTCATGAATTCCTAATCGAAAATCGTTGACTCAAATTAATATATTACCACAAACTAGCAAGATGTTAACCTGAATTTTGTTTATAATTTTAACTTTTGGTTTGGGACATCCTACTTTTGAGATGAAATTTTTTGGAAAGTATGAAAACAATTTAAATACTTAGTGAAATACAAATAGGTAAGGTCAATTTGTACTTCATCAGTCATTTAGCTTTGTTAATATAATATCTTTCTTACAAAAAAAATATATATTTTCACTTAAAATTGTAACAGATCGATTTCTTCTAACTTTCTTAAAAATAATATTAAAAGCAAAAAAAAAATACACATATTATAAAATAAAAAATTATAATTAAAAAAGAAAACCAAAAAATTTAAATTCTATTATAACCTAATAATGCAATTTGAACTACATAACCATTATTTACGTTTCTAGTGCCTCAAAAAAACATGGCATTGTTAAAATTCATATTCAGAGTGACATTAAATAGTAATGGATAGTATGATTCCACCATAACCGAACTAAGCCAAACTCTAACTTAGTATATACTGTTGATATTCTATACATGTATCTCACGTGTTCCCTTTGTTAATTAATATTTTTATAAAAAATAACCAAAAAAATTTATAAATCATATCTAAAAGCAAATAGAAAAAATATCAAAATTGAAAAAAGAAATGTAACACGCCATACGGTGTCTGGATAGGAAAATGATTGGAGTGTATATTAGTATATGACGTTTTGAAGGTATAATTAAAGAGAAGAAAGGATAAACGTAATCTTCTTTCTAATTATACTTTTTAGACTATTAAATTAATGTGTACAAACAACATCTATCGTTCCAAAAGGCACACAAATCAACGTCTTGGATGGCATTTATTGACGCACGTGATAATTTCTTTCTTTTGTCAGTGATATTTTCTGCCATCTCCACTTGGTTGGCTATCATCAAGCTTATGATTTATACAGAATACGCAGAGTGCAGGTGTGGCATGTGATCGGAGCAGGTGAACCAAACACTGGACCAAAAATATTTTATTTGATAATGGTATGACCTAACGGCTAATGTAGATTTAGAGTTAAGCGCATCGTGAGATGTGTGTCTTTTAATTTTGATAATATATTTTACTTTTTTATAATTTAATACATATATTTAATTTTTGTTATTTTTTAAATTTCTTTTTTTCTTTTTTTTATTATTCTACCCGTGTATCGTTTACTGTTTAAAAATGAAAAAAATCTCACATAAACTTTTGAACTTGCGGTAATAGAGCAAAATGGAGGGCTTCTGATTTTGACAATACCCCATGCAGATGGCAATCATGAACCCACTAAAGTGGGACAACTCGACATCCTGGATCGCATTCATGAAACCACGTGGCTGAAACAGATGGGGACAAACTTTATCGGAAAAGTTGAAACCAAACAAATGACATCACAAATCAAACAAACCGCACCATTTTTATCTGTCTTCATGTCAGTCACATAGCCGTCAAATCTACAATCGATGCCCCACCCCGTCTGTGTTATGATATTGGGTTGAAAATAGAAAATGGAAGGCGTCTGATTTTGAAGGAAGAAGAACCCTTCAATCTTGTGTTCGAAAGGGTTCCTTTGAGCTCTATTATATAACTGAATGTGTGTAACAGTTATCCTAATTGTGATTGCCGGCGGTGGTCGTCACAAAATGTAGAAGGAAACATCTTGTTGTCTTCTCTTTAAATAAAATGCAGCTTGTCATATCCCTAACCTTTTGGATATAAAATTAATACCCTTAAAAGTACGTACCGTTAACAGTAAATCCATAATAAAATGCAGCTTTGTTTATGATTGTTTTGACCTTTTTTTTTTCTATTGCAATTAATTCTTACGCAATTAAATTAAATGCAACTTGGGAGTTGGATGTGCCATAAATGGAAAAAGTTCAGTCTCCCTCATTATTATGGGTTCAACCTCATCAAAAAAGTTGTGTAAAACGCGTAGAACAATTAATAATTGGAAACTTTTCTTTCGTACTCCATAAACATCGGATAGGTAATCTTACTAACTAATAGTTAGCTTATTTGATCTGTCTTTTATTTATGATAATTATATAATTTAAATTTAATTATAAAATTTTTTATTAATAAATAATTTATAATTTTATCATAAATTTTTGTTAAAATTAATAATTTATTTTGACCTTAAAATATGAAGAACTTTCTCTAATGTTAAACATTTTATATAAAAAAAATTATCTCATAATATGTGATAAATTATGACTCCTTTTCGTTTTTTTTTTCAAAATTGTATGAGTATCAAAAGCTAAAACCTTTGTCCTAACTCCGTCCCTTTTACCTTTTGAGTTGTGCCCAAATGGCCAGCTAAATGTGACTTTAGGCATTAGATTTAGACAAAATTAGCAATGGTAATTATCAAATTTCACTTCAATAATATGCAGTGTAAATTAAGAGTAATACTGCTGTTGGCGCACAATTTCAAATTTGTATCATAATATAATTGTGACAAAGAAAGTTATCATTGATTTGTGGGATATATTTTTCAAACAAAGTTGTAAAATACAGAGAGTTGAAGTGTTCTTTTTTCCTTTAAAAGTTATTTTATGACCAATACTACAGAGAAATACATAGAGCTGCTTTTAATGTATTTTTTCAAATGCTGATTTGCTGACACATTTGTGACCATAGGGGGGGCAGGGTTGGCAAAATACATGGGGGTTTTGGCATCATGTATGGTTAATCTTCTGAATGATGCTCTTAATCAATTTACTGCAAAACACAAAGCATTTACCCTAATTTTCCAAATGTTGATTTGTTTGTCTCCTGAGTTTCCGTTCATGAATGAAGTATGTCTTTTGGTTTGACGTCTTCTGGTTCAAAAAACTTTCTCATTAATTACATTTTAGTAATCAGATATCTTTGTAGTCATTGGTCGAGAATATCTGTCAATTTTAAGTTGATATAATTCTAATATAATTTTTCACACGAAAATCTTTTATACTTGAAATATAGACTATTTGATCTGAAAAATGCTGACATCATATAACGAATCAATTCTCTCAAAAAAACTTAACTTAGAGTGCCAGGTAAAAATTTAAAAATAAATTTATAATTCCAACATCAGTGATGCTTAAAATAGTCACGTATGTTGCATCAATCTGCCATGAAACAGTTTTCTTGTGTCCACTTATTCATAAAGGTACTCGATAAATTAGTAAACGTCAAGAAGCTCTCTTGATTCATCTGCTCCCACTTACATGTATTGATCCCCCAACAGAAGACACATCTCCATGAATGGCATAAAACATGGTCAGAGAAGCACTTGCTCACACTCAGAGAACGTGTCAGGGCAGCAAGTAATATTCTTGACAGTAATGTTATTTTTACACTTTCTATCTACAACTATCATCTCTTTCATTTATTTCTTTTCTTTTAATTTTTTATACTCATTTTTAGCAAAAATGAGATGGGCCGCGTCTCTGACGAGGCCCATCACGTAACCTTACGGATGTAAGGTTAGCATTTCCGATATTCTTGGCCACCAACCTTTGAGTGAAGTCTGTTAGTCATCTGTCGGGGCGACCGTGATTAGTGCATGGTGTGGTGGACAGGCAGAAGTTATTCTTCTCTAGTTGTTACCACCTCACTAGGTTTAAAAACAGCGGTAAATGGATGAAAAGGAAAAAAAAAAATTAATATCTTTGTACAAACAAGTATTGCGTTAATTCCACACTGAAATTTGATTCAAAGTTAAAAAATTTTACTTTTAATCAATTAAACCATATCAGTAAATCAATAAAAAGAAAAATATTACTTACTTTTTTAAAAATATGGGTCATATGATAATATGAAAATGGATGTAATTTAGTACGTTAAACTCTTGATTGTTGTTTGCGATATTCAAATTCGATTCAATGAAATAAAAAAATTCAATGATCGAATGTCATAGAGTACGGACAAACTAATATATGCATAGCAAACAAAAAACAAGAGAACTGATTGCCGTAAATTTAATTATATACCTTTAATGTTTCATTGATTTGATATATACTCAAAATCCAGCATTACTTTTCATTGAAATATCCTCTTCGTCTTGGTCTTTATCAGCCATCTCAAACAACATGGTTAGCTTTTGTTGGAAGCGACAAATTAAAGTGTCTTTGCTCTTGGGTTGGCTATGATTATTACCTAGAAGCTTATGATACATAGAGGCAGAGTTGAGGTGGGTAGTTGAAGTTGGTTAAAGAAAAAAGATAAAAGACATAATGCACTAAAAAATTTTGCCATGTGATGATTATTGTAATTAATTACATGTTAGCTAATGATATCATATGTATAAGTGATTAAAATTTTAACTAATATGGTCGCAATTATTATAAGATTAATTAGTATAGTGAATGACATTTGTTATTCTCAATTCAAAATTAATTATATGTTAGCTAATAATTTGGTGTGTAGAGTGATTTAGAATACTGTATGTTGCAATTATTTATATAACTAGTATGGTGACCAATATTTAATAATGTAAATTTAATGATATGCTAACTAATGATATGATGTATTAAAATGATTCAAATTTTAGCTAATCCGGTGTGCAGCAATTATTTGTGTGGTGAAGATACTTGAATGAGAACAAGTATGCTGCAGGTACGCGCGGAGCCAAAAAAACTCACGAGTGAAATGCACCGTTTCCCTAGCTAGTTTTTTTTCCCTTTTGAACGTACCTGCAGTGCAGGTATGTACTAATAGAATTATCATGTCCTTTTGTGTATTTGTACAGTTTTGTTGTTAAACCCACGTTCTTTGTCTGATAATTCTTTCACATATCGAAACAAATAAAATTTAAAATAATATATTTTAAAGATCAAATGCATTATTGCAGATTTTACTTGTTTCAGAGTGTAAAAAACTTATAAGACGAAAAATGTAGATTTATATGTACCGTATTCGTAGGTGACAATTCATTATGTGTGGATCGAATCACGGAAAAATGTTAGTCGTACACTTTTTTTTTAAAGAAATATGAAAAATTTTGAAAATATGAAAAAAGTAAAAATATAAAAAAATATATAAATTATGTATAAAATTAATATGTGTTGTGTATATATATATATATATATATATATATATATATATATATATATATATATATATATATATATATATATATATATATATATACACATTATTTGATCACAATCAGGGATAGGAGTGCATTTATTTGTGGGTAATCATCTACGGCTAGCTCCGGCCACTTGTCTTCCATATCAAGATTTGTTCAATGTTCAACGCCAAATTATTAATTAGGTCATTCTAACACTAAATCAATTAGCAATCGGGGAACCGATATCTTTTAACATTTTTTTAAAAAAAAATTAAGATATGTAGTAAGGGGGAGTTAAATAAACATTTAAAAATAATTAGAGAAAAAATTAAATATTAAATTTAAATGTAAAATAAAAAATTATAAAAATTAATATAAAAAATTAACTGATTTAAATTCGATTGAGCACAAAAATAATAAATTAGTTAATAGGTTATTTTTATATAATAAATTTTATTAAATATTTATTTAAAATTTTAGAACATTAAATTTATTAAATTTTATAAATTAAATTTTAAAATTTAAAATTTAAATAAATATTTAATAACTTTCATTAAGATTAAGTTCTTCTAAAACACTTCACTTCATAAAGTGCGCTGATCTCAAATCTTAAATTATGATAAAAACTGAAATTAGTACACACCATTTAATGGATACAAGTCACCTTTTTTTTTTAAAAAAAAAATTTATAAAACTTTGACATTAATTTTCATCGCTTTCCCAACCTAACAACTCAACTGCAGCTTCTTCTCCCTTTTGCAGCTTTCCATTGCTCTGTTTTCTTCGCAACTCTATGCCCATTTTCTCTATGATGGCACGAAGGATCCATAATTTTAAAGCTGCAGCATAATCAATATTCTTATACATTCCAACTTATTGTTTGTTCTCGTGGAAGAATGAGGATTTTTGTTTGAAGAAAAACACAGAAATATCTTCAGTTTGTCTCTGTTTCAAAATATCTTTCTCATATGATGATGCGATGAGAACTCTGGCATAGAAAGTTTGTGAAGCGCTAAGTGCCCGTGGACTGAGCAGCTCCAACTTACCCACCCAAGACCCCAAAATCCTTTCCATTAAATGCATCAAAGTTTTCCAAACTACCATTAGTCTCAGCTGAAATAGTGAAAGACTCTGATGGCGACCCCGTTCTTCCTGGTAGCCGATACGGACTCATAACTCCATTCGGCAGGGACGGTGGCGGGCTTTAGTATGGCAAAACTGGAAACTCAACTTGTCCAGTTGCAGTCTTGCAATGCTTAATTATCGGAGATAGCTCCAAGCAAGCCATTAGTTTTCCACGTCTTGAAACCGGCAACCTTTACATTACCACAAATAGCCGTGTGGAAATTTCATTTGCTAAGAAAGTGAATTGTGGTGAATGGTCAGAGTGGATAGTGGCTGGCAAATGGGTGGGTATTGGCGGTCCTCAAGGCCATCCCGGGCAGAACTTGCTGAGAGGTGAGTCTCAAGGACGCAGGTGTGAAAATTTCATTTAACAAATTTAATATTTTATATAAATTTTATATTTTATTTTAAATTATAACTAATACTATGTGTCTTAATTATTTATATGACTATTTAAATAACTTATATTTATTGAAATAAATTCAAAATTTATTATATACGAACTGATAATATAGTGTGACAGAATAAGTTAAAAGTCTAGTTAATTTAACATATATTATTTACATGATTAGTATTAAAGCGATTTAAAATTTAACCAATAAAATGTATGGCAAATATTTCCATCAACTAATATTTGCTTATATAAATTGAAAGTTAAGAGTATGATAATACTGTCTCAAAACGGAAAGAATCTCACGTACGTCCCAACTCACGAACTCTTTTGTAATAAAATCAGTGATCTTCTATCAATGTTGCACACATACTCCCAAAATATATGTGAAATTGTGAATCACGTGCATGATAATGTGTGGGTCGTGGAATGTGCCACTGCATCCTGTTTCTCGGTTCGGTTGAATTAATCACCAATCAAACTAGAGTTGCCATGCTTAGTTACGAATATATCATTGGTGACCTGCCAGTTTGACTAAAAAATGGCCTGAGTTATGGCAGTCAAGAACCCACGTAATTTTTTCTGCAATGATATTTTCAGCCATCCACTAAATGAAGATTCAATAACATGACTGAGTATTACCAACATTAATTAAGATTTATGTAGAAAGAATTGAGGTGTGGTAGGTGCACTAGGTGAATAATACGTACACGAAAGAAGCTAGCTATAAACAAGAAATTTTTGGTTTTTCTATTCTTGTATTTCACCAAAATTTTATTTAAAAATAATTAGATTATAAATTTTATTTAACTTTGAAGTTCAAATTATAAATTGGTTAAAATATACAAAATTCTCCCTAAACTATGCCTCAAATTTAAATAACCCATTTGAACTTTAAAATTTTACAATTAATCTTTTTCAACTATGAAAAATATGCCAAAGATATTTTTCTGTTAAGTTTTCTATTATATTTTAGATGTCCCTTGGTTAAACTCTAAATTGACCAAGAAAAAAAGATCAAAATACCCTTCATCCTCTGCCACTCATGTGTGGCCATCCGTCCTTCATTCCAATTGCTCCTATCTTATTTTGTGTCAACTTGATTCATTAGTTGCAACAAAATGAGTGAGAATGTGCAAAAGAATGCTGAAAATTGAAAGAAAAGATGTAGTAGATATAAGCACACTTGCTGTGATAACAGAGAAAAAATAATAAAAAGGCAAGAAAGAGGAAATGAGGGAAGAGTTGGCAACAAGAAAGAAGCAAAAATATGGCAGCTGTGCAAAATTAAAAATAGAGTGACAAGAGTAGCAAGTGGGATGTGAAAGCAGAATATCAAGGAAAAGAAAAATGGCTATTATGCAAAGAAATCTCATGGAAGAGAAACAAATAGTAGTAGCTACATAAAATTAGGACAAATGCTACCACCAAAAAGGCAACTTTATGAAATAAAAATGAAGGGACAAAAGGATGAAATAAATAGAATAGGAGAGGAGATGAGAGATGAAGGACTAGATGGTGTTGAGTTAGGCAAGAAGAAGAAACACTTACATAACAAGAAATAGTAGACCCCATTTGAGAAGGAAAGGAATCACTAGCATCATCTCCCACTATTTCTCTCATTTGCTACCTCTTACCCTAACAACTAAGAATGAAATTGGGGAAAAGCAGTGAATAGCAAACAAAAAAAGGGTGGGTACATGTTGAGAAGAAAAGTCAAGGAAAGAGTCATCTAAAAGCTTCAAGAAATGGAAGTGAAAAGAAAAGAGAGAAAAAATATAAAAGAAATTGAAGTAAAACAAAATAAAAGAGGTTTATAGATGGTGGCAAAATTAGAGAGGTAGAGGTAGCAAAGGCTGCAGAACATGCGGCCCTTATGAAATTTGTGATTATGATAGAGGAGATAGATAAGAACAATTGGTAGGTGGAAAGGGCGACTCAGCATGAGTGGTGGAGGGTGGAGGATGAAGAATATTTTAGTCTTTTTCTTCTTGGTCAATTTGAAATTTGATTAAAGAATATTCAAAATTTAACAGAAAACTTAATAAAAGAAGTATTTTACATATTTTTTTATAATTGAAGAGGGTTAGTTGTAAAATTTTAAAATTTAAAAGAATTACTTAAAATCAAAACATAGTACAGGGTTGTATATATTTTACCCTTATAAATTTAATAAATATCATTGATGGTTTGCTAGTTTGATTTATATTTGAGGCTGGCTACTGGCAGGACACACAATGAGTTATGGCATTCATGAACCCATGTGATTTTTTCTATAGCTTTGTAGTTATAGTTGTAGTCATCCACTGGATGAAAATTCAATAACTTGTTTGGCTATTATCTACATTAATTATGATTTATATAGGTAAAGTTGAGGTGTGGTAAATGGCATAGATGAATAATAAGTATATATGAAAGAAAGTATGAACAAAAAATTTGATTGCTCTATTCTTGTATCTCATTAAAATTTGACATAACAAAATTAGACTATAAAATTTTTCAATTTAAATTCTAAAATTTAAAAAATGTATTATTTTGCATAAAATTTTATTGAATACTGTGTGTCTTAATTATTTATGTAACTAGCATAATATCCTATATTTATTAATATGAATTCAAATTTTATTATATGCTAACTAATAAAATTAAATAAAAATATAAACTACCATTAGCTTGTTGGTCTCCAGTCTTCACAAATTGTAGAAGGGAATCATGTTGTTCTCTTAAATAATCTTCGTATAAACAGGAGCTTTGTAGATTAATTGCTACTGTTTTGCTCCATTTTTTCTTCTTTCTTTGCAATTCTTACTGCTCCGATTTTTATCTTCTAATTTATAATTCACAAAACAGTTTACTTATCAATAAATTTGGTTAAAGTTAAACGTTAATATCTTTACACATCAATAAAATAGTAACTGTCTCACTCGCACAGCATCCATTCATTTAGTAAATGCCTTAAATCGGTTAGATTTTATGTTTATGTATTATGAGATTTAATAAATTTAATAATAAAAATTATATATTGTAAGAATAATGGATTCGAATGTTAAAATTTTTTTAATATTTTCATAACTTTAATTATTTAAATAATTTTATTTTTATTTAATTTTTATAATATAAAATTTACATTAAATTTATAAATTCTTACAAATTAAATTACAAGATTTATAGAAATTAACAATTGATCACAAAGAAAATATATAAAATTAAATGAATTAGATGTTGTGAGAGGAAGATTTCTGAGATTAAAATCGAGGGTTGGGGGTTGGAGAGTGAGAAGGGCCAAGGTGTCCGGGGAGATTAGGGGTGCTGTTTCTAAATTTAGATCATCATTGAAATGGGAGCTACTAGAACATTGGTTTATCCAGCGTGAATCACTGATTAAATTGATTTAGTGTGAGTTACTGCTCGCCTTCTAATGTGAACCATAACTTATTTATTTTAGATGTGGGTTCAGTGTGAATTACAACTCACCCCATCCCAAATGTGAGCTCAGTATAGACTACAACTTATCTATTAAATTTACAAATTAAATACCTTAATCAATTACAAATTTAAATCTTTAATATTTTTTAATAAATTCAATTATTTTTTTATTTTTATTTAAAATTAATTTTTCCATTTTTTTAATTTAATATTTATCTTTTTCTTTCGCATATCTTAATTTTCTTTAAAGAATCTCGATTGATCAGTGATTGATTTAGTGTGAGAATGACGGCACTAGTATTTGGGGTTGGACGTTGAACAAATCCCGATTTTGGAGACGACGAGACAAGCGGCAGCACGTAGCCGGACGTGGACGATTAGCCACAATTAAATGCGCTCCCACGTCGGAACGAGGCCTGATGGATACATAATGAATTGTCGCAAACGAATACGCACATGCACACCCATGTCGTTTTCGGGAAATAATACTTTTACATCATTTTTCTTATATTTAGTGTTACGTTTTCTGTGTGGTTGAAATTTAATTTTTATTTTTATTTATTTTTTAAATATATTTTTAATAATTAAAAATTAAGAAACATATCTTACACTACTTTAAGCAGCGTAAAAAAAACATTATACGTCATTTTCATAGTTAGGACCCCACAAGAGGGCTCAACGATGCAACGCGGCTGTCAATGATACTCCACAACAAATCCTTATCTCATGCAGTGGCACACCCACAGCCCACACATTTTCATGCATGTGATTATCATTTTCATGCACCTGTCAATTCAAGTCTCCTCACTCTCTCTCATGTGCCCACTCTTCAATTTCACGAGGATGACCAGTGTATTTATTTTTAAATTAATATTTTATTTTTATATATAATTTCATTTATAATTACTGTTTTTATTTTTTAAATTTTTATTATTTTTTATTGCATACAATAATATTATCCCAATATTTCTCTTTTTAATCAATTCAGTTTACACGTACATAAAAAATTTTACATATAGACAAAAAAATTAAAAATAAAAAGATATAAGTATGAGAGGATGCAGAATTTTATATATATATATATATTATTACCTAATATTTTTAATAGATAATAAATTAATAATTATATTATTTTTATAAATTAAATTTTATTAAATATTTATTTAAAAATTTAAATTATTTAATATTATCAAGATTTTAAATTTTAAAAGTTAGATGAACATTTAGTAACTTTTATTAGAAATGAAATCCTATAAAACACTTCATCATGTAATGTTAATTAATTTTAGCTCTTAAATTATATTAAAAATTGGATGAATACACATTATTTAATAAATACATTTCACTTCTTTTTTTTTACTTAATGAAACTTTAGCGTTAATTTTCACTGCTTTCTCGACCTAACAACTGTTCCCATGCTCATTCTTCCTCTCCCTTTTGCACCTTTCATTGGCTCTGTTTTTTTCTCCGCCAGTTTTCTAAACAACTCTATGCCCATTTTCTCTTATTGAGCACCATGATGGCAAGAAGGATCCATTAGTTGAAAGCTGCAGCAGAATCTGCACACAACCTTACTTAAAATTTTTACTGAGTCAACTATTTTTTACTTTTTTACTTTACTCATTAATTCCTAATCGAAAATAGCTGACTCAAATTAAAACATTACCACAAACCAGTACGATGTTACATGGATTTTGTTTATAATTTTAACTTCTGTTTTGCGACACCCTATTTTCTTCTCGAATTTGAGATGAAATTTTTCTGCAAAGTATACAAATAATTTTAACACAGTGTGAAATACAGATAGGTAAGGTCATTTTGTACTTGATCAGTCGTTTAGCTTTGTAAATATAATATTTTCCTTACAAAATAAATACTATTTTTCACATGGTATTGTAATGGATTGAGATTATTTAATTTTTTTAAAAAATTAAGACATATAATTAAAGAAATATAAATATAAAATTGAAAGATAAAAAAATTAAAAATTTTACAATAAAAAATTAAAAAAATCTAAATCCTATTAATGCAATTTGAACTGCATAACCTTTATTTAAGTTTGTAGTGCTTCAAAAAATCATGGCATTGTTAAAATTCATATATTGAGTGACATTAAATAGTAATGGATAATATGATTCCATCACAACCCAACTAAGCAAACTCTAACTTAATATATATTATTAATATTCTATACATGTATTCCTATCCCATAAAAAAAAAAAAAATTCTATACATGTATCTCGACTGTCATTTTTATTAAAAAATTGTAAATTAAATTTAAAAGTAAATAAATAAAGTTATCAAAATTTAAAAAAAAAATATATATATATATATATATAGCATGTCAATACAATCTCCGGATGAGGACGCAAATCAACGTCTTGGATGGCATTCATGAACCCACGTGATAATTTATTTAGTTTGTCAGTGACATTTAATCTGACATTACATAAACGAATGTGACTTTTACTTTTTTGGATGACTTGAACTTGGCCTTAGTTTCACGTCGGTGAAATTACGTTTTGTCTTATATTTTATATGAAAATAAAATAAATGTGTAAAACGATATATTTTATTTTTTAATATTTAAATTAAATCATTATTATTTAATATGCATAACTATCACGTAGCCTTGACGATGTGAAACTATTATTTTTTATGTAACTTTTATTGGTGGGTTGTCATTATCAGGAGGCCCATAATAGAGCATACATTTCTCTGCATTCGTTTTCAAGAACCACGTTACAAAGATTAATATTAATTTATGAAATAATAATAATTGTATGAAATAACTATTTACAAAGTGTTTATGTATAAATAAAAAATTTAAAGAGAAAAAATTTTAAATTTAAATATTAAAAAATTAAAAATATAAAAATATATATGACATGTATTTAGTTGATTTGTAGCTGGTGCAAAACCAATATATTACTATAGGATGGGGACGCAAACGTTAATTTTTTATATATATATTTTATTTGACTAATTATAATTATATATATGACTAATAATATAAATTTGAAATTTATTATATACTAACTAATATTACAATCCGTTAAGAGTGAGCTAAACTTGAGCTAATTTAAAATATCAAAATTATTTACAAGATTGGTACTAAAATTATTTATAATTTAACCAACATAATGTATCGTAATTATTAACAGTGATTGATATTTATTTATATAAATTTTGTGTTAAGTGTATGATAATACTGTTTTAAAATGAAAAGAATCTCACTTAAAACTCTTAAACTCTTTCTTTGTAAATTGCATACATACATTTTTTTTAAAAATAATTTTAGTATCAAAATTTTATTCACTTTTTTAAAATTTAGTAAAAGATAATTTATTCTATAAAAAGATAGGCCAGTCACCGTCAAACTAGATTATTCGTCGACAAGTTGGGATATTTTCTGCGCGTGCCGTTACTCACATAGTAATTTTGTATTTCTAAAAATATAAATATAACTTTTTTTTTTCTACCAAGTTACACGTGGATTTATAAAAATTCAAAAAAATATAAAAGAATATTATACAGAGATGTTATGTGCGCATATAATTGATTTAATTTTATGAATTGCTCTATAAATATAGGCTTCAAAGTCCTAATTTGAGCTGCCAAGGGATAAACCAATATAGCAATCTTCGCTTCGTTGGCAAAGAAAACCATGATGAACACTAGTGCTTTTGCGTTGCTGACTCTCTCCACCCTTCTCTTTGCCTTAACCACTAAAGTGCCATTAGCCTCAGCTGAAACAGTGCTCGACCTCGATGGCGAACCACTTCTTCCTGGTAAGAAATACCATGTCGTCTCGGTAATCCGGGGCGCTGGCGGTGGCGGGCTTTATTATGGCAAAACTGGGGACTCGACCTGCCCAGTTAGTGTCTTGCAACACAGCCTTGATGTCCTGCGTGGAAAGCCAGTAGTGTTTCAAAAAATTGAAACTGGTAAGTCTGAGATCACCACAAAAAGCGCTGTGGAAATTTCATTTGCAGATAAAGTGAAGTGTGCTGAGTCGTCAAAATGGGTACTGGTTGATTCTTCGTGGGTGGGTATTGGTGGTTCTCAAGACCATCCTGGCCAAAACTTGCTGACTGGCGAGTTTAAGATTCATAAACCAAGTGTCGGCGGGTTTAACACGTATGGCTTTGTATTTTACGCTGACGGTGTCAGTTATAATATTGGGCTAAAATTTGACAGTGGAAGGCGTCTAGGAGTGACTGATGAGCTAGACTTCCGGTTTGTGTTCATAAAGTCTAGTGACTCTAATCGTCTAAGCTCTATAGTGTAAAAACAAGTCGATAAAATCAAAGCTGAATGCGAGTTAATTCTTCTGTTCGTGAATAAACTCCCGTAGTTTGCCTAGTCGCCTGTTGGTCTTCCGAGCCAGTACATGGTAAATTATGCTTCTTGTCGTTGTAATAATCTTTGAATAAAATTCAGCTTTGTTTATCGTCGGAATTTTTTTTTTTTCTTTGCAAGTGTCACTGATAATTCTGTTTTCTTATTCGTAATCAGTTTCAATAACTTCGTCTTCTGTCATTTACCTCTGGCAGTCTTTTATGATAGTATTTGGTAATGTGATGAATGGATACAGTTGAGTAACGCTACGCCTATTATACGTAACAGAAGGCTAATCTTCTGTTTGATGCTCTTAATCTTTTTACGGCAAAACACATTAGAGCTTTTAACCAACTTTTCCTAATGCTGATTTGCTAATCTTCTTTTGAATTTCCATTCATATATGAAATATATCCCTTCCGATCTAGCTCCTCATTTTCCAACGATCCCATATCCTTTGCATGCATTTGTAAAGTAATACAAAGTGTCAGAATAATTATGATGCATTTGTGCATTGCATTATTGACCCTCTTAGGTCCTAGCGGCTCTTGAGGGGTCCTAACTATGAAAAGCGACATGGACGTGCTTGTGCGTATTCGTGCGCGCCAATTCATTACGTATCCGTCAGATCTCACTCAGGCATGGCAGTGCATTTAATTGTTGCTAGCTCCTGCCACTCGTCTTCAAAAATCAGGATTTGTTGTTTGTATTCAAAAATAAATCAGGATTTGTTCAACCTCCAACGCCAAATTATTAATTCCGTCATTTCACACTAAATCAATCAGTGATTGATGGATCGGAATTTCTTAATTTTTTAAAAATTAAGATATGTAATCGTAAAATAAGATATGAAATAGAAGGGATAGATATTAAATTAAAAATATAATAAATTTAAATATTAAATAAAAATAAAAAAATAGTAAAATAGATTCAAATCATAAATACAAGTATAATAAATTAATAGTTATATTATTTTTATAAATTTAAAATATTAAATTTACTATTTTTTATAAAATAAATTATGAAACTTAAAATTATAAAAATTAAATAAAATTTTACAAATATATAAAATTTTTTATTATGAATAACGCTACTTTCCTTGGCTCTGTTTTCTTCTCCGCCAGTTTTCTTTGCAACTCTAAGCCCATTTTCTCTTGTTAAGCACTTTGATGGCAAGAAGGATCCACTAGCTGAAAGCACAATCTGCACTCAACCTTACTTAAACTATTTTTACTTGTTTACTTTACTCATGAATTCCTAATCGACAACCGTTGACCCAAATTAAAATATTACCGCAAACTTTAACTTTTTGTTTATAACTTTAACTTTTGGTATGGTACATCCTATTTTTGTCTCAAATTTGAGATGAAATTTTTTGAAAAGTATGAAAACAATTTAAATACATAGTGAAATGCAAATCGGTAAGGTCATTTTGTACTTCATCAGTCATTTAGCTTTGTAAATATAATATCTTTCTCACAAAACAAGAAATATATTTTCACTTAATGTTGAAACAGATCATTAGGGGTACTGTTGAATAAGATTTCTGAGATCAAAATCGAGGGTTGGGGGTTGGTGAGTGAGAAGGGCCAAGGCGTCCAGGGAGATTAGGGGTACTGTTTCTGAATTTAGATCATCATTGAAATGGGAGCTACTAGAACATTGGTTTATCCAGCGTGAATCACTGATTAAATTGATTTAGTGTGAGTTACTGCTCGCCTTCTAATGTGAACCATAACTTATTTATTTTAGATGTGGGTTCAGTGTGAATTACAACTCACCCCATCCCAAATGTGAGCTCAGTATAGACTACAACTTATCTACTAAATTTATAAATTAAATCGTGAAATATTTATCAAGAAAGCAGCTATAATATCTTGTAAGAAAATTTATTATTCTAAAAAATAGATTATTAAATATATATACAAAAATAAATTTATATATATAATAATATTAATGAAATTTTTTTTACTGTTAAAAATATAAGGTAATACTATATATGAAAAAAATTCTGCATCCTCTCATATTTATATCTTTTTATTTTCAATTTTTGTGTCTATATGTAAAATTTTTTATCTTCGTGTAAACTGAAATATTCAAAAATAAATACACTGGTCATCGTCGTGATATTAAAAAAGTGGGGCGCATGAGAGAGGGTGAGCAGACTTGAATTGACAGGTGCATGAAAATGTAAATCACATGCATGAAAATGTGTGGGTTGTGGGTGCGCCACTGCAACATGATTCCTCGTTTAGAGATAAGGGATTTGTCGTGGAGTGTCACTGACAGGTGCATTGCAATAATTATTGAGCCCTCTCTGGTCCTAACTATCAAAACGACGTGGAGGTGCATGCGCGTATCCGTATGCGACGATTCATTATGTATCCGTCAGGTCTCACTCCGACATGGCAGTGCATTTAATTGTGGCTAATCATCTACGTCCGGCTACCCGCCACCGCTTGTCTCCTTGTCTCCGGAATCAGGATTTGTTCAACGCCCAAACCCAAATTACTAGTTCCGTAATTCTCACACCAAATCAATCACTGATCAATCGGGATCCTATATAAAGAAAATTAAGATATGCAATCTTAAATACAAAAGAAAAAGATAAATATTAAATTAAAAAATTAATGAAAAAAATTTAAATTTAGATATAAAATAAAAAATTATTGAATTTATTAAAAAATATTAAAAGATTTAAATTTGTAATTGATTAAGGTGAACATAATAAATTAATAATTATGTTATTTTTAAAAATTAAATTTTATTAAATATTTATTTAAAAATTTAAATTATTAAATCTTATAAAATTTAAAATTTTAAGGGTTAGATGAATATTTAGTAATTTTTATTAGAAATAAAATCCTGTAAACACTCCATCATCTAATGTTAATTAATTTGGTCAGTCATATCTCCTGCCATCCACTGAATGAAGATTCCATAATTTGGTTGAGTTTATCAACATAAGTTAGTGTAGATATAGTTGAGGGGTAGCAGGTAGGGTAGGTGAATAATAAGTATACCAAAGAAACTAAAAAATTTTGATTTTTCTATTCTTGTATTTCATTTAAATTTTATTTAAAAAATCTGTCGTTCAAAAAAATGTTTATTTAAAAAAATTAGATTATAAAATTTATTAAAATTTTAAATTCAACTCATAAAATTTAATAAATATAATATTTCATATTAAATTTTAATTAATATTATGTATTATAATTCTATATATGACTAATAATATAAATTTAAAATTTATTATATACTAACTAATACTATAATCTTTAAGAGTATGATAATATTTTTTAATATAAATTATAAAGTTAATTATATACTAATTAATAATATAATGTGTCAATTTAAATCATATATGAAAAACTTTATTTAAAAGAAAATTATTAATTTAAATAATTTTATAAAATAATAAAAAAATACAAAGTGTCAAAATAATTTAATTATGATGCATTTGTACATTGCATTATTGACCCTTACTCATTACAGTATCTTTGCACATATATTTCCTTAATTAGACACTGAAATTAATGTCATTCAAAGCTAAGAATTTTTTTTATTTAATTGGACTATGTCGATAAATGAATTACTAAGAAGGACAAATTAATAAATAAATATATATATATATACACACACACACAGGGTTCTTGGATGGCATTTATTAACCCACGTGATAATTTCATTATTTTGTCGGTGATATTTTCTGCCATCACCACTTGTTTAGCTGTCATCAAGCTTATGATTTATACCGAATATGCGGGGTTGAGATGTGGCAGGTACTTGGAGTAGGTGAACAATAAGTATATGAACCAAACACCGGACCAAAATCATTTTGTTTGGGAATGGTATGACCTAACGGCTAATGTAGATTTAGACTCAAGTGTATCATGAGATTTGTATCTTTTAATTCTTTTAATTTTGATAACATATTTTATTTTGTTTATAATTTAATATATAAATTTCTTTTTTATTATTTTTCTTTAATTTTTCTCTTTTTTTTCGTAATTCTTCCCGTAGGTCAGTGTACCGTGTTACTGTTTAAGAATGGAAAGAATCTCACGTACAGTTCTTGAACTCGTAGTAATAGCGCAAAATGGAAGGCTCTTTTTTTTTATTTTTTATAGGATTATAAAATAAAAGAAAACATGAAAAACAGCAACTCTAGCAACACCTAATTAATACCTCCTAAATACATGCCCAACATATCCCTACTGATTTTAACAACAGCTATACTAGCTTCTAATTTTGACAACACTCCATACTGATGCCATTCATGAACCCACTAAAGTGGGACAACTCGACATCTTGGATCAAATTCATGTGGCTGAAACTGATGGGGACAAACATTATCTGAAAAGTTAAAACTAAACAATAGAAATCACACATCAAACAAAACCTTACCATTTTTGTCTGTCTTCATGTCAGTAACATGTCCATCAAATCTATTCTATTTTTAGCTCCACACGGCCTTAGATTTTTCTGTATTAATTTTAGCAGTTGCGCTATAAATACTGCCCTCTAAACTCTCATTTGAGCCACCAAGAGATTAATTAATACAGCATTCTTGGCTTCGTTGGCAGACAAAACCATGATTATGACCGCTAGTGGTTTTGCTTTGCTCACTGTCACCACCCTTCTCAAGACCATCCTGACCAAGAGTGGCTGAGTGGCGAGCTTAAGATTCAGAAAAATGGAGCTATCGGGTCTAAGTTTGTGTTCTGTCCTACAATCGCTGCCCCACCCCGTCTGTGTTATGATATTGGGTTGAAAATAGAAAATGGAAGGCGTCTGATTTTGAAGGAAGAAGAACCCTTCAATCTTGTGTTCGGAAGGGTTTCTTTGAGCTCTATTATACAACTGAATGTGTGTAACAGTTATCCTAATTGTGAATTCCGGTGGCGGTCTTCCCAAAATGTAGGAGGGAAACACCTTGTTGTCTTCTCTTTAAATAAAATGCAGGTTGTCATATCACTTACCTTTTGGATATAAATTAATCCCCTTAAAAGTAAGAACCGTTAGCAGTAAATCCATAATAAAATGCAGCTTTGTTTATGATTGTTTTGACTTTTCTTTTTTCTATTGTAATTAATTCTTACGCTATTTCTACTTGAAAGTTGGATATGTCATAAATGGTAAAAGTTGAGTCTTCCTCATTATTATGGGTTCAGCCTCATCAAAAAGTTGTGTAAAACGCAAAGGACAATTAATAATAGGAAACTTTTCTATCGAACTTGATAGGCATCAGATAAGTAATCTTGTTAACCAATAGTTAGCTTATTTGACTGATTTTTTATTTATAATAATTATATAATTTAAATTTAATTTTAAGAATTTCTTGTTAATAAATAATTTATAATTTTATTGTAAATTTTTATTAAAATTAATAAATTGTCTTGACCTTAAATTACGAAAAGCTTCCTCTTATGTTAAGCATTTTACATAAAAAAAATTATCTCATAATATGTGATAAATTATGACTCCTTTTTATTTTTTTCAAAATCGCATGAGAATCAAAAGCTAAAATCTTTGTCTTAACTCCGTCCCTTTTACCTTTTGAGTTGTGCCCAAATGACCAGCTAAATGTGATATTAGGCATCAGATCTAGACAAAATCAGCAATGGTAATTATCAAATTTCACTTCAATAATATGCAGCGTAAACTAAGAGTAATACTGCTGTTGGCGCACATTGGAGTACTTTCCATTGCTGGGAAACTTGAACACAATTAATATAAATTATAAAGTTAATTATATACTAATTAATAATATAATGTGTCAATTTAAATTATATATGAAAAAAATTTATTTGAAATAAAATTATTTGTTTAAATAATTTTATAAAATAATAAAAAAATAATACAAAGTGTCAAAATAATTTAATTTTGATGCATTTGTACATTGCATTATTGACCCTCTTCTCTTGGGGGGTCCTAACTATGAAAGCCATAATTCATTCGTATCCATCAGATGTCCAACAGGAAAGGCAGTTCATTTAATTGTAGCTAGCTCCTACCACTTGTCTTCAAAATCAGAATTTGTTGTTTGTATCCAAAAATAAATCAGTATATGTTCAACATCCAACGCCAAATTATTAATTCCGTCATTCTCACATTAAGTCAATCAGTGATTGATGGATCGCCATTTTTTAATTTCTTAAAAAAATTAAGATATGTAATCTTAAAATAAGATATGAAATACAAGGACAGTTATTAAATTAAAAAATAATAAAAAAATTTATATACTAAATTTAAATATTAAATAAAAATAAAAATATCAAAATTATTAAAAAAATTCAAATCTTAAATACAAGCATAAAAAATTAATAAACATATTATTTTATAAATTTAAAATATTAAATTTATTATATTTTGTAAAATAAATTATGGAATTAAAATTTTAAAAATTAAATAAACGTTTCCGAATATATAATAATTATTATTATGAATAAGTTTTGGTAAAATATTTTATCATGTACCGTGTACTAATCTTAACTCTTAAATTATATTAAAAATTAAGATTAATACACATTATTTAATGAATATATGCACCTTTTCTAAAATTAAGAAAACTTTGGCAAAAGATGAATATTAAATTAAATATAAAATAAGATATGCAAAAGAAAAAGATGAATATTAAATTAAAAAATAATGACAACATTTAAATTTAAATATAAAATAAAAAATTATTGAAATTATTAAAAAATATTAAAAGATTCAAATTTATAATTGATTGAGGTAAACATAATAAATTAATAATTATATTATTTTATAAATTAAATTTTATTAAATATCTATTTAAAAATTTAAATTATTTAATCTTATAACATTTTAAATTTTAAAGATTAGATGAACATTTAGTAACTTTTATTAGAAATGAAATCTTATAAAACACTTCATCATGTAATGTTAATTAATTTTAACTCTCAAATTATATTAAAAATTGAGATGAATATATATTATTTAATAAATACATGTCATTTTTTTTTTTTTTACTTAGTAAAACTTTAGCATTAATTTTCATTACTTTCTCAAACGAACAGCTTTTCCGATGCTCATGAATTAAAGTGCAGGACACATGGCGGGGGTGAGGAGACTTGAATTGACAGGCGCACGAGAGGGTAAATGACATGCATTAAAATGTGTTGGCTGTTTGCTGCGCCACTGCATCTGGTTTCTTAGTTTAGTTAAATAAGAGAAAACATTATGTATGTGTAATTTTGTATATTTTATATATACAAATTAAAAATAAAAAAATAAATTTTTTTTGAAATTTATATTTGTAAAACCGTTGAATTAACCATTGATCACACCACAAACAGTTGCATAACTTATATATTTAGTTAATAATAAGAAAATAATTGTTAAAAGAAATATAAAAATTATAAAAATTTATATAATTAAAATATAAAAATAATTTATATAAATAATATTTGACCTGCCAGTACAGAAATTAAAGGCATTCATGAACCCACGTCATTTTTTCTGTAGCTTGTCAGTCATATCTTTTGCTATCCACTGAATGAAGATTCAATAATTTGGTTGAGTTTATCAACATAAGTTATTATATAAAATATATTAAAATATATAAATTTTGTATTTTTAAAAATATAAATATACCAGTTTTTTTTTTTCCACAAAGTTTCATGTGCAGCTCTCAGATTTTGTAGTCTAGACCTTTCTGTTTAATTTTATGAAAAAAGATGTATATATTTTCAGTGCACGTGGAAATATAAAAAATTAAAAGAATATATAAAAGAGCATTATACAGAGACGGTAAGTGCGCATATAACTGATGTAATTTTATGAATTGCTCTATAAATATAGGCTTCAAAGTTCTCATTTGAGCTGCCAAGGGATTACCAATTTAGCAGTCTCTGCTTCGTTGGCAAACAAAACCATGAACACTTGTGCTTTTGCTTTGCTTACTCTGTCCACCCTCCTCTTTGCCTTAACCACCAAACTGCCATTAGCCTCAGCTGAAACAGTGCTCGACCTCGATGGCGAACCCCTTCTTACTGTTAACAAATACTATATCGTCTCGGCAATCTGGGGCGCCGGCGGCGGCGGGCTTTATAATGGCAAAACTGGGAACTCGACCTGCCCAGTTAGTGTCTTGCAACACGGATCTGATCTCCAGAATGGAATTCCAGTAGTGTTTAAAAAAATTGAAACTGGTAGCTCTGAGATCACCACAACAAGCCCTGTGGACATTTCATTTATAGATGAAGTGAAGTGTGCTGAGTCGTCAAAGTGGGTAGTGGTTGATTCTTCGTGGGTGGGTATTGGTGGTTCTCAAGACCATCCTGGCCAAAACTTGCTGACTGGCGAGTTTAAGATTCATAAACAAAGTATCGGCGCGTTTAACGCGTATAACTTTGTATTTTACGCTAACGACGGTGTCAGTTTTCTTATTGGGCGAAAATTTGACGAGAGTGGAAGGCGTCTAGGAGTGGTTGATGAGCCAACCATCCCGTTTGTGTTCATGAAGTATAGTGACTCTAATCGTCTAAGCTCTATAGTGTAAAAACAAGTCGATAAAATCAAAGCTGAATGTGTGTCAGTTCTCCTGTCCCTGAATAAACTCCCATAGTTAGTCTGGTTGCTTGTTGGTCTTCCCAGCCAGTACTAGGCAATTATGCTTCTTGTCCTTGTAATAATCTTTGAATAAAATTCAGCTTTGTTTATCGTCGGAATGTTTTTAATTTTGTTTTCTTTGCGATTCTCACTGATAATTCTGTTTTCCTATTCATAATTAGTTTCAATAACTTCGTCTTCTGTCATTTACCTCCGGCAGTCTTTTATGACAGTATCTGGTAATGTGATAAATGAATGCAGTTGAGTAACAGTACGCCTATTATACGTAACAGAAGGTTAATCTTCTGTTTGATGCTCTTAATCTATTTACGGCAAAACACATCGAGCTTTTAACCTACTTTTCCTAATGCTGATTTGCTTATCTTCTTTTGAATTTCCATTCATATGTGAACTATATCGCTTCTGGTCTGAAGAAGCTTCTCACTTGAGCTCCTCATTTTCCAACGATCCCATATCCTGTGCATTCATTTGTATAGTGCATCTCTCTCATTCTCGGGCCACGCTACATCAATCTGCCATGAAACATTTTACTTTCAACCATTCATTCAAATAAGTACTCAACAAATTAGTAAACCTCAGGAAGCTTTCTTGATTCCACAGCAAGCAACTAATGAAGACTTTATTTCCAGTGTTTCGATTCGCCCAGAGCCTTTACATCTAATACCTTGCCTTTCAGTTGCATCGTAGGCAACATTTCTCATGTAAATTTAAAATTAATTATATACTAACTAATAATATAGTGTGTTAAAGTGATATAAATTTTTGGTAATGAGGTATGCCCTAATTGTTTATATGGCTAGTATGGTGACTAATATTTATTAATATAAATTATAAAGTTAATTATATACTAATTAATAATATAATGTGTCAATTTAAATCATATATGAAAAACTTTATTTAAAAGAAAATTATTAATTTAAATAATTTTATAAAACAATAAAAAAATACAAAGTGTCAAAATAATTTAATTATGATGCATTTGTACATTGCATTATTGACCCTTACTCATTACAGTATCTTTGCACATATATTTCCTTAATTAGACACTGAAATTGAGATGTGGCAGGTTGTTGGGGTAGGTGGACAATAAGTATATGAACCAAACACTGGACCAAAAATACTTTTTTTGGGAATGGTATGACCTAACGGCTAACGTAGATTTAGAGTTAGGTGTATCGTGAGATTTGTATCTTTTAATTTTGATAACATATTTTATTTTATTTATAATTTAATACATACATTTAATTTTTATTATTTTTTAAATTTATTTTTCTTTTTTTTATTATTTTCTTCGTGTGTCGTGTACTGTTTAAGAATGAAAAGAATCTCATGTGCAACTCTTGAACTCGCGGTAATAGAACAAAATGGAGGGCTTCTGATTTTGACAATACCCCATGCAGATGGCAATCATGAACCCACTAAAGTGGGACAACTCGACATCCTGGATCGCATTCATGAAACCACGTGGCTGAAACAGATGGGGACAAACTTTATCTGAAAAGTTGAAACCAAAACAAATGAAATCACAAATCAAACAAAACCGTACCATTTTTATCTGTCTTCATGTCAGTCACATAGCCGTCAAATCTATTCTATTTTTTGCTAGGATAATATAGTGCACTATTTTACCTTTTACAGTAATGTATGTCAAATGTTTGCCACAAAATATGGCAATAGGACTCTTTTTGCTAGTACCCGATATCATATCAGGCCGGCATTCTAAGGCCCTAACAGTGGCGGGCTTTATTTTGGCTAAACTGAGAACTCGACTTGCCCAGTTACTGTCCTGCAACATTCCTCAGAGATTGAGATGGGAAAGCCGCTAATATTAAAACACCCTGGAGATTGTATCCGTCCAATCACCACAGATAGGCCCGTGGAAATTTCATTTGCAGATGAAGTCGAATGTGCTGAATCGTCAAAGTGGATAGTACTGGTTCATTCATGGGTGGGTATTGGCGGTCCTCAAGACCATCCTGACCAAGAGTTGCTGAGTGGCGAGTTTAAGATTCGGAAAAATGGAGCTATCGGGTATAAGTTTGTGTTCTGTCCTACAATCGCTGCCCCACCCCATCTGTGTTATGATATTGGGTTGAAAATAGAAAATGGAAGGCCTCTGATTTTGAAGGAAGAAGAACCCTTCAATCTTGTGATCGGAACGGTTCCTTTGAGCTCTATTATATAACTGAATGTGTGTAACAGTTTTCCTAATTGTGAATGCCGGCGGCGGTCGTCACAAAATGTAGAAGGAAACATCTTGTTGTCTTCTCTTTAAATAAAATGCAGCTTGTCATATCCCTTACCGTTTGGATATAAAATTAATACCCTTAAAAGTACGAACCGTTAACAGTAAATCATAATAAAATGCAGCTTTGTTTATGATTGTTTTGACCTTTTTTTTTTCTATTGCAATTAATTCTTACGCTAATTCTACTCGGAAGTTGGATGTGTCATAAATGGAAAAAGTTGAGTCTCCCTCATTATTATGGGTACAACCTCATCAAAAAGTTGTGTAAAACGCATAGAACAATTAATACTAGGAAACTTTTCTTTCGTACTCCGTAAACATCGGATAAGTAATCTTATTAACTAATAGTTAGCTTATTTGATCTATCTTTTATTTATGATAATTATATAATTTAAATTTAATTATAAAAAATTTGTATTAATAAAAAATTTATAATTTTATCATAAATTTTTATTAAAATTAATAATTTATTTAGACCTTAAAATATGGAGAACTTTCTCTAATGTTAAACATTTTATATAAAAAAAATTCTCTCATAATATGTGATAAATTATGACTCCTTTTCATTTTTTTAAAAATTGCATGAGTGTCAAAAGCTAAAACCTTTGTCCTAGCTCCGTCCCTTTTACGGTTTTACCTTTTGAGTTGTGCCCAAATGGCCAGCTAAATGTGACTTTAGGCATCAGATTTAGACAAAATTAGCAATGGTAATTATCAAATTTCACTTGCATAATATGCAGTGTAAATTAAGAGTATTACTGCTGTTGGCGCACAATTTCAAATTTGTATCATAATATAATTGTGACAAAGAAAGTTATCATTGATTTGTCGGATATATTTTTCAAACAAAGTTATAAAATACAGAGAGTTGAAGTGTTCTTTTTTCCTTTAAAAGTTATTTTATGACCAATACTACAGAGAAATACATAGAGCTGATTTTAATGTATTTTTTCAAATGCTGATTTGCTGACACATTTGTGACCATAGGGGGGGGGGGGATTGGCAAAATGCATGGGGGTTTTGGAATCATGTATGGTTAATCTTCTGAATGATGCTCTTAATCAATTTACTGCAAAACACAAAGCATTTACTCTATTTTTCCAAATGTTGATTTGTTTGTCTCCTGAGTTTCATAATTTTAAAGCTGCAGCATAATCAATATTCATATGCATTCCAACTTATTGTTTATTTCCGTAGAAGAATGAGGATTTTTGTTTGAAGAAAAACGCAGAAATATCTTCAGTTTGTCTCTGTTTCAAAATGTCTTTCTCATATGACGATAGGATGAGAACTCTGGCATAGAAAGTTTGCGAAGCGCTTAGTGCCCATGGACTGAGCAGCTCCAACTCACCCACCCAAGACCCCAAAATCCTTTCCATTAAATGCATCAAAGTTTTCCAAACTACCATTAGTCTCAGCTGAAATACTGAAAGACTCTAATGGCGACCCCGTTCTTCCTGGTAGCCACGATACGGACTCATAACGCCATTCGGGAGGGACGGTGGCGGGCTTTAGTATGGCAAAACTGGAAACTCGACTTGTCCAGTTGCTGTCTTGCAATGCTTAATTATCGGAGATAGCTCCAAGCAAGCCATTAGTTTTCCAACGTCTTGAAACCGGTAGCCTTTACATTACCACAAATAGCCGTGTGGAAATTTCATTTGCTGAGAAAGTGAATTGTGGCGAATCGTCAGAGTGGATAGTGGCTGGCAAATGGGTGGGTATTGGCGGTCCTCAAGACCATCCTGGGCAGAACTTGCTGACAGGTGAGTCCCAGGGACGCAGGCGTGGAAATTTCATTTAACAAATTTAATATTTTATATAAAATTGTATATTTTATATTAAATTACAACTAATACTATGTGTCATAATTATTTATATGACTATTATAATAACTTAGATTTATTGAAATAAATTCAAAATTTATTATATACTAATTGATAATTATTTATATGACTATTATAATAACTTATATTTATTGAAATAAATTCAAAATTTATTATATACGAATTGATAATATAGTGTGACAGAATAAGTTAAAGTCTAGCTAATTTAGCATATATTATTTACATGATTAGTATTAAAGTGATTTAAAATTTAACCAATAAAATGTATGGCAAATATTTCCATTAACTAATATTTGCTTACATAAATTGAAAGTTAAGAGTATGATAATACTGTCTCAAAACGGAAAGAATCTCGCGTACGTCCCAATTCAGAGAGGAGTAGGCACATGTTCAGAAGAAAAGTCAAGGAAAGAGTCATCTAGAAGCTCTGAGAAAAGGAAGGGAAAAGAAAAGAAAAAAAAAAAAGAAATTAAAGTAAAACAAAATAAAAGAGGTTTACAAATGATGGCAAATTCAGAGAGGAAGTGGTTGCAAAAATAGAGGTAACAAAGGCTACAGAACATGCGGCCCTCATGAAACTTGTGATTGTGACAGAGGAGGCACATAGGAGCAATTGGAAGGTAGAAAGGGTGGCTCAGCATAAGTAGTCGGAGGGTGGAGGATGAAAGGTAATTTACTATTTCTTTTTTGGTTAATTGAGATTTTGATAAAGAGAGATTCAAAATTTAACAAAAAATAAAACGAAAAGAGTTTTTTGTATATTTTTTTTAGTTAAAGAGAATTAATTGTAAAATTTTAAAATTAAAAAAAATTATTTAAAATCGAAACATAATTTAAAAATTTTATATATTTCACCCTTATAAATTGAATAAATATCATTGATGATCTGCTAGTTTGATTTAGATTTGAGGCCGGCTACTTCTACACCCAAAGGCAGGACACACGATGAGTTATGGCATTCATGAACCCATGTGATTTTTTCTATGGGAAAATTCAATAACTTGTTTGGCTATTATCTACATGAATTATGATTTATATAGGTAAAGTTGAGGTGTGGTAAATGACGTAGATGAATAATAAGTATATATCAAAGAAAGTATGAACAAAAAATTTGATTGCTTTATTCTTGTATCTCATTAAAATTTGACATAAAAAGATTAGAATATAAAATTTTTGAATTTAAATTCTAAAATTTAAAAATGTATTATTTTGCATAAAATTTTATTTAATGCTGTGTGCCTTAATTATTTATGTAACTAGCATAATATCCTATATTTATTAATATGAATTCAAAATTTATTATATGCTCACTAATAAAATTAAATAAAAATATAAACTACCATTAGCTTGTTGGTCTTCAGTCTTCACAAATTGTAGAAGGGGATCATGTTATTCTCTGAAATAATCTTCGAATAAACAGCAGATTTGTATATTAATTGCCACTGTTTTGCTCCCTTTTTTCTTCTTTCTTTGCAATTCTTACTACTTCGATTTCTATCTTCTAATCTGTAATTCACAATACAGTTTACTTATCAATAAATTTGGTTAAAGTTAAACGTTGATATCTTCACACATCTATAAACAGTAACAGTTCCACTCGCACAACATCAATTCATTTAGTAAACGTCTTGAATCGGCTAGATTTTATATTTATATATTGTAAGTTTTAATAAATTTAATAATAAAAATTATGTATTATGAGATTAATGGATTTCAATGTTAAAAGAGTCTTATTATTCTTATAACTTTAATTATTTCAATAATTTTATTTTTATTTAATTTTTATAATATAAAATTTACATTAAATTTATTAATTGTTACAAATTAAATTATAAGACTTATAGAAATTAACAATTAATCACAAAGAAAATATATAAAGTTAAATGAATTAGATGTTGTGATAATAAGATTTCTGAGATCAAAATCGAGGGTTGGGGATTGGAGAGTGAGAAGGGCCAAGGCGCCCAGGGAGTTTGGGGCGCTGTTTCTAAATTTAGATCATCATTGAGATGGGAGATAGTAGATCATTGGTTTATCCAGCGTGAATCACCGATTAAATTGATTTAGTGTGAATTACTGCTCACCTTCTAATGTGGACTACAGCTTATTTATGTTGTATGTGGGTTCAGTGTGGATTACAACTCACCCCATCCCAAACGTGTGCTCAGTATAGACAACAAGTTATCTATTAAATTTATAAATTAAATTGTAAAATATTTACGAAGAAAGCAACTATAATATCTTGTAAGAAAATTTATTATTCTAAAAATTAGATTATTATATACATATATATAAATAATTTTATATATCTAATAATATTAATGAAAAATTTTTTTACCATTAAAAATATTAGGTAATAATATATATATATATATATATAATTCTGCATACTCTCATACTTATATTTTTTTATTTTTAATTTTTGTGTCTATATGTAAAATTTTTTATGTACGTATAAACTGAATTGATTAAAAATAGAAATATTGGGATAATATTATTATATGAAATAAAAAATAATAAAAATAAAAAAAATAAAAATATAGTAATTATAAATGAAATTATATATATAAAAATAAAAATATTAATTTAAAAATAAATACACTGGTCATCCTCGTGAAATTAAAGAGGGGGCACATGAGAGCGTGTGAGGAGACTTGAATTTGACAGGTGCATGAAAATGATAATCACATGCATGAAAATGTGTGGGCTGTGGGTGTGCTACTGCATGAGATAAGGATTTGTTGTGGAGTATCATTGACAGCCGCGTTGCATTGTTGAGCCCTCTTGTGGGGTCCTAACTATGAAAACGACATGGGTATGCATGTGCGTATTCGTATGCGACAATTCATTATGTATCCATCAGGTCTCACTCCGATGTGGGAGTGCATTTAATTGTGGCTAATCGTCCACGTCCGTCCACCTGCAACCGCTTGTCTCCTCGTCTCCAAAATCGGGATTTGTTCATCGTCCAACCCCAAATACTAGTTCCGTCATTCTCACACTAAATCAATCACTGATCAATCAAGATTCTTTAAAGAAAATTAAGATATGCGAAAGAAAAAGTTTAATATTAAATTAAAAAAATGAAAATTTTAAATTTAAATAAAAAAAATTGAATTCATTAAAAAATATTAAAGATTTAAATTTATAATTGATTAAGGTAAAGATAATAAATTAATAATTATATTATTTTTATAAATTAAATTTTATTAAATATCTATTTAAAAATTTAAATTATTTAATCTTACTAAGATTTTAAATTTTAAAAGTTAGATAAACATTTAGTAACTTTTATTAGAAATGAAATCCTATAAAACACTTCATCATGTAATGTTAATTAATTTTAGCTCTTAAATTATATTAAAAATTGGATGAATATACATTATTTAATAAATACATTTCACTTTTTTTTTTTAACTTAATGAAACTTTAGCGTTAATTTTCATTGCTTTCTCGACCTAACAACTGTTCCCATGCTCATTCTTCCTCTCCCTTTTGCGCCTTTCATTGGCTCTGTTTTCTTCTCCGCCAGTTTTCTTCGCAACTCTATGCCCATTTTCTCTTATTGAGCACCATGATGGCAAGAAGGATCCATTAGTTGAAAGCTGCAGCAGAATCTGCACACAACCTTACTTAAAATTTTTACTGAGTCAACTATTTTTTACTTTTTTACTTTACTCATTAATTCCTAATCGAAAATAGCTGACTCAAATTAAAACATTACCACAAACCAGTACGATGTTACATGGATTTTGTTTATAATTTTAACTTCTGTTTTGCGACACCCTATTTTCTTCTCGAATTTGAGATGAAATTTTTCTGCAAAGTATACAAATAATTTTAACACAGTGTGAAATACAGATAGGTAAGGTCATTTTGTACTTGATCGGTCGTTTAGCTTTGTAAATATAATATTTTCCTTACAAAATAAATACTACTTTTCACAAGGTATTGTAATGGATTGAGATTATTTAATTTTTTTAAAAAATTAAGACATATTATTAAAGAAATATAAATATGAAATTAAAAGATAAAAAAATTAAAAATTTTACAATAAAAAATTAAAAAAAATCTAAATCCTATTATAACCTAGTAATGCAATTTGAACTACATAACCTTTATTTAAGTTTGTAGTGCTTCAAAAAATCATGGCATTGTTAAAATTCATATACTGAGTGACATTAAATATTAATGAATAATATGATTCCATCACAGCCCAACTAAGCCAAACTCTAACTTAATATATAGTATTAATATTCTATACATGTATTCCAATCCCATAAAAAAAAAATTCTATACATGTATCTAGCGCGTCATTTTTTTTCAAAAATAGTAAAAAATTGTAAATTAAATTTAAAAGTAAATAAATAAAGTTATCAAAATTTAAAAAAAAAAATATAGCATGTCAATACAATCTCCGGATGAGGACGCAAATAAACGTCTTGGATGGCATTCATGAACCCACGTGATAACTTCTTTAGTTTGTCAGTGACATTTAATCTGACATTACATAAACGGATGTGACTTTTACTTTTTTGGATGACTTGAACGTGGCCTTAGTTTCACGTCGGTGAAATTACGTTTTGTCTTATATTTTATATGAAAATAAAATAAATGTGCAAAACGATATATTTTATTTTTTAATAATTAAATTAAATCATTATTATTTAATATGCATAACTAACACGTAGCCTTGACGATGTGAAACTATCATTTTTTATGTCACTTTTATTGGTGGGTTGTCATTATCGGGAGGCCCATAATAGAGTATACATGTCACTGCATTCGTTTTCAAGAACTACGTTACAAAGATTAATATTAATTTATGGAATAATAATAATTGTATGAAATAACTATTTACAAAGTGTTTATGTATAAATAAATAATTTAAAGAGAAAATATTTTAAATTTAAATATTAAAAAATTAAAAATATAAAAATATATATGAAATATGTATTTAGTTGATTTGGAGCTGGTGCAAAACCAATATATCACTATAGGATGGGGACGCAAAGGTTAATTTTTTTTATATTTATTTTATTTGACTAATTATAATTATATATATGACTAATAATATAAATTTGAAATTTATTATATACTAACTAATATTACAATCCGTTAAGAGTGAGCTAAACTTTAGCTAATTTAAAATATCAAAATTATTTACAAGATTGGTACTAAAATTATTTAAAATTTAACCAACATAATGTATCGTAATTATTAACAGTGATTGATATTAATTTATATAAATTTTGTGTTAAGTGTATGATAATACTGTTTTAAAATGAAAAGAATCTCACTTAAAACTCGTAAACTCTTTCTTTGTAAATTGCATACATACATTTTTTTTAAAAAAATAATTTTAGTATCAAAATTTTATTCACTTTTTTAAAATTTAGTAAAAGATAATTTATTCTATAAAAAGATAGGCCAGTCACCGTCAAACTAGATTATTCGTCAACAAGTTAGATATTTGGTTAAAATGCACAAAACCTTCCTGAACTTTAGATTGATTTTAAAAAAATCCTCTTGAATTTTAAAAGTTTTTAAATGATCCTATTTGAACTATGAAAAATACCCTATCTATCAAGTTTTTCGTCAAATTTTAAAAATGACAAAAATGACTTTCATTGTAAAGCTGAGAAATTGAAGGCCGTGAATAGTAAAATTTTAGAATTTTAACATTGAACCTCAACCCTAAACCATAAACCCTAAAACTCTAAACTCTAAACCCTAAATCCTAAATCCTAAAACTTTAAACCCTAAGCCCTAAACCCTAAACTCTAAACTCTAAACCCGAAGTCCTAAACCTTAAATCCTAAACCCTAAATCCTAAATCCTAAATCTTAAAATCCTAAACCCTAAATTACAAATCTATATTAGGTTTTCTTCTTTTGCATTTATGGTAGATTTGAAAATTTATGTGCATTTAAAGGATATTTTTATCTTTTTATCAGGTCAAAGTAGAAGTTGACTAAAAAACATCTAAATTTTGACTGAAAACTTGACAGACGGGAGTGTTTTGAAAATTTTTCATAGTTCAAGAAGATCATTTAAAAACTTTTAAATTTAAGAAGATTTTTTAAAATCAGTTTAAAGTTCAAGGAGATTCTGTATATTTTAACCTAGATATTTTCTACGCATGCCGTTACTCACATAGTAATTTTGAAAAGATAAATATAAAATTAAAAAAATAAAAAATACCAAAATTAAAAAAAAGTTTCCAGAGATCTAAATCCTATTTTTAACTACCCACTTATTTTTATTTACAAGTTTTTTCTTTCACTGAAAAAGTATCGTATTATATAAAATCTTTGTTTTAAGCTTAAGCTTTTGAAGTGAAACTTCGCATAACGTTACTTTACATGCATTTATTATTACTGAACGGGCAGTAGATTTTTTTTTAAAATGATATATATATATAATTTTTTATATAATATATATGTATATAAAATAAATTTAAAAAATTCAAATATAAAAATATATAAATTTTGTATTTCTAAAAATATAAATATAACGGTTTTTTTTTTCACCAAGTTACATGTGCAGCTCCCAGATTTTGTGGTCTAGGCCTTTCTGTTTAATTTTACGAAAAAAGACGTATGCATCTTTTGAAAGTATATTTTCAGTGCACGTGAAATTATAAAAATTAAAAAATATATATAAAAGAGTATTATACAGAGCTGTTATGTGCGCATATAATTGATGTAATTTTAGGAATTGCTCTATAAATATAGCCTTCAAAGTTCTAATTTGAGCCGCCAAGAGATAAACCAGTATAGCAATCTTTGCTTCGTTGGCAAAGAAAACCGTGATGAACACTAGTGCTTTTGCGTTGCTTACTCTCTCCACCCTCCTCTTTGCCTTAACCACCAAACTGCCGTCAGCCTCAGCTGAAGCAGTGCTCGACACGAGTGGCGAACCCCTTCGTCCTGGTCAACCATACCATGTCGTCTCGGCAATCCGGGGCGGCGGCGGTGGCGGGCTTTATTATGGCAAAACTGGGCACTCGACCTGCCCAGTTAGTGTCTTGCAACACGGATCTGATCTCCAGCGTGGAAAGACAGTAGTGTTTCAAAAAATTGAAACTGGTAGCTCTGAGATCACCACAAAAAGCGCTGTGGAAATTTCATTTGCAGATAAAGTGAAGTGTGCTGAGTCGTCAAAATGGGTACTGGTTGATTCTACATGGGTGGGTATTGGTGGTTCTCAAGACCATCCTGGCCAAAACTTGCTGACTGGCGAGTTTAAGATTCATAAACTAAGTGTCGGCGGGTTTAACACGTATGGCTTTGTATTTTACGCTGACGGTGTCAGTTATAATATTGGGCTAAAATTTGACAGTGGAAGGCGTCTAGGAGTGACTGATGAGCTAGCCTTCCGGTTTGTGTTCATAAAGTCTAGTGACTCTAATCGTCTAAGCTCTATAGTGTAAAAACAAGTCGATAAAATCAAAGCTGAATGCGAGTCAAGTCTTCTGTTCGTGAATAAACTCCCGTAGTTTCCCTAGTCGCCTGTTGGTCTTCCCAGCCAGTACAAGGTAAATTATGCTTCTTGTCCTTGTAATAATCTTTGAATAAAATTCAGCTTTGTTTATCGTCGGAATTTTTTTTTTTCTTTGCAAGTGTCACTGATAATTCTGTTTTCTTATTCGTAATCAGTTTCAATAACTTCGTCTTCTGTCATTTACCTCTGGCAGTCTTTTATGATAGGATTTGGTAATGTGATAAATGGATACAGTTGAGTAACGCTACGCCTATTATACGTAACAGAAGGCTAATCTTCTGTTTGATGCTCTTAATCTTTTTACGGCAAAACACATTAGAGCTTTTAACCTACTTTTCCTAATGCTGATTTGCTAATCTTCTTTTGAATTTCCATTCATATATGAAATATATCCCTTCCGATCTAGCTCCTCATTTTCCAACGATCCCATATCCTTTGCATGCATTTGTAAAGTAATACAAAGTGTCAGAATAATTATGATGCATTTGTGCATTGCATTATTGACCCTCTTAGGTCCTAGCGGCTCTCGGGGGGCCCTAACTATGAAAAGCGACATGGACGTGCTTGTGCGTATTCGTGCGCGCCAATTCATTACGTATCCATCAGATCTCACTCAGGCATGGCAGTGCATTTAATTGTCGATAGCTCCTGCCACTTGTCTTCAAAAATCAGGATTTGTGGTTTGTATTCAAAAATAAATCAGGATTTGTTCAACATCCAACGCCAAATTATTAATTCCGTCATTCTCACACTAAATCAGTCAGTGATTGATGGATCGGAATTTTTTAATTTTTTAAAAATTAAGATATGTAATCGTAAAATAAGATATGAAATAGAAGGGATGGATGTTGAATTAAAAAAATAATAAATTTTATACACTAAATTTAAATATTAAATAAAAAAAATTAGTAAAAAAGATTCAAATCTTAAATACAAGCATAATAAATTAATAATTATATTATTTTTATAAATTTAAAGTATTAAATTTATTATTTTTTATAAAATAAATTATGAAACTTAAAATTTTAAAAATTAAATAAAATTTTACGAATATATATATGAATAAGGCTACTTTCCTTGGCTCTGTTTTCTTCTCCACCAGTTTTCTTCGCAACTCTAAGCCCATTTTCTCTTGTTAAGCACTTTGATGGCAAGAAGGATCCACTAGTTGAAAACAGAATCTGCACACAACCTTACTTAAAATTTTTACTAACTCAACTATTTTTACTTGTTTACTTTACTCATTAATTCCTAATCGAAAATCGTCGACTCAAATTAATATATTACCACAAACTTTAACTTTTTGTTTATAACTTCAACTTTTGGTATCGGACATCCTATTTTTGTCTCAAATTTGAGATGAAATTTTTTGCAAAGTATGAAAACAATTGAGATACATAGTGAAATGCAAATCGGGAAGGTCAATTTGTACTTCATCAGCCATTTAGCTTTGTAAATATAATATCTTTCTTACAAAACAAGAAATATATTTTAACTTAATATTGTAAGAGATCGATTTTCTTTAACTTTCTTAAAGTAAGTTAAAGTATATGTGCAATTGAAGAAAGACATATATAAAATCAAAAGAAAAAAATTATTAAAAGAAAAAAAAATAAACACACACATATTAAAAAATAAAAAATTATAATTAAAAAAGAAAACCAAAAAATTTAAATTCTATTACAACCTGATAATGCAATTTGAACTACATAATCTTTCTTTAAGTTTGTAGTGCTTCAAGAAAACATCGCATTGTTAATATACAAAACAGTTTACTTATCAATAAATTTATAATTCACAAAACAGTTTACTTATCAATAAATTTGGTTAAAGTTAAACATTAATATCTTCACACATCTATAAAACAGCAACTGTTTCACTCGCACAACATCCATTCATTTAATAAACGCCTTAAATGAGTTAGATTTTATGATTATGTATTGTGAGATATAATAAATTTAATAATAAAAATTAGATATCATGAGAATAATGAATTTGAATGTTAAAAGATTCTTAATATTTTCATAAATCTGAGAGAGGGTGAGGAGACTTGAATTGACAGGTGCATGAAAATGTAAATCACATGCATGAAAATGTGTGGGTTGTGGGTGCGCCACTGCGACATGATTCCTCGTTTAGAGATAAGGGATTTGTCGTGGAGTGTCACTGACAGGTGCATTGCAATAATTATTGAGCCCTCTCTGGTCCTAACTATCAAAACGACGTGGAGGTGCGTGCGCGTATCCGTATGCGACGATTCATTATGTATCCGTCAGGTCTCACTCCGATGTGGGAGTGCATTTAATTGTGGCTAATCATCTACGTGGGCTACCCGCCACCGCTTGTCTCATTGTCTCCGGAATCAGGATTTGTTCAAAGTCCAAACGCCAAATTACTAGTTGAGTGATGCTAGGTTTACGCATTTTTTAGTTATATTTTATATGTAAATTAATTTTTTTTTATAAATTTATGTAATAAATAGTAAAATTTTCATTATTTATTACATAAATTTACAAAAAAAAATTAATTTATATAAAAAACATAAAAAAGATTACGTAAAATTATCATTATCCTTACTAGTTCCGTAATTCTTACACCAAATCAATCGCTGATCAATCGGGATTCTATAAAGAAAATTAAGATATGCAATCTTAAATGCAAAAGAAAAAGATAAATATTAAATTAAAAAAATTAATGAAAAAAAATTTTAATTTAGATATAAAATAAAAAATTATTGAATTTATTAAAAAAATTAAAAGATTTAAATTTGTAATTGATTAAGGTGAACATAATAAATTAATAATTATGTTATTTTTATAAATTAAATTTTATTAAATATTTATTTAAAATTTTAAATTATTAAATCTTACAAAATTTTAAATTTTAAGGGTTAGATGAATATTTAGCAATTTTTATTAGAAATGAAATCCTGTAAAACACTCCATCATCTAATGTTAATTAATTTGGTCAGTCATATCTCCTGCCATCCACTGAATGAAGATTACATAATTTGGTTGAGTTTATCAACATAAGTTACTGTAGATAGAGTAGAGGGGTAGCAGGTAGGGTAGGTGACTAATAAGTATACCAAAGAAAGTACAAAATTTTGATTTTTCTATTCTTGTATTTCATTTAAATTTTATTTAAAAAATCCGTCGTTTAAAAAAAAATTATTTAAAAAGTATTAGATTATAAAATTTATTAAAATTTCAAATTCAACTCATAAAATTTAATGAATATAATATTTCATATTAAATTTTAATTAATATTATGTATTATAATTATATATATGACTAATAATATAAATTTAAAATTTATTATATACTAACTAATACTATAATCTGTTAAGAGTAAGCTAAACTTTAGCTAATTTAATATGTCAACATTATTTAAAAGATTGGTATTAAAATTATTTTAATAAAAGATAATTTATTCTATAAAAAGAGAGGCCACTCACCGCCAATCTATATTATTCGTCGGCAAGTTAGGATATTCTCTATGAAGGAATGTTATTTTCACATTTTCTTCTCACGTTTTCACTTATGTTCATCACATTGTCTCAACTTTAAAAGAAAAAAAAATCAATTCCATTTCAACTTTCGTTCTTATCAAATTGAGCCATGTAAGAATGTGGATCTAAAGTATAAGTAAAAGGGAGTGAATATATTATTTTTCTTTTTTATGCATGCCGTTACTCACACAATAATTTTGAAAAGATAAATATAAAATTTAAAAAAATATATCAAAATAAAAAAAATATCAAGAGATCTAAATCCTATTTGTAACTATCCACTTAATTTTATTTACAAGTTTTTTCTTTCACTGAAAAAGTATCGTATTATATAAAATCTTTGTTTTTAACTTAAAGATTTTAAAAGTGAAACTTCGCATAACGTTACTTTACATGCATTTATTATTACTGAGAGGGCAGTAGATTTTTTTAAAAATGATATATATATATATATAATTTTTTATATTATATATATGTATATAAAATAAATTAAAAAATATTCAAATAAAAAAATATAAATTTTGTATTTCTAAAAATATAAATATAACAGTTTTTTTTTCCACCAAGTTACTTGTGCAGCTCCCAGATTTTGTGGTCTGGACCTTTCTGCTTAATTTTATGAAAAAAGATGTATGCACCTTTTGAGAGTATATTTTCAGTGCACGTGGAATTATAAAAATTAAAAATATATATATAAAAGAGTATTATACAGAGATGTTATGTGCGCATGTAATTGATGTAATTTTAGGAATTGCTCTATAAATATAGGCTTCAAAGTTCTAATTTGAGCCGCCCAGAGATAAACCAGTATAGCAGTCTTTACTTTGTTGGCGAAGAAAACCATGATGAACACTAGTGCTTTTGCGTTGCTTACTCTTTCCACCCTCCTCTTTGCCTTAACCACCAAACTGCCGTTAGCCTCAGCTGAAACAGTGCTCGACACTAGTGGCGAACCCCTTCGTCCTGGTACCCCATACTATATCGTCTCGGCAATCTGGGGCGCCGGCGGTGGCGGGCTTTATTATGGCATAACTGGGGACTCGACCTGCCCAGTTAGTGTCTTGCAACACGGATCTGATCTCCAGTACGGAAATCCAGTAGTGTTTAAAAAAATTGAAACTGGTAGCTCTGAGATCACCACAAAAAGCCCTGTGGAAATTTCATTTGCAGATAAAGTGAACTGTGCTGAGTCGTCAAAGTGGGTACTGGTTGATTCTTCATGGGTGGGTATTGGTGGTTCTCAAGACCATCCTGGCCAAAACTTGCTGACTGGCGAGTTTAAGATTCATAAACAAAGTATCGGCGCGTTTAACGCGTATGACTTTGTATTTTACGCTGACGGTTTCAGTTATCTTATTGGGCGAAAATTTGACGAGAGTGGAAGGCGTCTAGGAGTGGTTGATGAGCCAACCATCCCGTTTGTGTTCATAAAGTATAGTGACTCTAATCGTCTAAGCTCTATAGTGTAAAGACAAGTCGATAAAATCAAAGCTGAATGTGTCAGTTCTCCTGTCCCTGAATAAACTCCCATAGTTAGTCTGGTTGCTTGTTGGTCTTCCCAGCCAGTACTAGGTAATTATGGTTCTTGTCCTTTTAATAATCTTTGAATAAAATTCAGCTTTGTTTATGGTCGGAATTTTTTTATTTTTGTTTTCTTTGCAATTCTCACTGATAATTCGTAATTAGTTTCAATAACTTCGTCTTCTGTCATTTACCTCTGGCAGTGTTTTATGATAGTATTTGGGGATGTTATAAATGGATGCAGTTGAGTAACATTACGCCTATTATACGTAACAGAAGGCTGATCTTCTGTTTGATGCTCTTGATCCATTTACGGCAAAACACACGAGCTTTTAACCTACTTTTCCTAATGCTGATTTCCTACGCCAGTAAAAGCACTTGCTTCCATTCACAGAACGTGCCATACCAGCAAGCAACTTATCAAGACTTATATCCCAGGTTTCGATTCGTCCAAAGCCTTTACATCTAATAGCTTGCCTCTCAGTTGCATCGTGGCCAACATTTCTCATGTAAATTTAAAATTAATTATATACTAACTAATAATATAGTGTGTTAATGTGATATAAATTTTTGATAATGTGGCATGCTCTAATTGTTTATATGGTTAGCATGGTGACTAATATTTATTAATATAAATTATGAAGTTAATTACATACTAATTAATAATATAATGTGTCGTATAAAATTGTATATGAAAAAAATTTATATGAAAGTAAATTATTTGTTTAAATAATTTATAAAATAATAAAAAAAATACAAAGTGTCAAAATAATTTAATTATGATGCATTTGTACACTGCATTATCGACCCTCCTAGGCCCCAGCGGCTCTTAGGGGTCCTAACTATGAAAGCGACATGGATGTGCTTGGGCGTATTCGTGTGCGACAACAATTCATTACGTATCCATCAGTTCTCACTCAGGCACGCCCGTCCATTAAATTGTAGCTAACTCCCACCACTTGTCTTCAAAATCACGATTTGTGGTTTGTATCCAAAAATAAATCAGGATATGTTCAACATCCAACGGCAATTTATTAATTCCGTCATCCTCACACTAAGTCAGTCAGTGATTGATGGATCGGAATTTTTTAATTTTTTTCAAAAAATTAAGATATGTAATCTTAAAATAAGATATGAAATAGAAGGGATAGTTATTAAATTAAAAAATAATAAAAATTTTATATATTAAATAAAATTGAAAAAATCAAAATTAGTAAAAAATTAAATCTTAAAAACAAGCATAATAAGTTAATAGTCATATTATTTTTATAAATTTAAAATATTAAATATATTATTTTTTATAATATGAATTATGAAATTTAAAATTTTAAAAATTAAATAAACTTTTACAAATATATAATAACTATTATTATGAATAAGTTTTGATAAAATATTTTATCATGTAATGTACGTTAATTTCAACTCTTAATTTATATTAAAAATTAAGATTAATACACATTATTTAATGAATATATGCCACCTTTTCTAAAATTAAGAAAACTTTGGCATTAATTTTCATCACTTCCTCAAGCTGACAACTCTTCCCATACTCATTCTTCTTCGCCCTTTTGCAGCTTTCCTTGGCTCTGTTTTCTTCTCCACCAGCTTTCTTCGCAACTTTAAGCCCATTTTCTCTTGTTAAGCACCTTGATGGCATGAAGGATCCACAAGTTGAAAGCAGAATCTGCACACAACCTTACTTCAAAGTTTTACGAAGTCAACTATTTTTCCTTGTTTACTTTACTCATGAATTCCTAATCGAAAATCGTTGACTCAAATTAAAATATTACCACAAACTAGGAAGATGTTACCTGAATTTTGTTTATAATTTTAGCTTTTGGTTTGGGACATCCTATTTTTGTCTCAAATTTGAGATGAAATTTTTTGGAAAGTATGAAAACAATTTAAATACATAGTGAAATGCAAATCGGTAAGGTCAATTTGTACTTATATGACTAATATAATAACTTATATTTATTGGAATAAATTCAAAATTTATTATATACGAATTGGTTATAATGTGACAGAATAAGTTGAAGTTTAGCTAATTTAACATATATTATTTACATGATTAGTATTAAAGTGATTTAAAATTTAACCAATAAAATGTATGGCAATTATTTCCATTAACTAATATTTGCTTATATAAATTGAAAGTTAAGAGTATGATAATACTGTCTCAAAACGGAAAGAATCTCACGTACGTGCCAACTCATGAACTCTTTTGTAATAATCAGTGATCTCCAATCAATGTTGCACTCATACTCTCCAAATATATGTGAATCACGTGCATGATAATGTGTGGGTCGTGGACTGTGCCACTGCATCCTGTTTCTCGGTTTGGTTGAATTAATCACCAATCAAACTAGAGTTGCCATGCTTAGTTACGAATATATCATTGATGACCTGCCAGTTTGACTAAGAAAGGCCTGAGTTACGGCAGTCAAGAACCCACGTAATTTTTTCTGCAATGATATTTTCAGCCATCCCCTAAATGAAGATTCAATAACATGATTGCCTATTACCAACATTAATTTGGATTTATGTAGAAAGAATTGAGGTGTGGTAGTCGCACTAGGTGAATAATACGTACATGAAAGAAGCTAGCTATAAACTCTATTCTTCTATTTCACCAAAATTTTATTCAAAACTAATTAGATTATAAATTTTATTTAACTTTGAAGTTCAAATTATAAATTGGCTAAAATATATAAAATTATTTCTGAACTATGTCTTAATTTTAAATAATCCTTTTCAACTTTAAAATTTTGTAATTAACACTCTTTAAATATGAAAAACTTGTAAAAGACTCATTTTATTAAGTTTTTTGTTATATTTTAGATGTTTCCTGATTAAATCCTAAATTAACTAAAAGAAAAGATCAAAATACCTTTCACCCTCCACCTTCTTCTGCTCATCTCATGCTTAGATACCCTTCCTGCCTTCTGATTACTCCTATCTAATTTTATCTCAACTTGATTCATTAGTTGTAACAAAATGAGTGAGAAAATGCAAAAGAATGCTGAAAATTACAAGAAAAAGGTGTAGCAGATATAACCATACTTGTTGTGATAGTAGAGGAAAACGAATCAAAAGGCAAGAAAGAAGAAATACAAGAAGAGTTGGCAACAAGAAAGAAGCAAAGATATGGCAGCTATGCAAAATTAAAATAGAGCCACAAGAGTAGCAAGTGGGGTATGAAAGCAAAATATGAAGGAAAAGAAAAATGGCTATTGTGCAAAGAAATATCACAGAAGAGAAATAAATGGTAGCAGCTGCATAAAATTAGGGCAAACACTACCACCAAAAAGGCAACTTTATGAAATAAAAATGAAGGGATAAAAGGATTAAATAAACAGAATAGGAGAGGAGATGAGAGATGAAGAGACTGGATGGTGTTGAGTTAGGCAAGAAGAAACACTTACATAACAAAAAATAGTAGACCCCATTTGAAAAGGAAAGGAATTGCTAGCATAATCTCCCACTATTTCTCTCATTTGCTACCTCTTGCCTGGACAAGTAAGAATGAAAATGGGGAAAGACAGTGAATAGCAACCAAAATAGGGGTGGGCATATGTTGAGAAGAAAAGTGAAGAAAAGGGTCATCTAGAAGCTCCAAGAAATAGAAGTGAAAAGAAAAGAGAGAACAAAAAATAAAAGAAATCGAAGTAAAACAAAATAAAAGAGGTTTATAGATGGTGGCAAACTTAGAGAGGAAGTGGTTGCGAAAGTAAAGATAGTAAAGGCTGCAAAACATGCATCCCTTATGAAACTTGTGATTGTGATGGGGCAAGCAGATAGGAGCAATTAAAATGCAGGAAAGTGACTCAGCATGAGTGGCAGAGAGTGGAGGGTAAAGGGTATTTTAATATTTTTTCTTAATTAATTAAGGGTTTGATTAAGAGACATTCAAAATTTAATAAAAAATCTAATGGAATGAGTCTTTTACACGCTTTCCATAGTTGAGAAAGATTAATTATAAAATTTGAAAGTTCAAGAGAATTATTTAAAATTGAAGCATAATTCAAGAGTTTTATGCATTATAACTTTATAAATTTAATAAATATCATTGATGATCTACTACTTTGATTTAGATATGAGGCTGGCTACTTCTACACCCAAAGGCAGGACACACGATGAGTTATGGCATTCATGAACCCATAAGATTTTTTCTATAGCTTTTTAATTATATCTTCTGTCATCCACTGGATGAAAATTCAATAGCTTGTTTGGCTATTATCTACATTAATTATGATTTATATAGGTAATGTTGACGTGTGGTAAATGGCATAGATGAATAAGAAGTATATATGAAAGAAAGTATGAACAATTTGATTGCTTTATTCTTGTATTTCATTAAAATTTGACATAAAAAAATTATACTATAAAATTTTTCAATTTAAATTCTAAAATTTAAAAAATGTATTATTTTGCTTAAAATTTTATTTAATACTGTGTGTGTCGTAATTATTTATGTAACTAGCATAATATCCTATATTTATTAATATGAATTCAAAATTTATTATATGCTAACTAATAAAATTAAATAAAAATAAAAATAAAATATAATTATTTAATATTATATAATATATATTTTTGTCATAAAATCACAGTTGACAGGGTTACCTAAGTTATAGAACAGGAGAATAATTTTGAAATGAGAAATAATGCTACTTTATTGTTAAAAAATGCAAAAAAAAAAAGAATTTTAAGTTTTTTAATTGAATTTGTTATAGCTTGAAGTACTAGCCCGCTGGCTTAGCATTTTTGGCAAGGGGGGACCGCTTTCTTTCAATAACTCAACGGAAATCTTGCTACAATTAAATGTCTGAAAGTGCCTTTTGCTCACACGTATAGGTCCCCGCTACTTTGCACTAACCCGAATCTATGAGATCAACACACCTTTTTTATGTTGCATACATACTTTTTTTTTTAAAAGAAATGAGTCTCAAATTTTTTTTTTTTTAAGATTTTAGTAAAATGATTTCAGATAAAAGTAAAAAATAATGTATTCTATATAAGTATAGGCCAATCACCTCTTAAATTAAGCCAGTGTAGATTATTCATTAGCTTGTTGGTATATTTTTTGTCATCCGTATGGTTTTATTTACAAGCTTTTTCTATAAAAAAAATTATATATAATAAAAGATTTTGAGTTTGAATTCAAAGTTTTAAAAGTAAAAAAGCTCGTAACAAAAATGTATGTCAGTCCACAATTAAAAATGTGTTTCATGCTTTTAATACTGTTGACAGAGCGTTAGCTTTTCTGCAGAAATTTTAACAATTGCTCTATAAATATGGCTTCTAAGTTCCCATTTAAGCCACCAAGAGACTAACCAATATAGCAATATTTGATTTATTGGCAAACAAAACCATGAACACTACTGCTCTTGCTTTGCTCACTCTCTCCACCCTCCTCCTTGCCTTAACCACCAAATTGCCGTTAGCCTCAGCTGAAAGAGTGTTAGATCTCAATGGTGACCCCGTTGTTCCTGGTAAACACTACTATGCCGTCTCGGCAATCCGGGGCGCAGGCGGTGGTGGGCTTTATTATGGTGAAACTGGGAACTCGACTTGCCCAGTTAGTGTCTTGCAACACGGGTTTGATGTCGAGGATGGAGATTCGGTAGTGTTTCAACCTCTTGAAACTCGTGTACGTACCATTTGTACAGATACCCCTTTGGAAATTTCATTTGCAGATAAAGTCCGCTGCGCTGAGTCATCAAAGTGGATAGTGGTTGACAATTCATGGGTGGGTATTGGTGGTTCTAAAGACCATCCTGGCCAAAAGTTGCAGAGTGGGGGGTTTAAGATTCAGAAATACGGTCCCGACTATGGCTTTGCATTTTGCGCTAGCGGTCGCTGTCATAATACTTCGATAAATTATGACATTGATAGGCGTCTGGATTTGACTGATCATACACCAACCATCTCGTTTGTGTTCATAAAGGCTGGTGATAACTGATCCCCTATAAACTCTTTAATATAAAAACAAGTCTATAAAATCAAAGCTGAATGTGTGTGTATGACTGTTCTCCTGTTGGTGAATAAACTCCCATAATTAGTCTTAGCTGCATGTTGTTTATCACAACATGTACAAGGTAATTATGCCTGTTGTCCTTGTAATAATCTTTGAATAAAATTCAGCTTAATTTGATTATCGTTGGATTTTTTTTTGGTTTTCTTTGCAATCCTCACTGATAAATCTGTTTTCTTATTAGTAATTAGTTTCAATAACTTCGTCTTCTGCATTTGCCTCTGGCAGTCTTTTAAGAAATAAGAACCATGCTTTACACATGCATGGTCCTTACGCGAACATTCAAAAAATTGGATCGGTTTGCATACATATAACACATTAATTTAACTTTAGATCGAGTGGGAAAATCTCTATTTTAATTTTAGATCATTGTTTACAATTGTATATTTGCTTAGTTCCTGCCAAACTCATAAAATTCTTTTCAACACATCAAATTTTTGCAATACATATACAGAGCTTTTAATCTATTTTTGGAAATGCTGATTTGATAACAAACATATTTGACAATATTGGGGTGGCAAAACTTACGCAGATTTAGGGATATAAATTATAAAGCTTAATTTTTTTTTATTATATTCGTTTTATTGGCGTCGGTAATGATGCATTTGTGCATTGTATTATTGAGCCTTCTTAGGTCGTAGCGGCTCTTGTGCGTATTCGTGTGCGACAATTCATTATGTATCCATCAGATCACACTTAGGGAAGGGAGTGCATTTAATTGTGGCTAGTCCTACTTGCCTTCAATATCAGGATTTGTTCAATGTATTGAGGGTGTTAAAAATCAAACACCCTTTAATCTCAGTTATTAAATTATATTAAAAGTTGAAATCAATACTCACCATTGAATGAATGGATTAAAGTTATTTCTTGTCCTTTTATTTGTTTTAAAAATTAATTTAATTTTTTAATTTTTAAGTTACACAATTTAATTCTTAATTTATAAATATAATTAAAATAATTTAATCTTTTAATATTAAATTTTTTATTTTTAACATGACATAACTCATCAATAATAATTTAAATTTTATTTTTACTTTAAAAATCTTAATACCATTTTTTTGTTGTGAAATTATCTTTTTTTGGTCAAATTTTAAATTTTAATTTTGCATAACTCAATAACTGTTTTGATCAAAAAATTTATATAATAATTATATTACATTATAATAACAAAAATTACATTATTACCGATAAGTTACGTCTTTTCGTTAGCCTTTACATAACGTTTTTGTTCCTAAATCCTTTTTTTGGTTCTGAATCTAATCGTGTAAGCTCTATAACATAAAAACAATTCTCTAAAATGAAAGCTGAATGTGTGCGTGTGACAGTTATCCTATTTGTGAAAAAACACCCTTTGTTGGCGTTCACAACATTTGCTAGTGAATGGTACGAATGTTTGTTGTCCTTGTAATACTCTTTGAATAAAATTCAGCTTAATTTGTTTATCGTTGTTTTTTTTTCTTTTTGTTTTCTTTGCAATTCTTAATTACTGCTAATCCTATTTTCATTTTCATAAATAGTTTCAATGACGTCGTTCACCATTCAGTCCCTCCGTCGCAGCCAAGTGATTTTTATATTGAAGCCAACCCATACCAGCACCAAAGTCGATCCCCTACAAAAGTTCATCATTTCTTCTTTAAAAAAAAAAAAAGAAAATGAAAACGGAAATCAGAACAGAAATTTTATCAAAAGACCAAGTCCCAGTTTTTAGAGAGCCGAAACAGGGGATAACCTAATTAATGGCTTGCATAGACAACTTCTCTTGTCTACGTTTAGAGTTTTTCTAGTTATAGAAAAATAAAGCTGTGGGGTTCCATTAACCAGTCACTGTATGAGATGCAATGCTAAAGCAATGGTTAGGCACCTGCAGAATTTGACTTCAAATAGTGCTGAAATGAAAGCCATGCGCACATGTCTTATCATGTCCACTTGATCATAATCCATGCTTCACAGCTACAGTATTGTTATTCTTGATATCATTTTGAGGTCTATTTTAATTTTACTTCGAAGTTATATCTTTTTTAGCTGTAACTGATATTATATATTTGCATTTCATAGTATGAGACAAATATCATTAAAATAATATATATTAACTTAATTATTATATAAATAAGATTTGTTGATATAAAATAATTATATTTTTCCGAAGCATAGATACTATACTAGTTTATTAAATTAAATAATAAAGAATACAAAATTATGGATGCATGCAAAACTTATATCTCAATTTATTTTAAGTGAATTTAAGATATCTTTTCATAGTTCGAGATTAATTTTTATAAAAATTTTAGAAGCAAATTTTATTTCTCTAAATAATTTTTTTTTTACAAATATTTCAAATATTTTATAATATTTTTTTATTGTTAAGTATACTGTGTGTACACTTTACCACCCCTAACAAGCATAGTAAAAGCCTTACACAAAGCATACAACATTTTCTTTGAGCGTTGGTTCTTTTACAGGCGAGCCACCGACCTTTGCATTCATTTCAATGCATGGCCAATTGCTGCAAAAGCTTTGTTTTTTCTATCAAGGTATCACGCAAACGCAAGAAAAAAAGGCCATTGCCCATTTCATAGGTATGCATGCATTTTGACTTTTCCCATGCATGGCTAGCAAATTGGGTTTTGGGTCCCACGAAATTAAAGCCACACGCACCAAATGCAAACTCTGGAATGTTTCTCTTTCTAAGCTCTCAATTTGAGCCACCAAGAAAGGAACCATCTTAGCTTCTTTGGCAAACAATGAATTAATATGAAATACTTATAGAATTTTAAAAGTAATTACTTATTGTCTTCTGTTGTAAAACCATCTCTAATTGTTTTTGACATAGATTTGCAATGAAATATAAAAAAAAAAAAATTAGTAAGATTATCACAAATCTATATTAAATTTTTTTTAAAAAAATTGGTTTAAGTTAATAAAAAAAATATTTGAAACAGATTTACGACGAACTTATATTGTGACAAAAATTATATTGCAAATTTAAAATGAATAAGCATTTGAGATAAATTTAAAATGAACTAATCTTGCGAAGAAATTTCTGTTACAAATTCATTACAAATTTGAGTTTGATTTATATTATAACTAAATTTTGTCATCTGAAAAGATGTAAGCATTTAACACAAATTTGCAATAGACTAATTTTGTAACAAAAATTGTCTCAAATTTAAAAATATTTATAAATTTTGCAATAAACTTATATTGGAAAAGAATTACATCACAAATCTGGAAAGAATTAAAATATGTAAGACAAATTTATAACAGATTTATATTGTGATAGAAATTGTGTGGCAAATTATATCAAAATTTTAAAGAATTATTTTATATATATTATCTATATTTTAAGAATAAGTTGATTAAATTAAATATATAATGTGACGGAGCGAAATGAATGTAATTATTTTCAAAGGATTATTATGTATGTTTCATCTTTTATATATCTAATAATGCTAATGTGGAATCTTTTTTCCGCTTTTACTTACTTTTGCACAGCAGCAAATAAAAACAAATATAAATATATACTAATCCACCGTCATGAAATTAAATTGGGAGGACACATGACGAGTTGAGGAGACTTGAATTGACACGTGCATGAAAATGTGTGGGCCGTGAACTGTGCCACTGCATCCTGTTTCCAGGTTAGTTGCCCAGTTGCTAACACTTCAAAGCCACACGGAACAAATGCATACTCTTGCATGTTGCTCTATGAATACAGGCTTCTAAGCTCTCAAATTGAGCCACCAAGAAATAGTGCTTGACACAAATGGCGACTACATCCTCTTGTGTTCTTTTCAGTGAAATTTGATTCTATAATTTGTTTAGGGGTAATTAGGATATTTTTTGCATTAGTTAATTTGGAATTTAACTGTAATTTTAAGAGTTTCATCTCTTTTTAGATGAAAATAATAACAAAAGGGATGTATTATAAAATTAGATGAATTTAGAAGGATTCTAAACAAAAATTAAAAGTAGATGAAATTTTTTTACAATTTATCCTCAGTTTAAGAAAATCTTATACGTTTTAACTAAGAAAAAACAAATATACATTGTTTGGGGTGATTTAAGAAAAATTTTTTTTTCACATATATTATAATTTTTTAGAATGTGTTTGAGTACTAATAAAAATATTTTTAAATTGAAAATTTGTTATTGAAAACATTTTAATTGATAAAATTACTATTAGGACAAATTTACTACATCGATTCTGTTCCAATGAAATTTTTTCATATGAAAATGCCATACTGTGTTTTTCAATTCATAAGAGTAAGTTTTCTCAAATTATTAATATCCACACTCTCCTTCTCCAAACCAGGGAATTTGGCCAAAGTTCCTCCTGGCTCATTCAACACCGCTACGGCACTAACTGGATGTGAATCCCCTAAAATTATGTAGGGGATCAAGTAAAGAGACGTAGAATTTTAAGAAAGTTGTAAAATAAAAGAGAAAAAAAAAACTCATAAATTATAAAATAAAAAGAGATAATAAGAAAATTATCAAAAAGAAGAAAAAATGTAATAGATTCAAATTCCGCACTAACCTTCTAAATTTAAAATCCAACAGCCTTTTCTTAACCATTGTGGCTCGTTAACTCTCTGTCCTTTCCATCAAAAAACAAAGACACTGGAGTTTACAAGGAATGGAAATCACAATGATCCAATGCAATAATCTTATTAAAAACAAGTTCACATTGACATGATTAGAAAAATTGGAATCCACTTGTAACCTACTGTTGTTAATATATTATTAGAGCAAAAATGTACAACTTACAGACAGAGATTAAAGAAAATGCCGATTCCTAATGGTCAGATGTAGAAAAATGAAAACAGAGTAAACCTATATGATAATAAGTAACGGTGGCTTGGAGCCAAACGTTTATGTACAGAAGTTCCACCTGAGACATACGTTCCATTTATAAAGATAACATTACTTTGCAGAAACCTCATCATTCCAATACACTGCAACTTTTGTTTGGCATAAGCTGGAGCTTCCACTTTTCAGATGGTATTTTGAAGAACCATTTAGGTTCACCCTTTGAAGGCAGTGAATAAAAAGTCAGAATTAAACTCACAGCTTCTCACAATACTTCAGAAGAAACATAGGACCAAAAGTTGATTGCCTTTATCAGGCTACAAGCTCTTGCCAATCTTCTTATCTAGGTCCTGTTCCAGAGATTCTGTTTTCTGGATATCTTTATTATTTTCCTCCCTTTCTTCCCTAACTTTTCCCAATTCACTGATCATTACCTCATTCTTAGCTTTCTTCACATTATCCTTCACTGTTTCTTCTATAATACTATGCTCATTGTCCACCATGTCCTCCTCCTTTACAGCTCTTATCACCTGAAGAAGTTCAAACGGCGTAGCAGCAGGGTCCAGCTCCCTGCAACCCTTCGGGGCCCTTGGAGCTTCTTGACCAGAAAGTAAATATGAAGGGACCTGGTGAGAGAACTGAAACATCTCATCCCTTGGAACGATCCTGATTTCCGTAGGGTCCAAGTGCCGATGAAACAGTGTCTTGAAACCAGCCACTTTGACCAAAGGAGTAACAATTACACCTTGTTCTTCACTAAAATCCTCAAGTACTTCAACCATATCATACTTGTGTATCACCTCATCTGCTGTCAGCTCATTCCAGTCAGAAGACCAATTCCTGTAGAGAGCCCAAACATCCCCTTTCCTGGGATAAATACAAATTGCTCCACGCTGTCCTTTTCTCCACCTAACCTTGTGAGAGAAATAATTAAGTGATTTTACAATTCCATATCTACCTCTTCTGAATTCCCCACAAGTTTTTGAAAAGCCTGAAGCAACCCAAGTTAGAGGGCCTAGTTCACTGTTGGTCTTTGAGTTGAGCCAACTGATCCGCACCTTGAATGGATTCAAAGAAATCACACTATGAATGATAGCATAATATCGAGGCATTCCGTCATCATCATCATATGCAGCCCACACTTGATTTTCACCAAAAGATCTTTCCCTTCGGTCCTTGTCAAAATCATGAAAATCAGGATCTGGGACATCTATTGACATTGTTTTCAAAGTTTCCTTGATAGCATGGAATCCACTTTCTCTATCTTCTGACTTCCCAATGTTATTTTGATCACATGTCTCAGTGTTTCTTAAAGACTTTTCTTCTTTCTCATTTGCTTTCAGGTGGCCAATTCCACTCTCTTTTAATGCTGTTTTGGCAATAATATTTGACTGAATTTCCTTGAGTTTCTGGCGAATTTCTTTTCTAGCTCTCTCCATAAGAAGATTTTGAAGTTCAAGCTGGAACATATCTCTTGCACTGCAGGTCTTAGAGATTCCTTTCATCCTGCCAACTTCAAAATGACCCTGTTTAGACCCAGATGAGATTGATGCTTTTACTACTCCATTTCCCATCCCAGATTGATTTGCAGGTTCCTTACCACGGGCATTCACACTTGTATCCTCCGTGCCCCTTCTTCTCTTTGCAGGATTAAAGTATTTTTTTGAAAGGTGCTGCTTCCTTCGTAAGGCCTCTTTCCTTTTTGTAGCAGCTTGTGCCTCCTCACGTTCTCGCTTCACTTTCTCATATGCCTGCTGAACCATACTTGCTGCTTGAGCTGCAGTAGAAACACCAGAATTTCTCGAGAATGGGGCCCACTGGAAATTGGTACTGTTATACGAGTCAGTATCACTATAACACCCAGTTCCAGCATTTGAGTTAGTCATGTTGTTGTTTCCTGCATTAGATTTGTTTTTATTAGGAACTTGGTGATTGAAATTTTGCTGCTGGTGGGAAAAATTCCATGAGGTGGCAGGTCTAATACCACTTGCAGGTGGTGGAGCTGTTTCCACAGCGAAAAATGCCTCATGACAGTTAGGACATATCAGTTTAAGGTTAAGATAAACTCTCAGATATTCATACTGCATTTTGCAATGGTGGCAAACAGTCCAAAATGTAGTGGACTTCGACTTATGGGTGGAAGTTGAGGCATGTGCTTTAGCAGAATTCTTCTGAGTTCTTACAGTTGGAGTGGTACTTTTAGTAAAATTGTAACTGCCATTGGCCCCTGGTTGGGCTGATGAACTTCCAGACTTGGTTGGAATTTTCTGTAACTTCAAATTTCTCCTCTGATCATATGCAACCCTTTTAGCCTTATCCGATAGCAAACTCCATGCCTCTGAAATACGTTTAAATGCCCCATCAGCTCCAACGGACTTGTTCTTATCAGGATGAAGCGTAAGAGCCAGCTTCCTATACTGTTTTCTGACCATTTCATCATTGGCCAAGGGATCAACACCAAGTATTCCATACCAGTCTGCTTCTCCATTTGTTTTATTCTCTGCAGAAATATACACATCAAGTGTTGCTATCATTTGAGGAATACCCTCAAGCCCAGGAAATAAATTTTGGGCCTTCAAAGCAAACTTCTTTGCCCCAAAAATATCCTTTGCCTTAAACTTCTTCTCAGCAACATCTTTAGCTCTGATGGCCTCATCCTTATTGCACTCCATTTCTCTAATGCGTCTTCTATTCTATTTTCTCAGTACTCCATTGTAATATAACAGCAAAGGGAATTCAATCAGAACGAAAGTGAAAAAAATATCAGGGCAATAATATTATTGACAACTCCACTAATACCAATTATTCAGGATTGAAGTTGAATGGTTTGGTAGTTTCTATAAATGTATATGCAATTATCAGGAACTGGAATGAAATAGCATTCCATTTCTATTATATTCTTATGTTTGGCATGTGGAAACAACATCTAAACATATCATAATTGTAGCTAAATGAGAATATATAAGGAAACAAAGCAAAAATGAACTTCTTCCCACTTGTCTAGAATTACCGTTTCTCCCTAAGAGTATACTGATAATTCCAGTCTCAGCAGAATCAAGACCAAAGTAGGAATTGCCACTCTTATGAGATGGAGGTAGAATAGAAAGCATTATTTCTGCATAGTGCATACCAGATTAACTCCAAATTGAAAATAGCTTATTCGTTCGGATAGAGAACAACATGCAGGTGCTTGATCGGAATATGTGAAATTGCTAAGGGCCAAGTAAAAATTTCCGATATTTCCCTCACTTTATTTTATTTTATTTATTGGTGATTACTCAGTTATTTTAATCTGAAAAAGGGAAAGTAAGAACATTAATTCTGCAATACCCTGTTCCCCTAATCAATAATTTGAGCAAGAAATATAGTAATACAATCAACAGAACTACGAAAACAACCCAGAAGGAAAAAAGACGAAAGTAATAGTTAATATAAGCCACATTCAGCTAAAGTTTTCGAATTCACCAATCAGACCCTGACATTAAACATCACAAAGGGGGAACCCTAGAACCAGTTATGGTCTATGAACTCAATTGAAAACTCAATAGCAACCGTATTTAGATTTAATAATCAGACTGCTTGAGTCAATTGTTGTGGGAGTTAACGAACCAGAACTACAGTAGTCCACAGTACAAAGAAAAGAAATTACCCAGAAAAAATTGAGTGGGGAAGACGTGATAGCCAGAAATCATTGAAGCAACAATGAAGTAGCCACTGTTTCAAAGTTTCCACGAAGGGTTATCCTTCCCTTCTCTCCTTCCGATGACTGTTCCCCTTTTTCTCCGTACCTTTCCTGTGCTGCGCTCTGAGCTGCTTAACAGCCCACTCTTACTTGTTTTTTTATGGTTTTATGAGTAAGATATTTGCGATATAAGTTTTATATAAACTTGTGAATAGTTTGCGTAGTAGTGAATAAAATATAAAGTGATTTAAAAAATATATAAATTGATTTAATTTTAAAAAATATATTTATTTAATTTTAAATTATTTATAAATATATTTTTTAATTATATATTAATTAAATTTTAAAACATTTCTATTATGTTATAAATTAAAAGATTATATTTGTAAATAACTTCAAATGAAATATGGGGTATTAGAACTTATAAGATTATTTTTTAAAAGAAAAATATATTATTTTTCTATGATTAATTACAAAAGTGTCAAATTTTATATCCAAAACTTTCTAGTAATTTCATCCTCAATCACTCATCTAAGTTGAATTTGAGTGCGTCATTATTATTTCACACTTGAGTATTCAATATTTTTTTTTTGTTTTTTATTTTGTATATTTTAATATTATTTTATTTCAAAAAATCTTAACATAGTAGAATATTATAACAACTTAAGTAACATTCATAGAAAATCATCATATATTTTAACCAAAATAGAAACTCTTATCAAAGAAAAAATAAATATTAAATTAAAAATTAATTCATGGGATTATAACAACTTTATAATTTTTTAATTTAAATTCATACAAATAATTAATAAAAAATATTATAAGTATTAGTAATTACATGCATATCACATGATTATTAATATTTAATTATAAACAAATGAAATGAATTTATTTTTATTATTTTGATAGTTAAAATGATATACATGATGATTTTTGTATTTAAATAATATATTTATAAATAATTTAAAGTTAAACAAATATATATAATTTTTTTAATTTATTATATTATATTATAATTTATATCATAGAATATCACAAAAAGAATTTCTTTTAGTGCAAATCACTTTTGCAAATAAGCGTATACTTTACTTGCCTCTTTTTTTTTGTCTTTTCAGAAAAAAAACTCTCCCACAATTTCTTCACAGAAAAAAAAGGGCTCATAAGATAGCGTAAATCTTATAATTTAATAATTAAGATTTAATAAATTTAATAATTTAAATTTTAAATAAATTTTTATTTATAAATATAAAAAGATGGTCATAAACAATTCTTGCTTGCCTTTTGCTTGCTGAATCATATTGTAAATTTTTGTTTTCTCCTTCCTTCACTTGTGGCCACACTTTAAATTCCTTATTCTCCGTGAGCATACTAGTGTCTTCCATATATCAATTTATCTAGATCAAGAAAATAATTATTTATTTTTGTAATTCCATAATCTTAGTTGATTTTTTTTTTTTGGCTGCATGATGAGTAAATAAAAACATATTTTAAAAACGGATTAAGTAATAGTATTTTTGCATAAATGACGATATATGTGATATTATTTCATCATTAACATTTCATAAATATTATTATTTAAATCTCTTTACTTTTAAGTATGTTTTAAAGTCATAAAAGTTGAGAAACTCAGGGATAGATGTGTTGATATTTTAGGAAGAAAATCAAGGAATTAAATATACAAATTTGTATAAAGAAAATCAAGAGATTATTATCATAAAAGATTTTAAACTTATACATAACCCAAACTTTAGGTACATGATTTGCGTAATAAAAAGTGATTATGATTGAATAAATTTAAGGATATGACCAAAATTATTTTGCGACAATTATGGAATTTCAAGAGTTTATTTTTACTATAAATTGAAGCACTAGCCAGGTCGCTGAAACATTTTTTCTCCATAGAATCTTGCATATTCTTTTCATTTTTTCTCTTAAATTCGTGAGAATGAACTACATAAAAACTAGGCTAGAATTATTACAAGACTAAAGATTATCAAACTCATATAAATTTAGTTATGCTCTTTTATATGGTTACAGCTTAAATATAATTTATTTTAGGATAATTATTTTATAGGTTTAACTTTTACTGCAATATTATCATGCCAATTTATTGTTGATTTTGGATAACTAATAAAATAGTTATCACATGTCTTAAATCTGAGGAAGAGTTTGTTCATATTAAATGTAATTTTTTTTATAATATTCAAATATATATCTTCCAATTGTTTGTTTGGGATGTAAAACTAATAATTGAGAGACTTCATTGAATCAAAGTAAGAAATAGATCCACCAAATATATTAGGGACTCTTGATGCCTTATTCTTTGATCATTAATTTCTTCATTAAATTATATATATATATATATATATATATATTAGTTTCCCCTGTAATATCTCATAACTTAATTTCTTTTTTATTTTCTCTGCTAACTTGTTTTTGTCAAGCTCTTTTTTATAAAATTGACACCTTAATTTATACTACAACAGTCATATTATATATTTAAAGCATATTTACGGCAAAGTCTTTCTTAGCTTTAATGTCATCTCATAGCAAATAGGATAAAAAAAAAAGACTCACTCTTCAAATTTGAAGGAATAAAGGAGTATCATTTGGTAGCCTTATGATTCTTATCTTTTAGGCACAGAGAACGATAATACTAACTCACAGTGGTAGTAATAACATTATTTGAAAATCTTGTATAAAAACTTACTTAGGCTAAAAAAAGATTAATTTCTTTTAATTTAAATTCTACATAAACAATTCCATTCCACTTCAAAGTAGATGCCTACCAATCGTGCCTTTCGAACGTTATACCTCTATCATAAATTAAAAAAACTTTTATAACAAGAGAGGGAAAAAAAATGGTCGGACTTCTGCTTTTATCCTATTTGCAAGTGAATTTTTGTTTTTAATCTGTTTGTGTGAGTTTTAGTGTTATTTAAGACAACTAGCCTTGACACACATGCCTTTTATGTGGATTTAAAAAATTAATAATAAAATAACAAATTATTTTTTAGATAGAGTAAGAGTAAAAAGAATATGTTAAAAAAGTAAAGATTTTTTTTTTATAAAAAATACTTCTTATAATTTTTTTCGTTAAAATAATTAATGTTATATTTAATATTTATAAAAAATTAAATGTAAAAGAAATTTTAAAAACTCAAATTTATTTTCTAATAGGACACGTCATTTTTAGTAAGGATAAAGATGATAATTTTAAGTTTATTTTAAAATATCATTTAAATTTCAAGATATGTGAATTTATACTAAGTTTTGATAAATAAAATTTTTGAAAAGAACATTTTAATCCAAAAATATTTCCACCTATTTTCACTTTTATATATAATATAGATATGGAAAGATATGCAAAAATATCCAAGTTATGACTTCATATAAAGATAGAAAAAGAGATATTTACGTTTTGAGTAATCTTTTTACTTTCTTTTGTTAAAATCCCAAATAATGAACATATAACATGTTTTTAAAACCCCTAAAAAAATTTTATTTTAAATTCAAAAACCCCATTAATTGTAAGTCACTCCTAATGATTCCCTCCCTCTCTTTCTCACCCAACATATGCATTGGTGATATTTTGGTGGTTCACACTTTATCATACTTTTGCTTTATTTTGAAGCTTATAATAACTTTAGGTACCACATATCGACTTGGGTTTTGATCCTTTTCTCCATTTTTTTGAAAATGAATCTTACTCGTTGCTTGTATTTAGAGGATCTTTGGAGTTTCTAAGAATGCACCTGGTGAACGTATTAAGTGGAAAAAGTCAATGTTCTCTTTCGGTCGAAATGGGCTTAATGATAGAGACGCATCTTAACCTAGCAGGAGATGAATTAAGGTGGTGGAGAGTCACTTCAAGTAATTGAAAATACCTATTATTATGGGGAGATCTAAGAAGCAGGTGTTTGACTTTGTCTGGTATAGGATGTGGAAAAAGTTGAAGGGGAAGAAGGTGAAGGAATTTTCCAAAGCAGATAAGAATTCCTCATTAAGGTTGTAGGCTTGTAGCCAAACCCATATCATGGACTGTTTTCGGCTTCCTCAGACCTATTGTTACAAGGTAGAGATAATGATCAGTAATTTCAAATAAAGATAAATGACAATGAGAGAAAAAATCACTGAACCAGCTGGGATGATTTACGTAAATCAGAAAAATAACGAGGAATGGGATTTAGAAATTTTAGTGCCTTTAATACAGCTCTCCTATCAAAGTAGATTTGGCGCTTAATGAAGAACCCATACTTACTCGTCTCTCAAACCTTGGGAAGCAGATACTTTCCCAAATCCGCGGTCCTACAAGCATCTTGTAGATTCAGTCCTAGTTATCCTTAGCGCAAACTAATGGGGTGCTAAATGGGTCGTAGAAAAGGGATGGGAGATGGGCGATCCATTTACAAATGCTAAGATAAATGGCTGCCTAGACAGAATGTGTTCACTGTATGGAGTCCCCAACGTAATTCTCTCGCCTTTGTATCAGATTTAATTGATGACGGCTCAAAGAGATGGAAGAGGTCCTTCATTGAATTCACCATTTGAGGCCGAGCAAATTTTGATTATCTTGCTCTCAAACTTTGGTAAGGGGGATTAGCTGGTATCGTATGGGTGCAAGAACAGTATTTTCTCTGTTAAATCGGCATACCAATTGGTTTTATCACAATCTAATCCAGAAGCTATGAGCACTTCTGCTAACTGTGATGCTGACAACTGTTGGGCGCAGTTGTGGAAATTGTCACTCCCATAAAAAATTAGGATCTGTAATTGGATGGTTTTACATGACAATTTGCCAGCTTGAACGAAACTGTGGTCGCAAGGAGTCCCCGTAATTGTTGATTGCTTTAAAGCCCTGAAATTTTTTGCCCATGCCCTGCGTGACTGTATTTAGACTTAGCAATGTTGGTTTCGGTCTCCATTGGGTGTGTGATGTTCTTGTGAACCACCTTCTTCTATGTGGAACGGGTGCTTAGCCTTGTTGAGACATTATCACGGGAGGCGATACCCCTTGCTACAACAACAGCGTGGGAAATATGGAATGCTCGTGCCAGATGGGTGTTTAAGGGTGTGGAAACCTCCCAAGAACAGGCGTGTTCAAAGGCAGCTCAAATTCTCAATGACTACACATTCAACTCATCCATTTGATCTGTGAGAGCTATCCCCATCCAGTCCAGATACTGGCGTCCTCCCCTTGATGGATGACTGAAATTGAATACGGATGCAGCAGTCAACACTAACGGAGCTTGTGGTCTGGGTTTCATCGTAAGGGATGCAAAAGGCCTCATAATGGCTGCTGGGTTAAAACCAATTCAGGAAAGGGTTGATGCCTTGACACCAGAGCTATTGGCCCTTCGTCTTGGCATGAGCAGTAAAGTAGGTTTCTGGAATTAGGTTTCTCCTGTATCTTGACGATGGAGATGGACAATTTAGAAGCAATCCAAGGCATGAACAGCCCATTGCGTTCTTTGTCATGACTCATACTGTGGCATGTTAATAGAAAATTGCCATATCCTAGCTTCCTGTGTGTCTACTTTTTCTTGTTCCCATGTCTATAAAAAGGGAAATGTTGTAGCTCGTGCTTTAGCTAGGCTGGCGTTTAATTGTGAGGAGTGCGCTTGGGCGGAAGAAACTCTAAAAAAAAATAGTTCATTTAGCTTTGCAGAATGTTCTTTCATGCCCCAATTAATAAATCTCACTTGCCAGTCCCAAAAAAAAAAAATAATCTTTCTTATTGCACTTTTTAAAAATAGATAACTTTACATGTTCGATTAATCAGATTAATAACGTTCTTAAATTAATGTTAAAAATTGGAAAGGTTCTAACATGCACATATGTTACTAACTAGTGGATGCATGCATATAGTCTTGTTCATTTTCAAAGACTTCATGTTTTTAATTAGTAATTTTGTGTAGGACTGTTTTGAGGGTATTTTATTTTAAAAACCTAGTGTAGTAGGTAATTACGATCCTAATACTTTGTTGTGCGCATTTTGAATTTGTCGAGAGGCCACAAAAAGGTAGAATCTTCATAGATTCATTAAATATAATAAAATGATATACAAATTCCTTAGACCTACTATCTAGAAATCTGCTTGAAGTCTCTAGATCAATTATTGAAGGGAAATTTTTTTTATTAAGGACGATTTTTATATAGTAACAATGTTACTTTTCTTATCAAATAAAAGCTCTCATGAAATAATTGATGAAGATTTTTTTTATGATCTAGGAGGTATCTTCATCTAAAAAATGAATTTTTTTTATCCTTTAACTTGGGCAGATGTAATTTTCTTTAAGATAGGCGGTATTATAAATTTTTGATTTTAGAGATCTTTTTAATAATTAAATATATAATTATCAAGTAATTTTAAGATATTTATACTAATTATGCTAACACTTAAAATTATAATTGATGAAGTTATGTGTTAGTAAAATATAATTTTTGACATTGTATACTTATTCTAATAATTTTGTGAATGTAAACTTATAAAAGGAGCTTTTTTTTTCTCACCATAATACCTAAAAAGAAAATTGGCAGAAAAGAAAATGTGGGGTATATCTATCTGATTAAAGCCACTATATTGCAACAATTTGCACCATACAAAAATTATCATTATTGTTTATTGGATAACATTATACACCGCAACTTTGTAAGGACATGGATACTGTTTTTGTTAAAGCAGATAATAAATAAACAAAAAAAAAAAAAGACATTAGGTGGACTGGGTAGTCACATTATCCAATTTTTTCAACTTAATATTTCTATTGTTATTTGCTTTAGTTATCTGCACTTTTTTTTTTTTTGTTGGTACAGTAGTTGTCTGCACTTTGCAGCAGGCTAACTTATCTATGGAAATAATGAAAAGTGGGCAATGGCTGGAATCCAAACTATACACGTGTAGAACAGTAGAAGCTACCCAATAAAAAAGAACACTGATAAAGTCACGTATTTTCATCCATGTAATTGCTACGTCAAGTAGCAAAATAAATAAAAAGTTTCGTTTAGATAATTATTTCTTTCACGAATATAAAAATTATGGTGGCCCAACAACATATGTATATTATTTCTGATAAAAAAAAGAGGAAAAATACTCAAACTGTCAAAATTAGAAGGAACAATATAGTTTCGTGAAATTATTAAACCTTTACAAAATATGTAATAATTATTAAATTTATTAAATTTTATAATTTAATTTATAAAATTAATAAATTAAATAATTTAAAATTTTAAATAAAAATTTTATATAATTTTAATTTATAAAAATAAAATACCTGAAATTAGAAACCATGCACTGCCGTCCATTTGACGAAAGACCATTAGGCACTGTACGGGGGAGCGTGGAGGGAGTGCGTGTTGGCAGTTTTTTTCCGTCACCTAGAAACGCACCGAACTTCATCTTATTTGTTCAATCTCCTCCCTTCCAGGTTTTCCCTCTTCTTCTTTCCTTATTCTCTCTCTTTCTCTTTGTGTGTTCAGTTGTTTATTTGCTCTGTCTCTAACAGAGAAGATCTCATACATTAGTATATTCCCCACTGCAACCACTCTTACAGATTCCAAAGTTCTTTGCTTTTTCTCTTATCTCATGCTCAATTCTTTATTGGGTCATTGAAACCGAATCAAATGTGCATCAAAACCATACTGCAGATATTGATTCCTGTATCAAATTCCGTCCTCTGTAGTTTGTTAATTCCCAAGTTAGCATTTTGAATTCAATCGAATTACCTATGTCTCGAACCTTCACCAGATGGATGAAGTTGAAGGAAATTGCGCTGCTTCATTCTACTGCAGATACCCAGTGCGCTGTTTCTGATAGAACCGGCCCTAACTGGGCAAGGTTCAACCAGGTGTGTCCAATCTCGACCCACTTGAATTTTCTCCCCATCTCCTCCCATAGACGCCGGGAATCGCTTATCGGAGTTCAAGGGCGGTATAAATGGGGCCACGGTGGCTCCGATGACATTGAGAACCGAGTTCTCAGACCCGAAAGATTCGGGCTGCGGCTAGTTGTCCACGTTGCGCCAAGCACATGGATATCCTATTCTCCAATCACCATTTCCCGACGTCTGGTTCTTCTCCCAATTTGACTCCTCCGGTTCCTTTGCAGGGAGAAGGTGGTTATCAGGCTGTGAATCTCTGCTCCAATTGTAAAACTGCTTTTTATTTTCGCCCTTATAACAGTGCTCGTCTTCAAGGTAGTTTCGTGGAGATAGGCAGGGTTACTAACCATAATGTTAACTATGGTAATAATAAATCACCGAAGAGGATCACCCATGTCAAAGATGGCAGAGTGTCATTTTGGGACAGTTCAAGATCCTATAGTGGTAGTAACGGTGGGGAACCACCAGAAACCTGGCCTCCACCACCAGGGTCATCTAATGGAAACAAGTTGGCTGTGCATACTCCTCTAGGCCCACCGTTTGCACCTAGAGCTAATTTTATCAGGGATTCGGGGCCACGAGAAGGTGGTTCAGGCAGCGGAGTTGGGAATAATGGAGAGAAGACAACCTGGGGAGGCTCCAATTTGGGTAAGGATTTACCCACGCCAAAGGAGATCCGCAAGGGTCTTGACAAGTTTGTTATAGGCCAGGACAGAGCCAAAAAGGTATACCCTGATTTTCTTTTTTTAGATTAATGCTCACTTTTAATCCTTTTTACTTCAATGCTTATTCAATATGCTGCCAGTGTTTACAAAATTTTATTTCTTAATATCATAGGTAAATGTGATGATGTACCGGTGATATTGCTTTTAGCTGATAAGTCACTGTAACAGCATTGTTTTAAGTTATGGCCTTTCACAGTGATCTCACAAATGGCTTATGTTCTGTTGAAGGTTCTTTCTGTAGCTGTTTATAAGCACTATAAAAGAATATACCATGCCTCTTTGCGGAAAGGGTTAGTTGCTTCACCGTGCCTTTCATTTTCTTAACTTGTTTTCCATGACGGAAGAATACTTGAGGGCTGCTGAGCTTCTTATTCCTCATTTTCCTTTCTTTTTATTTTTTTCTCCCTGTATGCTTGTGTCCATTTGTCTTGATTCATTTGTAAGGTGGAATCTAGAAAATGTGAATCTCGTTTTTTATTTTTTCAGGGCATTTATTTATGACTGAATTGGTGTATTTTTATACTAGGTCAAGGGCAGAGTCAGAAATGCCAGAATCATTAGATGATGAAGATAATGTGGAGCTAGAAAAGAGTAATGTTCTCTTGATGGGTCCAACAGGTTCAGGTATGACTTGCATTACTACTACTTTTTTCTTCTTACTGATGAAGTGAGAATCAGTTGCATTGACATTGTTTAAATGCTATTTATGTATCGATTACCTGAATTTACAACATGACTTCTATGCTAATCTAGCTTTTGTTAAATAGGGAAGATATTGCTTGCAAAATCACTAGCTCGATTTGTGAATGTTCCATTCATTATTGCTGATGCAACAACTTTAACACAGGCAAGTATGTTCTCATTGATTAGGTAATATTAGGATTTGACAGATAAAGAGTTGAAAGTCAAAAACTTAGATAATGCCAATTTATCCTTCTTTTTACGTGAAATTTCTGAATTTTCTACCTTTTAAGATCATATAAACTTGTTTGGCATGCTTGCTAGTTGCAATCAAATTCTACTTCCGAATCAAAATTCTGAGTATTTGATAACAATTTCTCATACATTTTCGTTGCTGTCTCAAGGATTTGTGATTCTAGGTAGGTGTTATTGATTGTTGGTAAAGTAATGGAAAATTTTCCAATTTTCAGGCTGGTTATGTTGGAGAGGATGTTGAATCAATTTTATGTAAACTTATTGCGGTATGTGGATTATTTTGAAGAATTAATATCTTAGCAAATTTTTATCTTAGTTTTGTTTTGTATGATATTGTCACTTCTATTTTATAGTTGATGATGTAGGAATGATCGCAGAATAGAGCAAAGTGCTTTATTCATTTGGTGAAGTTTCGCTGCTGTAGATGTGTAAATGAAATCTGCAAAGACCAACCTAAATGTCTCAACACCTTATTAGCTAAAGACTTGTCCCATAATTCATTTCTTTCTGTTCATACCATGCACCAGATCTATTTACTTGTCCTTTCAAGTCATAAGTTGGAAAGATGCCTGTCTGTTTAACGTACCATTCTCTTTAAATGCTTATATATATGAATAGTGTTAAGAGTCTTGTTATGTTTCCTACATGTATCTGCTGGCAGTTAGTTTAGTTTAAGTGTCATTAGACTACTTAGGTGCTGAGTAGTTAGTGTTCCAGTTAAATCTGGACGAGGTTGTCTATTTCAAGTCATTTTCTACTAAAATTATTTTTGTATTGTCTAGGAAGTCTGGTTTAATTAGGTCACTACTATTCTGTACTCTCTATAAATAGAGAGAGGCTTGAATCAAGCCAGTAAGTTAGTAAGCCACATTAATAAAAGCCCTCAAACTCTAAACTCTGTTTTCATGCAGTCTCTATTTTACCATAAATATCTCCTCTTTTTCTATTCATTTCCTTTTGTTCTAGAAAAATTTCTTGTCCACACTTTTGAAAAGTAATTCCCTTCTTTTCTTACTGATAAGTAATAATTAATTCATTTTCTTAGAGAAAAGAAAAGGATACTAGTGTCTTGACAGGCACTTGTGCATGTCCATCTGCTTTCTATCTTATTTTTATTTAGATGGTAGAGAAGAATAGAAAGTGAAGAGTTTAAAATTTTTTAATCAGTACTCATTAATTATAGCTTGCTATTTTTTGGTTGAGTATAGAGAGATAAAAGAGTGGTTTTGAAATTTTAAAATCTACCCACAAACCATAACTTTCTATGTTTTAGGTTATGGTCTGTAATTTGGAGAGACCATACAGAAGATAAATAGGTTGGTAGATAGAGATATACACTGTGTGTGTGACTCAAGAAAGAGAGAATGTGGATGAAGCAGAAATAACTGAGCATTTCTCTGGGTATTACATAAACTTTTCTTAGAAGGTTTTACCTTCTTGATATCAATATCACTAGAAATTTTTGCTTTTTCTGACATATAGTACAGTTAACCTTTTCTTGGTGCTCTGTTCATTTTTTTTTCTAAATGGTTACATCTGCTTTTCTTTTCAATCTCTTTGATGAACAGAGTACTTTGCTCTTTAGATTCTCTGTATTAATTAAATTATTATATTTTCTTTTGAGTTTAATTTCAGAAGTATTATCTTATGTTGTTTCTGCAATTTTTCTTGTACTTGCCATTATATATATAAATCAATCTTATTGTTGTGCTGGTCAATTTTGCTATTTAGGCAGCAGAGTTCAATGTTCAAGCAGCTCAACAGGGGATAGTTTATATTGATGAAATTGACAAGATAACAAAAAAGGTTTCTTACTTGTTCAATTGAACATGTTCTTTGTTTTGCATCCATTATACTATTTCAAATGCTATGGGTAATATTACAGGCTGAGAGCCAAAATATCAGTCGGGATGTTTCTGGCGAGGGTGTTCAGCAGGCTCTATTAAAAATGCTGGAAGAAACTGTAAGTGAATGAACCCCAGAGTGTTGTTGTTGTAAATTGGTTTGTCTAGTTTTTAATTGAAATACAGCGTATTTTACTTTTCTTCCTTTTATTAGCCCTTATGTACTGAACATAAGATAAACCATAGTTTGTATATCATATTGAAAAAGATTTATACATTGCAACTGAGTACTGCAATTTGACATGTAATTTTTTTCGATAGCTGCTCATAGCAATTGCTGTTTAAGCTTCTATGCCAATATATGGGTGAGGATGTTTTAAAATGTCTTTGATTCATGGAGTTAATGCATTAGTTGTAATGTCAATTAGATTAAGAAAAAAAAGTATATGCTTTTGCTGGAAGGATCTGAGGCTTAGCGGACAAACTCATTTGTGAGATTAGTTGAAGGATGCTGCGGTGCCTTTTGTAATTCTCATGGATTGAGGAGTGATGGCTGAGGAATGAGTAGTTCAAACTTGAAATAGCACTTTGAAGGAGGCTAGTGATAGTGGTGATTTAGTTTCATTAAGAACAAATAAGAAAGCTGTTCTGTTTTATCAAGAAAGAAAAAAGAAAAGAAAAGAAGAGAATGCTGCCCCTCTCACATATTGGAATAGATTTTTCTTGCTGCCGAAGTAAATTATTGGTGCTCTCACTATGGCTTCTGTGCAAGTAACACGATGACAATGTTGTATATGCAGTCCAGGCGAAGAAACAACCTTGATTTTTTAGATTGATTTCCACTGATCGGTGTGGATTTAACCAAACAGGCCCTTAGAAAAAGCTCTTGACTAAAAGCATGCCCTTGTCTAAATTTCCTCCAAAGGATCTTTTGCAGCATGAAGAAAACCTGGAAATTTTCAATATGCCATTTATCCTGAAACATTCAATGGCCCTACAGAGAAGTAAATAAATGATAAAAAATAGAAAAGACAAAAAATAAGTTCTTTAAGATTAAATATGCTCCTCAATTAGTCCTGGTTACATTTAATATGATTCTGAGATTCTAATATTTCAAATGTGCTTGTGGGAGCCAGTCTCAGCCACACACACTGTTATATATACATTTGAATAGATTTTAGTTATATTAGTTTTCAATGTGGTTGCTCTCATTTTTCAGGGTAGATTAAATTGTTTTGATATGATGCATCTGTTTCTGTTCTCGTAATGAGTTCCTCATCTTCCGAAGTCATAGATTGTTTGTGCTATATATTTCTGAAAAAAAATAATTTCTTGTAGAATGGTTAACATCATTCTTATGGTAGCCTAAACTTGGAATGATTTCTTATTGTGTAGATAGTAAATGTTCCTGAGAAAGGAGCAAGGAAGCATCTACGGGGGGGATAACATACAGGTATGTTGTTCTGAAGAGAGTACTATTATTTGTTCTTTCTCATTTCATTTAATGTTAGTATTTGGATATTGCTTAACAATGTTTCTTACATAGTACTTGTTTCTGGAATCCTGAATTTTCATAAGAAGAATATATCCATTATTTTGTTTTATTATTTGTTCTTTTCTTCTTGGGAAATCAGTAAAAAATTAAAATACTGTTCACCTAATTGGTTGATTAAATTTAACACTAATGAACAAGCATAAATTCATCTGGACAAGTGCGGACAAGTTTCCCATTTTAATGGTTGAGGTTATATTCAGGCAATTACTACAAAATTTTAATGTCTTTTTTAGGGAAAATATGTCTTGTTTTATGGGAAAAAAGATATTAGTCTTGGAACTTTTCATTTATTTATATCTTTTAATTGTCTCCTAGCAGAAATTGCAATTTATACTGTTTCTTTCCTTTTTTGGGTTGGGGAATCAAAGAAGAATTTATTAATAGAAAGACATGTACATTGGAGGAATAGAGTTCCTTTTAGAACAGCCAGAGTTAAACAAAACAAGCTTAATAATTAAACAGAAAACCATCAGCTTGAAAGTAGTTTTAAAGTTTTTGAAATTAGAGAATTTAGATCAAGTTTATTTGTTTTTTGAAACCCTGAGTAATATCTTTAATTTTTCTTGGAACTATTAATTCATTCTAAATCATCAAAAGATTATAGACCATTAGATTATTTCATTAAAGTAGGTCTTGTAAACACTCTTATTTAAGTGTAACTACATCTTCACATTTCAATACCAAAAAGAAAACATATCTTATATAAAAAAAAATTCTTATTTTAAGTAATGAATTCAAACATAAAAATATTTGATATATAGGTATGAAAATAATTGGTTGCTCCGAGATTTATTAAATATTTAGACATCTAACAGTAGGACATTGATGTGTCTTTGACTGTCATATCAGGCTTTTAATGTCAAGTTCCTTCTGGATTTGATTGCAAGGATTGCCCTGTTCCCCTTCCTCCCGGGCTTGTTGATGCCCTATGTATAGTTTGTGAAACTCAACATGTGACTGCTCGGTGATAAAGATGAGAATTATGTGTGGCAATAAACCTCCTCTATTTGTTTTTCTCAAAAAGTACCCATAATAAAGGAAGACTTTTGGCAACCCAAAATAAGCTTCCGTCTCCCTGCCATTCTTCTTGGTGTGGCGCACCTTCTTCATGGGGATTTTGCACCACATGGTAATGATCCTATTTAGACCCTCATTGATGCAATGTGTTCCTTTGAACTGAAGGCTATGGATGGTTTTAGTTTAAATAGAGAGTGAAGATATAATGCATGATTTCCGTACTATTTTTTTTCCCCACCAAATAATCCTCTAGACTCAATCAATTTGGGTCACCTCTCCTTCGATCCGCTAATGCAGTATGCATACAATTCTCGTAACACTTATTATAATAAATTACTTCAACCTCCCATGTGTTTTGCTTCTATTACATAAGCCTTCTCTTTATTTTGAAAACCTACATAAACCTCCCTTAAAGAATATTATAAACCTACACAAGCCTCCATTGATCTTTTTAAAAACTTTCATGAACCCCCTCTTGCAAATTTATTCTTGGTTGTTATTAAATTAATACATGTTTTTGCTTTAAATTAACAAAATTAAGTCTCTTAAGTTGAATTAAACTTGTTTAATTCATACATAAATAAATCATGCATATACTTAAGCTTTTTGTTGGTACCTTGGGACCATTAGTTTTAATTATTTTTAATTGTTTAGATAAAATTTACATATATCTTCGTATATTAGGATAACAAAATTTTTAGTAACTTGATATTATGATTCGTACTAAAAGAAATTATTTGCATCAAGAGCAATTATAAATCTTTCTTTTTCAAGGGAGGTTTGTGTAGGATTTCAATTTTCAAAATAGAGAGTATGTTTGTGTAATAACAACAAAGCACAAGGGATGTGAGAGTAATTCACCCTGTATGGTTTCTTTCTGAATCATCTTTCATTTATGATGACATGCAGATTGACACAAAGGATATTCTTTTTATTTGTGGTGGAGCTTTTGTTGATCTTGATAAAACCATTTCGGAGAGGTAAAATATTATTGCTTTATTTTACAAGAATAATTTTTTTTTACAGCTGTTTTGTATGTCAGCAATGTCTTGCATTCTCACAGACTACATGCCAACTTATAAATTTTTATGAAATAAACCAGACGACGAGATTCTTCTATTGGTTTTGGAGCACCAGTTCGTGCCAATATGAGAAGCGGTGCAGTAACAAATGCTGCAGTGACATCATCTTTACTTGAGTTGGTGAGAATTGACACATAATATTGTAATATTGGAATGAAAGGTATTTGTCGTCCTTTTCTTATAACTAAACACTTAAGCAATCAAAACTGACAAATTATGCACTTCAGCTACTACGATGCTGTGAACTTCCCCCACCCCTCCAGCCCTGAAGAAGATGACAGACAGAAGTAACAGACTAAAATTGTTTATAGCCGAAAGCCCTTTGAAATGAGTCTAAAAGTTGCATTAGCAAATTTCAGGTGGAAAGTGGTGATCTAATTGCATTTGGTCTGATACCAGAGTTTATTGGCTGGTTTCCAATTTTAGTTAGCTTGTCAGCTTTAACTGAAGACCAACTTGTGCAGGTATTCCTTTATTGTTTATTTCTTCTTTGCTTGGTCAGGTTGTGGCTTTACCTTAATTATCTGAGCAGATTAGTGCTTGTGGGACTATTTCTGCTTGTCTGCTTGTACCAATAGTCATCCTTTTGTTTTTGTTGCAAAACATGTATCTACATATTAAGCCAAGAATCCTTATGGTCATTTAGTTTTCTAATGAGCATTAAACTTCTACGATTATCTCCTAGCTATCAAGGATTTTATGTAAGGGTTAATTGGTAATTTGGCCATTACTTATTGGATCTTAAGCTTAACTTCCGTGATTTTTACCACAAATTTTCCCACAATAACAAAGAAACTTTATCCTATTAGATATGGTCGGCTATATGAATCAAATGATATCATTAGTTGTATTAGAAAACAAATTTTCAAGAATGTCATTTAGCATAAGATCCCTTTTAATAATTTTTCTAAATGTCCTCTTTAGTCTTCTCTTTTCATTGGGTTAAATACCATTTAATCGACTCTTTTCACTAAAGTTTTTAACGGTCTTCTTTACATATGCTCAAATAACCTTAATTGGATTTCTATTATTTTCTCCTTAAAATGTGCAGCTCCAACTTTCTTCCAAATACATTCATTACAAATTTTATCTTTACTTGTATGTCTGCATATTCATCTCAACATTTTAATTTCTACTACTCCCATTTTTTTTTGTTAGCCCTTTGATGCCCAATACTCATTAAAGTATGATTAGTCTTACAGGGGTTCAATCAAACTTCTCTTTAAGCTTGATAGGTACTTTCTCATCACAAATGACTTTTGATGCATATTTTCATCTTAAGCTCCTATCTTGTATCTTGTGTGTGACATTCTCATAAACCTTTCTATCACATTATCCAAGATATTGAAATCTTGACATTTGTGGTATGATGTGCTCCCTATAATAACAACAACAAATAAAATTTTATCCTAATAGGTGAGTGGGTTCTATTAACAAACAAATTTTCATAAATACCATGTGCTCCCCATAATAACAAAAAAAAAAAAAAAAGGAAGGAAGGAAATCGGCCATCTGAATTTTATTTGTTTTGTACATAACAAATACAAAAGGAGTTTGTATGTGTCTTTTCAGCCGGCTTATAATTTGTTATCTATCTCTCCTTTTTTTATTGATTCCAAAAGCAATACAAATGTAACTGGAAAATGGAAATATCATTTAAAGATTTTTTGTTTTTCAGAGCTGCCTGCAGCATGTTATTTAAAATTTAAAATTTCTGTCAAGTAGAATGCTGTGTGTTTGGAACAACTAAATCATAGAATCGAATACTCAATTGAAATGAGAAAATTCTCAAATACTATTAAAAGAGATTAGAATTGTAAATTATCAAATATTAACATATCATACTTTGCGGTTGAATTGAATTCTTAAATCAGTATAATTCCAAATAAGTTTTATGCAAAAATTCATTTATAATTGAATTAAATTCTATCATTTTAGAGATTCCTAACAGAGTATTTCTTTCATGAAATTGGGCAACTCAACTTGGGGAAAGGGTAAAAGTTCTTTTAGATTTTATACATATTTATTCTTATATATTTATACAAATAATTTTGGTTTTACAGGTGCTTACTGAACCAAAAAATGCTCTTGGTAAGCAGTACAAGAAATTATTTAGCATGAAAAATGTAAGCAACTCTCTCTCTCTCTCTCTGTTGGGGCACTTGGAGTTGGAGAAACATACCACTCAGCTTTAAATTGGTTCTAGTTATCAATTGTCTGTGGGAGACGAAAGTTAATAGTCACTTAATTAATATATCTTTTACTTCAGGTTCTTATATAATTAAAATACATGCATCAATTGCTCTCCCACTTGCTTTCCATTTTCCTCACTTGCAGTTATTTCAACATCTTATCCATCCCGATCAAAAAAATACATGTGATCCTTTCTTCATTTGATTTGCTGTTGTTGACTATAGCCTGTATCTAAGTCTTTGCGTAGTGATATTTTCTGCCACTTTACCATTGGAACATTATTTAAAATCCTCATTCTGTGTTTGAAACCAAGCTTGGATGATTGGATTTGTTATACCTTTTGGTGTATTGGTGTTGGCTTTTGCTAGTTCAAAACTGGTCAATTTGTTTCAGCCTTTTGTGTATAATCAACCAACTTGTCCTGTTTAACACCCTCGCCTCCCTCACCTCCAAGCTTAGCCATCCTAGTGTGTAATTTATTCATTCATTCATTTGATTTTGGGTGTAAGTAAATGGTGGGGAAGGAGGCAGTAAGAGAGGGCTACTTGTTTGAAACTTTACCGCTACACTTACAGGTAAAACTAGACTTTGCTCAAAAAGCTCTGAGAATGATTGCAAAGAAAGCAATGGCCAAGAATACTGGTGCCAGGGGTTTAAGAGCCCTGCTGGAAAGAATCCTAACTGAAGCCATGTTTGAGGTATGAAAGAGTTTATTGATTTATAATATCAAGTGGTTTTCATCAAGCATATAACGTTATCACCATTCCCTTTGTTTTTATATTGATATATTTAATGCTTATATGCACTAGATTCCCGATGTCAAGTCAGGGAATGACCAGATTGATGCAGTTGTTGTTGATGAAGAGTCAGTTGGATCAGTTAATGCCCCTGGATGTGGAGGCAAAATTCTTCATGGAGATGGTGCTTTGGAGCGGTACCTAGCTGAGATGAAGGATTTAGAGGTTTGATATCTCAACGTCTTATAACATGCCGGCTTATGTCTGTGTAGTGGTTCATGTTGAATTTGTCAAGCACTTGCTGTAACGTACATCATACTGGAGATAATTTTCTACATTTGAAGCAATAAAAGCTGAATAATTAGTTTGTACTTTTGTCACAATGTGCTTCATATTTTTTAGTTGAACGGTGAGGTTGCTGAATCAGATTTACAAGAGGGGGAATCAGAGCTTTCATCCAGAGCTATGAGCATGTAATAATATATTCACTACAATCAAGGTGTAAATTTATTCTTATCATTGGCAGTTGTACAAGTCACATTCAAATTTTCTGTATTTATCCTTGTAAGACTGCGTAGCTTGTTTCAATTTATTGGATAGGAAGTTGATGGGGGGAAAAATTGGAAGTGTAGCATTGTTATTCTAGACTGCATTTTGTACAAAATTTCAATTGGATTTAAAGGTCTAAGCAAAGAGATTTTTTTTCTTCTGCTGGCATCCTGCTGAGATGGAATGATCATTTTCTCCATTTGGTGAGTGATAATGTGATCTGCTACTGTGCCCGCCAGCTCCTCCTTCCCTCTCTCCCCGCCACCCAACACACTGACACACATACCAGAAGAATCATGACTTCCCAGTTCTCCCTCGTCCTCTCTTCATTCGGATTAAAAATGAAGACCAGCTAATGTTTCACATCAACACTCGAAGCCTTAGTTTAAATCCATCTGAATGGGTTGAGAGATTGTAGAAATGGCTTGTTAACTGTTTCTGAAGCTGAAGTTTTGGTATGTGGTTTAAAGTCCGAGATTTGGTTTAGCGGGCAAAAAATTAAATTACAATTTAAGTTCAGTTAGCACCAACTAGTCATTCAAATTGAGAACCAGCTAAGAGTAGTTTAACAATTTTGCGGAGTTTTACTCGAGGCTACAAGTGCTCAATGTAAAAGTGAAGACACATAAAACACATCAGTTGGGAATGAACAGGGAAAAGTTGAGTGTATAATGATTAATGCACAAGATGTGCATAACTTATAATTATTAATTAAATTTTATAATCTAAACTATGAGATTTAATAAATTTAACAGTATGTTATAAACATTGCATTAATTTTTTGTGCAAATAACAATATTGAAATAGGTATTATCTATGTTCTATCTTTTTTTTTTAAAATACTACGGTAGTTAGACAAAATTCAAGGTCAAAACATGCCTTGGAAAATTCATAGTTAAAAAAAAAATACAAATTAAATATCTTACTGAATTATCCTTAGAACCAATGCCTTTTAAGTCGTTGAATTAAAAGAAGTACAAAAAACAACGGTATCAAATCCCGGAAGGAACAGGGCTCCAAAGGAGTGAAGGTCTATGAGGCTTTAGAATTGGAAATAAATTTTTGAGCTTCTGCAATGGTTGGAAGTGCAGGAATTGCTCCTTTTTGGGTTGTACAGATTGCTCCACAAGCATTTGCAAACACCAGAGACTCTCTCAGCTTGGGTTCGTTCTGCAAAAGTGTATGCAATTAACCAGAATATTTGGATCAATGAGCTGGGACAGAAGTAAAGAGAGCCTTGTAATTGAGTGAGAGTGAAGAAAATACATAAAAAATCGACGGATCCTTGGAGACAGCTAAGAGAAGAGCACCGACAAATGAATCACCAGCACCAGTTGTGTCAACGGCTTTCACTGAGAACCCAGTTACCCTTCCTTTGAATTTCTGTAGTCAAAGAAGAAGATAATACTATATGCATGTAATTGCTCAGTTTCAATTCAACTGGAAAACCATAATAGTGGAGTTTCGCTCACGAAATATAATTACAAATCCTTTCTTCTCTTCTCATTGACAAATCAATCAAGAAAATAAACTTATTTGAATGAATTCAACCATAAAATAATAATAGAGAAACTTTCTGTCTCATTGCTCAAGACAAGACAATACTTGATTGAAGTAGTTAAGCCAAACAACATATTCCAAACAAGTGGTAGTACCTTAGTGAAGTATCTGCAGCCCTTCTCTCCATCAGTGACAACAAGCAGCTTCAATTTATCATGCCACAAGGACAGAACAACATCTTCCTTTTCAGGATCTCCTTGTGTGAGAAAATTAACTTCATCATCGCTCACCTATATAGACAGTGATTAATCATTTGTTACAATCACTTAAGAGATGCTGCAGTAAAATAGAAAAGTTTGACCGTAGGGTATCAATTTTTCCTACTTAATTGCACTCACACGACGCTCTATCACTGAATTAGACAATAATGTTACAGGTTCAGACTCAGTCTTGCCCAGTTAAGTCATCCTTTTTTACATTCTATATAATCAAAATTTAATTCCATGCTGACCCATTCTCAGATCAGCCATAAACACAAGTTCACAGTCTATGCTATTAACAACAAATTATGTACCTTGATGAAGTCAGCATCAAACCAGATACTCTTGATCCCAGACCTACAAGCCTCAGAAGAAGGCCATAAAGGCAGCCTCACATTTGGATCATAGGACAGCAATGCACCACTTTCTCTAGCTAGTTTCATGGCTGCCAAGTGAGCTGATCTGCATGGCTCTGATATCAGGCTAATAGAACCATAGTGGAATATGCTGGACTGCTTGATCAGACCCATGTTCAATTCAGATTCCTTTAGCAACATATCTGCACTAGGATTTCTATAAAACATGAATTCCCTCTCTCCATCCTTCCTCAATGTCACAAAAGCCAATGCAGTTCTTGCCTCAGTATCAAAACAAACCCCGTCTGTATTTACCCCCTTTTTCCTCAAGATATCGACCAGCATCCTGCCAAACTCATCATCTCCCACCTGTCACATTATAATCATAATTTTAAATTATATACCACAAGAGAGAATAATTAATAATCATCATAATAAGGCAAGTAATGCTACTACTGACATACCCAAAACCAAAAAATAAAGATCTAAAATAAACCAGAGACTTATGCAGGCAATTGGATCTTAGATAATGTGTCAAATCTAATCAATGTTAGATGTAGATAATCCAATGACCTATTGAGGGTGGTTTCAGTCCTGTTATTTTTTCAATTCTATTCTTACTTAATTATTACAACACAAATTTAAATCATTAATTTTATTGAATCTTATAAATTAAACTGTAAATTTTATAAAAATCAACGATAGTCAATTGTGAGAAAAGAGTTGCAAAAAAATGGCTGTAAGAATTATATTTCCTAAGTGATATATGGATTGTTTGTGTAGATTTTAATTGTGTGAGTAGCGTGCCTTGATAGGCAAGGGGATCTTTAATAGTGCGTTAAATCAAATCTATCTACTTTCACCCAAAAAAAAAAAAATCTATCGACTGTATAAATGATTCAATGACGTGCAAAGGGTGATGTATTTTTGTGTAGATTTCTGGTGTGAGTAGGGTTACTCTAATAATATAGGGATGTTTGTAGAGATCAAGAACCTTGCCAATGAAGGCCGAGTTACCACCAAGTTTGGAGATGGCACAAGCAACATTAGCAGGGGCGCCACCTGGGGCTTTGATAAAGCCATGAGACTCAGCCAAGGAGACTCCAGCCATGTCAGGAACGAAGTCGATGAGCATCTCACCGAATGATATGACTAATGGAGCTGCTGATTCTGTCATCTTCTCCTTCCTCTTCTGGGTGCTAATGCACTTGTTCTTGATCTCTCTGTGTTTTGCAAGCGAAACCTTAACTATGTTACCTAGGATATCTGTTATGGCAATTTTGACGGAGGAGTTTTACACCCCGTGTGTCATGCTAATTCTTTCTCGCCGTATTTTATCTAAATTTCAGTTATGGTACTTATCCAAATTACAAATTATTGTTACACATCACAGGCAGACACGCATCATTCTCACCAATAAAAATGGCCACCCCACATCATAGGTGTGAGAGCGGGTGCTAGGAAATAAAATAACAAAAAGCAAATTTAAATCTATAAGGATTAAGGTTACTAGTGTAAGTTTTATCTTATGTTGTTTGATTTCCCTAAACATAAAAAAAAAGGTTAAAAAAATAAAAAAAGAAAGTTGGGTTTTTACCATTACAATGTCAGTTGCGATTCCTTGCCATTATTTTAGGTTCTGCTAGAAACAGAGTAACAAACTAGACACATTTTATGCTTTTCATGGCTAGGAAATCAGTAGCAACAGGTACAAGGCAAGTGGAGTTTGTTCCGAGAATGAATGCTTTTAGAATGCAGAGATCAAAATCCACCACACAAGCTATTATCAATTGACTATATAATAGAGTATCCTAATTTTTGGTTAACACTCAGCCCCAATTCTAAATGACTATATCATCAAATACAAGTATTGAGGTCTCAACAAATAAAATCCCTTCCCCTGAGATGAGTGCTGTTACTTATACAATATTTCAAACGTCAAGACTGCTAGAGACCTTAGAAAACATTAGGAAACATCCATAGGCATATGAAATAACAGAACTTACAGTGCAATAGAAAATAGATAGATAATTAAAAAAAAAAATTACTTGAGCCATTGCCTAACACCAAGTTGAGAGAGTTTGTCAAGGTTCCTCTCAATCTTGGTTCCCAATTTCTCGGTCGTCATACTCTCCGATCGTATCTGCAATCGCCCTGATACCCTTCTCCTTGTTGGAGAAATAGGAGCCCAGTTAGCAGCTCTGTTTATAGGAGAAGGAGAATGAAGGGCGTGTTTGGATTGTGAGAAAAGCAAAGAGTGGATTGTGATAAATCATAAAGTATCCACACTTACCATCTCCTTCTGTCCGCAAAGGGAGTAAATATTTCTCCGCAACTTTTATATCCCTTACACTTTCGATCACTCATTTTTAATCTTCTGCAGTTTGCTCTTTTTTTCTTTTAATCTAAAGTGCGTACTTTAATAGGAAGATTTGGCAACGATTAGATTAAGAATGAGCATACGAGTTTCAATTTCTGGGAAAAAAAAAACTTGTACTTGTTTTAGGATTCATCTTTCTATATAATCATATGAGGGAAGAGTTCAAGTCCTTTTTGCTTAATTGCTTGCTTGGTTCCATTGCCGGAGTCTGCTCTTCCAAGATTCAACCAAGTGACCAACCCCTCACATTTAGGCCTAACCCAATTGTTGTATAGTTTGGATTGACATAACCAGAAATTACACTAGTTTATATAGTTTGTTGACGGACATGAACTTGACTACATTTGGTTGCTCAATCTATAATAAACTAAGTTTGCCTTAATTGCATCTCATTTATGATATTATACTCAACGCAGCTTTAAACCTATTTGAGGTCATTCTGCTGAGGAAATAGAAGATAATAAAACTTCTACTGATCTCTATAATTCAAATTATCATAGTAAACCCTTTTACAATTTTGTCATTTCTGTCATGCTACGTGCTTTGGCTTGAGATTGACATAGAAGATGCGGGAGGAATGCCTTGCTGATTAGTGAAAATGTTGTTGGGATCAATCAGAGTCTTGGCCCTTACCAATCTGTCATAGTTACTCAAGAAGTACTTTTCACCCCAAACCCTGGCATCTTCCACAGCATTTCTTACATTAGCCCTATTGTCAATCCCTTCCATTACTCCAAGGTCAAAGTCCATGTAATTTATATATGCAGCCCTTGGACCCCATGACACAAAGGGTGTCATTGAAGAATAGAACCCTCTAATCCAGTCAATGTACTCACCGCTTTTGTTATTATCTGCATCTTTCCAATAGATCAGATACTGAATTGAAAAAAGATTGCCTTTTCTGTGAGGAAAAGCAATGGCTTCACTACTTATTTCATGCATTATCCCACCATAAGGGTCCAAGACGACATACCCTTTGGGCTCATTCTGAAGAATGTCAAGTGCAGTTTCTATGCCACCAGGAGAAATTGGGTTCCTCACAAAATCTGATTTGGCCTTGAAATACTCCTTATCTTGCAGATACCGGTTCCTCAAGTCGGAGGCTGAGGTTCCATCTCCAAGACCAGAGAAGAAAATAATTGACTCAATCCAACTCATTTCTTTACAGTCTTCTTCCACTATGCCCAATTCAGGAAAAACCTGGTTCAGAATGGATATAGCCTTCACCCTAGGACCCAGATAAAACCCTTTAAATGTTGCTGATAAGCCTATGCTTTTAGTTTCAGGCAAACCAGCACCAACAAAGCATGACAAGTAAAAGTCATCCCCCAAGTTGGGTGCTACATGTTGCCAGTTGTTCACTAGCTTGGCAACATGACTTTTACTGCCTGCTCTATTGACTATGAAACTTGTAACAATTTGTGGCACTCTCACCAACTGGATTTTCCAAGCATACACTATTCCCCAAAGGCCACCCCCACCTCCTCTAATAGCCCAAAATACATCTTCTCCCATGGTTTTTCTGTCTAACAATTGTGCATTTGCATCAATAAGAAGTGCATCCAACACATTGTCTGCTGCAAGTCCATATTTTCTTGAGAGCAATCCAAATCCACCACCACCAATATGCCCACCAACTCCTACAGTTGGACATGACCCAGCTGAGAACCCATGTGCATTGCTTGCCTGAGAGATTGCATAGTAAGTCTCTCCCAGCGTTGCACCGCCTTCAACCCATGCAGTCTCCGTGTCCACGTCCACCCGAACATGGTTTAAATTCATCATGTCAATAATCACAAAGAGAGCTCCATCAATAGCAACAGAGGAAGTCCCTTCATAACTATGCCCACCACATCTTACTCGAACTTCCAGAGAGCCTTCTCTACAGCACACTACACTATTTTGTAGCTGCTCCAAACTCTCTGGCAGTACGATGGCTATTGGCTTAGGAATAGTAAGTTCTGCGAACCGGAGATTTTGAATGGAAAAATTGAGGATTTCAAAGTATTTATAACCTGAGGATTGATTATGGACTGTGTCCGGGAATGTGGTGAAGTTGCTGATGTTGTGATGAGTCAAGCAAGAAGTGAAGGCTGTGGGTGCAGCGGATAAACAAAGAGGAACAACAGTAGATAGAAAGAGAAAAAATAGAAGGCTTAAGTTTGGATTGAACATGGCTCGAGCTTGTGAATGTGAGAAGCAATATGCTTTGTGATTGATGCATGAGAGGTTGAGTTTATGGCCAGTGGAGAATAATATCAATGGTTGAGGACAAAGAGATGTGGAAAACAAATCAATGGTGCAAGTGTCAGGCCGGCCCTAGTTTAATACTGGAACTTTCAAGCTAAATTAAGCGAACTAGTATAGTGCCGTGTAATTGAAGTTCCACTGAAAGCTGACAAAAGCTTTTGCTTGAATTAGGGGGCAGTTGGAGTGAGACATTTGAGAGGTTAACATAAGAGAATATAACTAGCAGACAGCAAATTCGCCGGCCAATTTAAAAACATAAATCGCAATGGCCTGCTATGTTTGGTTTCATCCAATTGATATATAGTAGTGTTGGTGTCAATTAAAATTGGTTTTGTTATTATGCCATACTAGCCAGTTTCCTTAGGGCACTACTGCAGATTTATCAGTTGTAAATAAATGGTATAGGGTGTTCATCATATTCAGAAGGGACACTTCTATTTCCACTAAATGAATTTTCTGATGACATTCTTGTACAATAAGTAAAGACCAATCTTAAAAACAGACTACAAATTAAATGGTTGTGCTAAGAGCAAAAGTACAGATAATATATATTAATGTGTAGTATATAAAAAGGGAATTTGTCTTGAACAAGAAAATGGACTTTGTCCACAACTGAACCCAAGACGGCTCTTCCATCAACTTCCCAACTATGCAAGTCAACTATTTATGATAAGGAAAAGAAAATAAACAACTGTTTCTGACCAATTTTGAAGGTTACGTCTATCTTAAACTACTTTGAATTTCATATTATCCGTCAAACTAGGCATCAATTATAATATTCCTAGCTCATCAATTATTGCACTGTCATTGGTTCCTGGTAGTTTCAATATCCATATATAGATTTCCACAATCCATTCTTTGCAATCGCTGTGGCTGTTACTTGGATTTATGAATTCTTTATATTCCAACTCCGTGGCTGTTACTCGGATTTATGAATTCTTCATTCAATGTCTAAAAGGCTAGCTTTCATGCTAGATGGAGGCAGAAAGGGAAATGTATATGCACGTAATTTTGTATATTATATATGTATATATAAAAATAAATTAAAATAAAAATATAAAAAAATATTTATAATTTATATCTTTAAAAATATATACATATCTGAACCTTTGAACATCTTGCCTGATTTTTGACTGACAGAAATTATAGTTTACCGTTACCAAGAATAATGAGACAGAAATAAAACAAAGTGTAACAAAAGATTAAAAGAAACAAGAAAATTTCTGTTGAAGAAATCTACTTAGGGCATGGAAGCTGCCTGTAACAGAGCTTGGAGACCGTCCGGCAACACCTGCCTTGAACATTTGACTGACATTAATGAAATTGAATGGCTAAGATGAGCTGAAAGTTATTATGATTTCAGTAACATGGTTCAATATTGGACACGCCTTTACACATGTAATTTTTTTATTTTTATAATTTTATTCTTATTTATAACACAAAATTTATAATTTTAAATTTATTAAATTATACAATTAAACACATGTGAATTTTAATTTTGTTTTTATATAATATATATATAGTAAATTAGACATAAATATAAAATAAAGTGAAAAAAAAGCATTTTTTAAGAGTAATTGTTCAAAAAATTACTTATTGATGGCAAAATGATAAACCACGTCAGCATTTTTGGGGCCTAAGCAGACATAGTGAATATTCCTAATCGTCAAGAGCTTTTGACTGGTTGACATATGGTCTCAAAATGAAACTGCAGGTCACAGTTCGAATCCAACGGCCTTTATCCCTCGCTCCTCACTACTTTAACTTATAAGGTCTCTTGTAACCAAAAAAAAAAAAAGTGAATATTCCTAATCGGTTTCATATGTTGCGCACGACACTGCTGAGTGACTCTGGTGGTGGTTGGTCTTGGCAAGTGGAAACCCGTATAGGCATTTCTTCCTTTTTCTCCTGCGAAACCCTGTGCAACTGCCCACATAGTGAAAAATGAACGGCGGAGACGGCAGTGAGGAAAAGGGTTTACTGTGGAAGCTTCCGGTGGTGAAGTCCAAGGATTTGGGCAAGGTGGGTCCCGGATTTGGAGTTGGTGCCGGCTGTGGCGTCGGCGTAGGCGTCGGCTTTCTCGGAGGTATATTTTCTTGGCAGCCAAGCAGAATGCTAGAAATTTCTTGTTTTTATAGGCTCTCGGGATTCATTTTTTGTCCATATTTATACTTCGATGGATTTAATGTTATTTTCTTATATGATATAACTGATATGCATATGCGCCATCCTCAAATTTTAAGCTGGAAAGTTGCAATGTTAAATTTTTCCTGTGAAGCTTTTATCAGTCCAACTTTCTAAATCGTGGTTGGAAGTGAAGCAGTTTGCCTAAAGTGAAGTTATGGCGCATCTGATTTTCGGTAGATATAGTTTTATCTTCTCAAAATAATCTGGCCTTCTTAAAAATCTCTCCCTGTATTAGTATATAATTTTTTTTATCTTGATGGTTCAACTATTGTAAAGTGTTGGCTACTGCTCTGTATTGCATATAAGAGAAGGCTATGGGAACTTTTGGAAATTCACATTTGTGAGATGCTTCTGTTCTTTCTGTGTGCCAGCACCATCTATTTGTTGTGCTTGATTATAAATGCCTTTCTTCATCATTTTGTAGTGATCCCTGCAAAACTCTCACTCATTGTTTAAGTTTTCTCCATGGTTGCTTATTGTTTTTGTAAATTGTGGTGATGACAAGCAGCAGATAATATGTTTCCTTTGTTTTTATTTGGGTTAAATTTTTTTATTCTTATTCTGGAGAAACTTGTGGTAGTCGAAAGTTCTGCTGCTTTTCATCTTATATCTATAATCCAAAATGTTTGACTTTTATCACCCTAAATTTGCAAAATGTGTGCCTTGTTCACAAGATTTGTTTTAAGCAGTGTAGAAGACTGTAATACCGAGGAACATATATTTCATGTCAAACTTTATCAAGTATTGAGTAACTTGTAAACTGCTGTGCTTGTTGTCTTAGTTTTTCCTCTAATCCACGCTTAGGAAAAACAAGGATGGCTTCAGTAGCTGGCTGGGTAGCGTTAGTTACATATTAAACAACTTTTTCTCGGAAGTTTCTTTTTATTTGTTTTTTACTTTTTCTGAATATGATTTATGTAAATTAAGTCAGTAATGACTTTGTGCTTTGTTATACATCACTATACATAATTTGTTGGGCTTATAAATAGCAGATGGAAAAATCAGGTCATAAGCTTTTGTAGTGGAAGAACATGGTCGCTCCCTCATATGTAGGAAAGTTGAAATTTAACATCCCCCTCCCTTTCCCTGTCCTCAATAATTTGTTGTTTTCCAGGAGAAGCAGGGGGCAGAAGTTGTTTAAGTTGGTGCATTATATCCTAGGAAGCACAAACACTTCATATAGGCTGCCATACTGTTGTTGGATTCATATTCCAATGACACTTCTATATATTTTTGACTTTTAATTATCTTTCATTTTAAAATATTAATCAAACTAAAGGGAAGTTTTTCTTCTATTTTGTTCACTTTTTGAAGATTTTCACAATAGAATCTCTTTGCATATAATAGCTGAGTGAAACTTTAGAATTTACATAGTGGCATTTTTCTTAATGAGAACTTCTTTAGTAACTTTCAAGTGATTTTTATTGTAGATACAGTTGTTTGGGTCAGTGAGAAAAGATTGAATTCATGTGATTCTACTCTTTTATCTTCTATTTGTAGTTGAACAAAGCTCATCATAATGTTTTCTTGATACACACACACACACACTCCAAGTGTCCTTTTTGATCTTCCTCTACGTCTCTTCATTGGGTTAAAAACTATTTGATCAACTTTTCTCACTGGAGCCTCTATGCTGTATCAGTATCCCTTGTTTTTGATAGTTTACCGTATTGTCATTTTTGTATCTATTGTATTAGTATCGTATTTCTCATTTGTGCTTCCTAAATTATATCTTTTGGTTGTTGAATAGACAATAATCTGAAAAATTGGAAACAAAGAGAATGCTAGAAGAGAGAAGTCTGAGTGATGAACTGGCAGTGAGAGGGAGAACTAGCAAATGATTATGAAGTTTTGGTTTTTGGCCTGCTGGGATCAAATTGGTTTGTTTTTCGTAGTTGTCAAGTCATGTATCATGACATGTATTGATTTCTTAAGTTTGATGTATCTTATTGGATTGTATATTGTAAGATATTTTGATCAATATGAAATATATAAAAATCATATATATACTAGTATGAGAGTAACTTTTTATATGAATAGGTTAAATATCACTAAATAACCATTTAATTTTCAATAATCTCTACAATGAACCATAAAAAAGTGACAAACAAAACTGGCTTTTCCTTAATTGTAGGATTTTTAAGCTATCTAAAATATTATTTACTGAAGAATTTATTGTAACAATCTTACTAGAAACCAAATAATAGTACTTAAGGCTGGAGCAATCAGTATTGTTACAGCAGCGGATGTTGTCCTCTGGGGTGGACCCACGTTCAACAATGTGGGGGCAAATGCCCCCACAACCTTTGTTAAATTTTAATGTTAAATATATTTATTCTATATTATTGGCCCCATGAGATTTTATAGTTGCCCCCACTGCCATTTAAAATGAGACAAAAACTTATTGGGAATTGCTATACTATCTCTTATTTTCCTTTATTTCACCATTCTTTCATGTATTCAGCCACACTCATTTGTAAAAGTAAATGAAAAAACTTACTAGTTTGTGACTAAATATAAGAAATATTCCATTAAAAGTAGGATAGGAAAATAGGGATTCCCTACATAAATTTTTTTCTTCTAACCATTTCTTTCTTAGCATATTATATACTTCTTACCTCTACTACTCAAAATTTCGCCCTATTAGACCCATGGAGTATTCTTCTTTGGTTCAGTAGTTACTAGAACAGTCAATTGTGTCAAGTGCTGATGCCGCTTGACAGGTCTATATAGCCCCACCCATGTTTGCTTATTTTAATGTAACAGGAAGAAAAGCAACTCTGAAAAGACTTATTACTTGTCTAAGCACATGCAAGGTCATTTGAGACAGAGGTCTCATACTCACAATTTACAATTTGAGGCTGAACTCAACTAGCAATTCTCAACAATGGGTTATCTAAATTTCTTTTTGGAACTAAGCCTGTATTTACTATCAAGCAATGTCAAATTTCAGAAACCATTGCTCATTCTTGATATAAGCCAAGTTTCAGAAACCATGTACAGTCTCTCTCTTGCTGGAGCATTGGAGCGGCCTCTGCTATGCGTATGCTTCCCTCTGTTCCTCTCTTGTGTGGTTGTGCTCCTCCAATAGCCACCAGAAGCAAGAGTAGAGCAGGCTGAGGAGCGATAGTGTCCTAGAGTTGTGTGGCCTCTGTTATGTAGCGGTGCAGAAGAATCCATTTTGTGCAACTTTTTGAATTCTGAAGGATAGCAATAGCGGCTATTCACTCCAATATACCGATAATTGTGATATGTCTCTGATATGGCTTTGTATAGGACAATATTTGGAGGATGGCTGATACACTTTATTATGGTATCAGAATACCAAATTTCAGATACATATCAGCTGATGTGTATCTCGTGTTGCACAATATTGACGATTATGCTGTTTATTGCTTTCCTATGGATCTTTGTAAACTTTGATAAATGAGAGTTCAGTCCTTTGTGTGATTGGTAAGAATGTATCTAAGAATAGTTAGATAGTGAGATGTGATGTGCTCTTCTATAATCTTGTTTCTGCCTTTCTCTCGATTTCTGCTTTACATGGCTGTAGCTCAAGACCTCTTTCTAGTGCTGCCACTTATTAAAATCATCTTGTGCTTTATAACAGCAGGGAATGTTGATCCTTTGAATTAGAACTTATTTTCTGCAATTTCTTCTCTGTTTTGTCTTCATTAAATCTCATGCAAAATCGTTTGACTCCAGGAGTTGGTTTTGTTACTGGAATGCCTGGCTTGCGGGTTGGTTTTGGATTTGGTGCTGGATGTGGGGTTGGTATGGGATTTGGGTATGGTATGGGGAAGGGAATTGCACAAGATGAGAACAGGAGTTACTCAAATGTTGGAAATCCATTTCATGGTTCTGGAAACATTCCTTTACAGTAAGAACATTGTCTTGTTATAACTTGCTACAGTACCCTTTTCCCCAACCACGATATTCACACAATTCCTCACCCACAAAAAATGCTCCTGTTACTTATGCCTCATTGGGTCCCATTTGTATTTGTGCCAGTGTCATATCAACAATTTAGTGCACAAATTCATATACAATCTAATGGCATTACTTAACTAAATGTTACGTAGATGTCCTCATATTGTTGAGACCATTTTTGTTTATCTTGTTTATTTATTCTTCTACTCATTTATTCTGATGAAGCAATCTATTTGTTTGCCAGTATCTAGTACTTTTAAAGGTAAAGCAGATACAAGTTTTGTATTTGATAAAGTTATATATATAAACTCAAAGAAAGACATAGAAAAGGAAAACCAATAAGTCACATTGGCAAAAGTACTGGGGGATTCTAAATACTAGACTCGAGCCACGAGTGTGGGAATAGGTTTTATAAAGAATTTCACAGGAGTAGTTTGCAATTTTGTAAATTTAGGTTTCTGAATACTTTAAAGTTGCTGCTTCATAAGATTAGACGTACGTATTTGATACAAGATTAATAAGTTGTACATGCAAAGATCTTATACCATGGAAATTTTATATATCTGAAAGACTGAAACTGTTCTTTTGTAAATCCATCTCATCTTTTGTTTTATTTGTTTGTTGATGTTAGGGATGATATTACCGCACTTGTGGATGACCTTGTCATTGATACCAAAAAGCTGATAACTGCAACATCTGGAGAGATTGAGAAGTGGAGAAGATAAATGAAAGTAGCTGAATTTTTATTTGTACATTTGTTTTTTGATGATCTTTTATTTGTACATTTGTATTGTATAAACAAAGGTCACATTACCAGTACTTTCTAGTTACCATACCATGGCAGGAACAAAGCATGTTTGGGCTGATCAGTACATGAGTACTCAAATTCCTAATTAATGTTCAGCTGGATTATTATTTGTTCTTCAGTGAAAGTTTGTTCCTTCCCTGTTAGATTCTCGGAATTGTCCTTCATTTGTGCCCGAGTATCAAGTAACCGGTACATGTAACAACCCTGTGAAGGCTGGTTGTTTGTTGTCGAGGTTTGCTAATTTCCGGCAACTCTACGGGTGGTTCCCTGGTTATGAAAATTACCAAATAAGCTGGCAAGCTTATTTACTATTTTGCTCCGCCTGGTAGTAGACTTGTTTTCCAAATTGGCTGTGTTTCAACAGTTTTTCCAATTTTCTCAAATATCATCGGAGTATAAAAGTATAATCGTAAGGTGAGCTTGGGTGTTAATGCTTAGTTCACAACTATCTAAAAGTGGCCATGTGTTGTGGTGCCATATTCAGATGTGAGTTCGCTATGGCAACTGGTGAATAAATTTTGTAGGAAAAGTTGTTTTAATGTAAAATGGGCAACAAAATATTTATAAAAATAAGATGAACAGCCAAATTTATTAGGTATTATATCTTAATACATGAGATTAGTAGATTTAATTATTAATTTAAATTCTTTTAATTGAGGTTTGTATAAGGTTTAGATTTTATGTGAACTGAAATTTTAATTATCCCACGAGGTGGGTGGCTCGGTGTAGCCATACCCAACTGTGAGTCACGTGATTGTTACTGCCATCATGGGGCAGAAATTCATTCTGCGTCAGAAGAAAAACACAGACGGTAGACCGGATGAATGGATGTGTCCATGTTGCATAACAAGCTAGAGGGGATGGATGATAGAAAAACGTCCAAGAGGTAGGATAAAACATGTTATCCAAACCCTAGCAACATACAAGCTCAGGAGCATTCCACGTCAGCACCATCATCTTCCACGTATCAGAGGCCACCCTATCAAATACCGGCATTGGATTACACATTTTTCATGCAAACCAATCGAGGTCCATGATCATGAATTTGACGTGGCACGTCCACATCCACCCAAGTCATGCATATAGTGTCTCCTACTGCTCACCATTCCATCCTTCATCAACTAGGCTAGTTGCCAATCGGCACCACCCACTTCACCCGTGTGTCTGAGGCTTCTAAACATGGCTTCTCTAGCAGCAACCACCACTGCTGCCTCCCTTGGCAGGTCGGAAATGCTCGGAAATCCTGTGAACTTCAGCGGTGCCACCAGGTCTGCTCTATCACCCTCCAGCCCTACCACGTGTAAGACTGTTGGTCTTTTTGGAAAAAAGAAGGCAGCGCCACCACCTCCAAAGCAAAAGCCCGCCGCTGTTTCTCCGGCAAATGAGGAGCTCGCCAAGTGGTATGGTAAGTCTTCAAGTTCTATTTCTTTGTTCTTCTCCTATGGGTCTGGCACTTTCTCTATATTTAAGTTTTAGACGGTTTGTTGGTGCCCACTTTTCTAATAAAAAAAAAAAATCAGCATTTTTGAAACTAATTACCAATTAACTATCACTTGCATTTGGCGGCAGGTCCTGACAGGAGAATCTTCTTGCCTGAGGGTCTCTTGGACCGATCAGAGATTCCTGCATACTTGACCGGAGAAGTCCCTGGAGAGTATGTTTCTTCTTCTCCAATCATCTTGATATGCATAACTATTAAAATTACAGAATATTTATGAAATTTCAGTCATTGTTTTGCTTAATTTGTTAATCTATGTCCATGCAGTTATGGTTATGATCCATTTGGTCTCAGCAAGAAGCCAGAGGACTTTGCTAAGTATGTCAAAACACTAAAAAACTGGAATCTCTATAATGAATTATTCAACATATACATGTTTGTTAATATTAATTAATGTTGTGGGGCGCTTGATGTTTTAACGCAGATATCAGGCATATGAGTTGATTCATGCCAGATGGGCGATGCTTGGTGCTGCTGGATTCATCATTCCTGAGGCCTTTAACAAATTTGGAGCTAACTGTGGCCCTGAGGCTGTTTGGTTCAAGGTTTGCAAGCTCTATGAACTGTCGTTATTGTGTCTTCATTAATTCCTTCCAGTTTTATGACCCTTGACCAATATATACTGTATATCTACCTCATTCCTCGGCACCAACCCAAGTTTTGGCTTCACAAGTGGCAATTATTATAACATCTCTAATTTTCTTCAACATATAATCTACTAGAAAAGACTTTTACACCCTTCTCTGGTTTGGAAGACAGCACCATTATTTAATATATATTTACAATATATTGTTCAAGTTTCTGCATTACCAGAAGCCTTGACTTTTTCCCCCAATTTATTCATGTTTCCTGTTGGATTGGGAGTGATTGAAGTAGAAGTATTCATGAAATTTTGGTTGTTGACAGAACCTCAGTGTCATTGTTCGATCCATGTGGCTGACCCCATTTAATGGAATAAGGTTTTGCTTGTTGTTGTAATGCATCACTTAATATAACAGTAATGGGAAGCCAGACGGTCAATAAAACCATGTTCTGATGTAATTCGTCTTGCCAGTATAAACAGTAAAATTTGGAAATGTTCGGAATGTTCCAACGGTGGTGCTAAGATGCTAGCAGGACTTATGTAATCAGTTGCTAAACAAGACCCTTCTGTCTCTGCTGCTCTCTGCTATGAGCAAAACAACTTCTATTGAAATGAGTTCATCCCCTAGTTCTGAAACTATAGTGCAAAAATGAAATTATTTTTTATGTACATTATTATTCTAGTGACTTCAAGTCGAGTATCAATATTCCTCTCTAGTTTACCTATCTCGTCTTAAATTTTCTGCCTTAATTGCTGATGACTGTGTTTTAAATTGGTAGTGACTGTTGGGAGAATCAGCTGTTTTCGTTATTGTTTTGAGTCAGCCTTTGTTGTGAATCTCTGATAATATTGTTTAAAATAAGCCGATGGCGTTTTCTTTATTGTATTAATCCTTAAGTTGTTATTGACCATGTTTGAAATTGGTCCTGACTGTTGAGAGAATCATCCGTTTTCAATATTCTTTTTAAATGGCCTTTGTTGAGATTTTGTGATTGATTATTTAAAATAAGCTGATGGCATTTTCTTTGTTGGATCAATGCAGACAGGAGCTCTGCTTCTAGATGGAGGCACGTTAAACTACTTCGGGAAACCCATCCCCATCAACCTTATTCTTGCTGTCATTGCTGAGATTGTTCTTGTGGGTGGTGCTGAGTACTACAGAATTATTAATGGCCTGGTATGTGACATTTCAGTTTGGAAAGTTTGTTTACAGTCATTATTGATACATATATCCCAACCCTTCTTAGATTCATAAAGGTTATTACTGAAACATTATAATTCATTCAAAATGAATCATCTTATGTCTGAAATAAGTAAGAGAATGCATATTACTAAGTTATCATACATTTAAATGGATTCTGTAACAAAAATTAATCAGTTGATTTATTAATTGTGACCTATATTATCTGGAAGGATTTGGAGGATAAGCTTCATCCGGGTGGCCCATTTGACCCACTGGGGCTTGCAAAGGATCCGGACCAGGCTGCAATCCTGAAGGTGAAGGAGATCAAGAATGGTAGACTTGCTATGTTTGCCATGCTAGGATTTTACTTTCAAGCTTATGTCACTGGAGAAGGTCCAGTTGAGAACCTTGCAAAGCATCTCAGTGACCCTTTTGGTAACAACTTGCTCACTGTGATTGCTGGCTCTGCTGAGAGGGCTCCAACTCTCTGAATCAATCATCCTCTGGCTCTTGGCCAATGTTAAATGTACAATACATCTCACTAAGACATCATTAAGGCATTTTCCTTTGTTCCTTGGAAGGCCAATTTAATTTTTATTCTATAGAGCCTGAGTACTATGCCCATTATTTCACCTTTTAGTCTTTGATTTCTTCTAGTTTCCACATTCAACTTAGCTACGGTTTTATGAAGATTCAAATGACAAAATCTAAATGGAAGTAGTATTTAAGTTTGAAACTCAACGCTATATTGCACTCTAGTTTGTTCCACAGCGACACAAGCCATTTTGATAGGCGAACGTATCCCTCATATATATATATATATATATATATATATATATATATATATATAAGGGAAAAGAAACTTCCACCAACAAATAATTACTAAATTTTTACATAATAAATGGTAAAATATTGACCAATTGAATTTTATATCTCAATTTATAGAGTTTAATAAATTTATTTATACAGATTCTTTAAGTAAGTATTTAGTAAATTTCAATAGAAGGATTATATATATCAAATCAACATATTGCAAATGCAATTCAATGGCAATTTAATTTGGATATTGAAAATATCAAACATCAATAAAAATCATCTAAGATTGTAAAGGATACTCAAGATTATGGAGATCTTGGATAGCAACAGAGGTTTGTTGGGGGTTTTCTACGGTACAAGAGTGATGAGACTTGACCAGTATGTGATCCAAAAATTGCTGAATATAAGGCAATCCTTCCCCCTTTGCCCAGAAGCTTAGGAACCAGCAGTACAGAGGATAATTCTGCTTCAAATTCCTAACAAGGAAGCAATCAAGGAAGAATGTCCACATGCTTCCCCAACTTATGATCAGCAAATGCAAATCACAGGTCAGTTATTGATCAAACCTAGTCTAATTCAAAACTCACTGATGGCCACAATCAGGAGGGCCGGTTTGATCCCGCCACTAGCATAAACCTGAACTGATCTATGCAAGGTTAATTCCTAAAAACATTGAAACCAAGTCAAAGTGACAGCATTAAGAAACCCTTTAGTCCAAACGGAATAGAATTGAGTTGGTTCAGTTGGGTCCCTAGGTTCCTCTGAACTCAAGAATTCATGGTTCATACTACTTAGCAGCATTAGAAAACTTGTCAATATATAACCTTGTATGGAACTCTCTAACCCTTGCTCCATTTGAACTATTCCATAGGAGCTCTAAAGAAGAAGGGGGAAAAAGAAACGAAATCATAGCAATTAAACAAATATAAAACTTATTCATGAAAAGAGAAAAGAAATTATAGGATTAAATTAATATTACCAGATCAATACAGAGCCATTTTTTCTCATCTTTACGAACTCTTTCTCTGTGAAGCAGATATTTTATGCACGCAGCCAATCTTTAGCATAAATCAGAGTTTCCAGTGTCCTAGGAGTTAGGCAACTCCTAAATGGATCCCGCACTTCAACTTCAGTTTTAAATGCGAGTTGATACTGGTACAGCCAGGACCTCAGGTGCAATCTTGGCCAAAACCTTGCATGTACTATGTACTAGAATTTGACTTCCACCACCCAATACATTAAAGTCCTTGTCATATTCATAAAAAGGGTTTTTTCATCGCAAATTGAAACTTATAATAATTTTATTTTTTTTTAATCTCATAAATTAGACAATGAGACTTACAAATTTAACTGCCTATAATACCATGTATAAACTTTTATTCCTATTCATAAATACACTCATCCAAATATCTGTCCACAACTGAATTGTTCTCTACAGCCTTTCTCATATTCTAGTTCTATCCTGGGCAACGTGAGAGCAAGCATTTAACTTAAGAAAAGCATTCTTGCTAATGTCACTAGATAGCCCCTTATGTGTTGTTTGGCCTGTACAAATTACTTCACTTGTCTTGTGATAATTTCTTTGATTAAATTAATAGCTTATGTACTGTGAGTGGAGGTTAGGCTTTGCACAGATAAGGAGCCCAACAGAACAGAAGGTCAAACCAATTATAGGGCCGAATCTGGGCCTAGAAGTTAGCTGGGTGATCCAGAAACATGGTGGACAAAAAGGAAGGATTTTGTAAAGGGCGAGGCTTGCCTCGCATTACCAATGGACCCAAAAAATGAAATTAGACTAAAATTTTTTCCTTTAAAAAATAACTCTCCCTTAGTAGAAATTACTAAATATTTATAAAGATTCATTTAGATTTTTAAAATTTTATTAATAAGATATGAGCATAGTGATAGATAATTATATCTTAGACGACCTCAAGACCATTTGTCAATATGAATTGAAACCTGAAGTCACCTTTTTTTAGTAAAGATTTTCTATTTACAACTTTTCTTTTAAAAGGAATTAGTGTAATAGGAGAATATCTTTGAAGAGATTAAAAAAAGAAAAAAAATCTAAGTCTTACAATTTAATTTATTAAAATCAATAAATTCAAAAATTTAAATTTTTATAAATAAATACTGAATAAGATTCAATTTATAAAAATAAATTATTTTTGAAGGGAATCAAAATAATATGCAACTTAGAAACAAGATTTTAGAGCTCATTCTATGGAGCATGGTAGATGTGGCTCTAAATCTTTTAAAGGATGGGATCAAGTTAGTCTCTTTTACATGATTGGGGACCATGGCCATCATTTACAACTTTTATGCTTGGCATCTTGCTTTTTATTTCTATTTTCCCTTTTATTTTTTTTTTCAGACTTATGATTTGAGGCAATATGTCAATGGCAGTCTAAGCTTTCTGCATATTCTATGAAAAAAGAGGTGCCCTTCATGTTGATGTTGACCTCAAGCAATTGCATCCTAGAAGAGCCACACCCATACACCATTTTATACTGTAAATGCCTCCAGAGACAAAGAAAAATTTCCAAGACACCGTCTCCAATTAAGACAGCTCTATTTTGTGCATTTTGTCATACTACAACAAAAACAAAGTCTGCATCTTTAGCCCCATAAAACTGAATCTGAAGTGGTCACAAAATTTCTCATCATGGCAAAAAAAAACTGAAACTTTTTCAAATGAAGTGTCATCTTCCATCTTCCAATGATGTATAAATTACAATGGGGAATGTGTTAAAGGGATGAAAAAGGAATAACTAGATGTCAGCACCATGGCACTGCTATTACAGTGTTAGAATACTATCAATATCACAATTAATGAACTTTTTTTATTCCTATCTTGTGCGTTGCTAAAGTGCCTGACTGCCATTGATAAGGGCCCCAACAATGACATATATGACTGTTGATAGAAAATCAATTTACCCCATGATTATAAAAAATCTAAGATTCCATAATTTTTTTTTGGGTACAAATCTAAGATTCTATCATTAAACACTATACAAGAGGCATATGTGAAATTTCCATACTGCAAAACAGGTAATTTGTGACAAATATGAAAATGTTTGTACAAAATTATTGTAATATTGATTTTTCTGTTTGGTATCACTTATAAAAACACAAAACGGAAAACCAAGAGACAATACCTGCACATCCTCTCCCAGAAAAATAAGAGACCGAATTGAATTTAAGAAAGAAAAGGAGATTGCAATTGTAAAGAAATTGCCTCCTTTGAAGAAAAAATGATACATGGCATTTTATTCCTTTAAGTAAGGGATGACTTGCCTGTCCGCAAACTGCAAAGCTACTGTAAAGTGGCCAAAAAGGGTTTGGAATAAATCTTTTGAAGCCTTTAAAAAAAAAGTAAAACATTAAAAAATTCAGCCTCAAGAAACCTTCAATATGCTTTAGCCACAAATGCACAGCTCCAACAGCACGCCCACTATTGGATAGGGCTGGTCTACAACAGCTAGCTATAGCAAGTCCAAGGCTTCGAAAGCAGCACTGTCCAATATTAAATGCCGTGAACAAACCACCTTTTTGGGTGAGTGTGTTATTTCCTTAATTTATCAAAATGAGGGGCAGCTAACTACTTCCAGAGAGGCAAATTTCCTTGTAGTTTACAACTAACAAGACAGATCTTCCAATCTCCAAAAGACTAATCTGAGAAAGCTTATCTTTGTAGGGGAATCTGTCGTGCACAAAGACAAAGAAGGGAGGGGCAGGGGCCAGTTGGGATCTCTTATATAATTACTCATAATCTAATGGTAATGACATAAAAGTACTTTATCAACCTTCCTTGCGCATCCTTTCCATTTTTTCCAAGTCCTCACCAAATCTTAGTTAAAATATGGGCCAACTTTGCTTTGTTTTGTTGCTTTCAGAAGATTATCAGGGAGGGAGGAGACATGCTTCATGCCTTGATTTACCCTTGTCGGATCATTCACAGGTTCATAAGTTGATAAAATCTGAGTAACCAATGCAACTGTAACTGCAAACCCATTTATTGAATTATGGTCTTTGTCCATACCCATAATAAATTATTTATGGCTCTGTGGTCCAACTATCCCAGCCATATTAATTTGTTCAACTAAATTGACAATTACTGCAGCAAATAAGGAATTTGAATTTCTATTTTATGTTATAGTTATTCTATCTGTTACAGTTTTAAAAGATGAGGACCATTCAAAGTATCAAACAAATAAATATATTATTTTATTTTAAATTTGATTCAAATTTTATATAAAAAATTTATTTAAAAAAATTTTTATTTAAAAATTTGATAATAGTTCAAAGATATTAATATTTACTTATCAAGTAAAAAATATTCTGAATCAAACTCAAATTATACCATTCGGATGAATTCTTTTAAAATTATCTCAAACATGTTAATAAATATTTGTACACTTTTCTATTTTTTGGATTTAAATGAAATAATCTAATTTTTTTAAATTAAATTTTATTAAATATATATTTAAAAATTTAAAAAATATTAATTTTATTAAAATAAATTAAAAAATTTAATAAATTAATACATCATAATAATTTTTTATAAGTGATTAATATAAAAAAATTTATAAGAACACTTTTTTTCCTTAATAGAAAACCATGACTTATTTGAACTTGACCTTAATCATAGAATATAAGCAAATTTTTGAATTGGAAATAGTACAAATGAATAAGGAGTAGTGACCTGGACAATGAGCCAATGAGGTGAACAGTGGTGGAGTGGTGTCAGAATCTCTGAACCAACACAAATGAGAAGCAGCCAGAAAAGCAGAAATAAAGCAGTATTTTGAAAAACCAACTTTTTACCCATACTATACTATATGTTATTATTATTATTTTATAATTATAACATAATATAATAATAGGATTAAACCAGAGTCATAAAATAGTTGCAATTATTTTGAATAGCCAGCTGTTACAAAATAATATAAATGGTGGGGACCAGAGGCTTGTAGTAAAAATTTTCCTTTTTTAAATTAATATTTAATGATTTTTTGTTGGTTATCATTTGTAATAAAAAGAGATAAAATAAAGATTAAGATTTATAAATTTAAATATTAAAAAATAAAAATTATTAAAGTAAAAAAAATAGAAGTGGTCATCTGATCCCTCCTCGACTTCAGTTTTGATGAACCAATGAAAACGAAAATGTGTTTCCGCTTACTATAGATTGCACAGCAGACAATTTCACCTGTTTGAATTGCAAAATCTTGGTGTTCGTGATGCGAGGGAATCTGTGCCGAAATAGATATGCTACGCGCTAGGCTGGTGATGTACCTGTTCCTAACAACCCACGTGGCAGACATAAGATGCTGATCACAGGTGGACCCACAAATAGCCAAATTAATCCGATCCATTGATTCCTAACCGATGACTGTTACATTGTCCGCTCAAAATTTTAAACAACTTTTCTAAAATAAAATAATTTTAAAAAGAGTTTGAGCTTTGATAGGTTAATTTTATTAACTAAAATTTCAGTAAATTCTATGAACTGAGTTGAGATAAAAAATAAAATGAGAATTTAAAATAAGTAAAAAATATTAACGATAAAATATTTCATTGTAGGTGAAATATTAAAACAAAAATTATGTATTTCTTTTTTAATTTTAAATTTATAATTATGGTTATCAATGTTAAAATTTTAAATAAATTATAAAAAAAAATATAAATAATTAAATACCAGTATACATTAAAAAATAACTTATAAAAAAATATGTCTACTCCATCCTCAAATCTCACCCAACTTTGACAGTATTATTGTGCATCCCAGTACTTGGAAGTAGCACGCAGCCTCTCTCTGCCCAAGGGAGAAACAGACACCCAGACAGAAACAGAGAACGTTAGGGAGTAGGGAAGCTGACTTCGGAATAAGAATTTTGAGTTCAAAATCAGAGCTTGTTGCTAGAGTGAGAGAGAAGAGAAGAAAGCCATTCTGTCTTAAATCCTCGACCATTTTGAACCAAAACTGAAAATGGATTTTTTAGTGTTCCTTGCTCTGTTCTCTCTCCTGTTTTTTGTCTTCACTCCAACATGGGTCTGTGGGGATGCAGAGCTGATAGCACTCATGGACATGAAGACCACTTTGGACCCAGAAGGCCATTTTCTTTCTTCCTGGACCATCAGTGGCAACCCATGTGGTGGCTCCTTCGAAGGGGTAGCTTGCAATGAGCAGGGTCAGGTTGTAAACATTTCGTTGCAAGGAAAGGGTCTCTCTGGGAAGCTCTCTCCAGCCATTGCTGGGCTCAAGCACTTGACAGGACTCTACTTGCATTATAACTCTTTGTATGGGGAAATACCCAGAGAAATTGCAAACTTGACTCAACTGAGTGATTTGTATCTGAATGTGAATCACCTTTCTGGTGAAATTCCGTCTGAGATCGGTAACATGGAGAGCTTGCAAGGTAAAAAGCTGTGTTTTTTTTAAAAAGATTTGAACTTTTATAGTCTTGCCTCCTGAAATTCTCTCCTGGAAGCTTGTTCCTCCGTGGAGTGTTCTTAGTTCTGAGTTTCGCTGAAAAGTTTAAGTTAGTTTTGCGTTTTTACTATATCATATCTGTCATTGACCTTGAATGAATTTCTCAAAAGGTGTCTCTTGCGCTTCGATGTACTTATATATTTACATGTCAAAGGAAGAATCAAAAGGACTGTTGCAGTTGAAATGGAACACTATGCATATGAGAACGTTACTAAAGTTACTCCTTTTGAATGATACTTAATGTAGTTGTATTAAATGTGATTTTGAATTATCTGGTCTTTTTTGGGTTGGTTGCAAGAGTCAGGTGTCAACTAAGGGATGTAGCAAAGCCATCATTAATTGTCCTCGTTTTATTCTTTCTGAACTCTGTTTTAAGTTTTTCTCAAGATCTTCAACTTTTATTTGGAGTAATGAAGATGTAGATTTGTTTAACTGAAAGGCTTAATTATACATACAGACGTTTTGGGTTCTACAAATACGCAACATCCAAACACAATACTGTAGAAAAGTGCTGTACTTTAGCTTTATTTATTGTCACAAGCTTGTCCTATTCAATATTTGTTCTTAGATTTGAAGTTGCTGGTTGCTGCTGAAAGTTGTATTATTTATGTTAAAAACTTCCAACTATGTTTAGAAATGATGTCTTATTGCTGTGCTTCAACTTTAACTATGCTTATTTTACCTTTTTATGTGCTTTTTAGTCTTGCAGCTTTGCTATAATCAGCTGACAGGGAGCATACCTACACAGCTTGGTACTTTGAAGAAGCTCAGTGTTCTTGCTCTGCAGTCAAACCAATTAAATGGTGCTATCCCTGCTAGTTTAGGTGATTTGGGAATGCTGATGAGGCTAGATTTGAGCTCTAATCGCCTCTTTGGTTCCATTCCCACTAGACTAGCTGATGCTCCATCTTTGCAAGTCCTAGATGTTCGCAACAATACGCTCTCTGGGAATGTACCTCCTGGTAAGTAAGCATGAGACGACTGCTCAAATTTGATTTTCATTGGTTCTCTTCATTGTTTCATTATCATGTTTAAATTCTTTGTTAAGTAATCTATCTACAAAGTTTTTGCCTTTTCCTGGTTTGGTGAAAGCTTTGAAGAGATTAGACGATGGATTTTTGTATGAATACAATCTGGGCTTATGTGGAATTGGGTTTCCATCTTTGAAAACTTGCAATGCTTTGGAGCATGTCACTCCCGGCAGACCTGAACCTTACGGAGTTGGTGTAGATGGTCTATCATCAAGAGACATCCCAGAAACTGCGAATGTACAATTGCCCTGCAATGGAACTCGGTGCCAGAGATCATCAAAAGCCAAACAAACATCAATTACTGTTGGCGCAATTGTGGTTATAATTGCAGTATCAGCAATAGGTATTCTGACCTTTGCACAATATCGGCGACGGAAGCAAAAGCTTGGAAATTCCTTTGATATCTCTGATAGCCGTCTAAGTACTGACCAAGCCAAGGGTATATACAGGAAAAATGGATCTCCTTTGGTCAGCCTTGAGTACTCCAATGGATGGGACCCGTTGGCTGATAGCCGGAATTTCAATGGGGATAGCCAAGATATGTTCCAGAGTTTTAGGTTCAACTTGGAGGAGGTGGAGACAGCTACTCAGTATTTCTCCGAGTTAAATTTGTTGGGCAAGAGTAACTTTAGTGCAACTTATAAGGGTGTATTAAGAGATGGGTCTGCTGTTGCCATTAAGAGCATAAGTAAGACTAGCTGCAAGTCAGATGAAGCTGAATTTTTGAAGGGATTGAACATTTTGACCTCACTGAAGAATGAGAATTTAGTAAGATTAAGAGGATTTTGTTGTTCAAGGGGACGCGGTGAGTGCTTTCTAATTTATGATTTTGTTCCTAATGGAAATCTGTTGCGCTACCTGGATGTGAAGGAAGGTGGTGGAGAAGTCCTTGAATGGTCAACCAGAGTCTCTATTGTGAAAGGGATTGCTAAAGGTTAGTCTTCTCTCCTGCTCTAGTGGAATATTATACTTTCAGCTACTTTTGTGAAATTTGTTAAATTATTTAGATATTCAATGATTGACCTGTTGCATATTAAGGAAAAGATTGTGATTGATATTTAAGTAAGAGCACCTCTTTTCTCATTGTTCTTTATGAATACTGCAGGAGATGTCCATTCCACTGTTTTATAAACAAACTATACGCGCTGGTTTCCTTTTTTCTCATTGCCACTGAGCATTGGCCCCTCTATATAAGAGATTACAATGACATTATTTCTTAACTCTTGATTGAGTTCTAGTTTTATTTAGATTTATGTTCTGATCTTTTGGTTATTAAGATTGATGTTTCTGTTATTGAGTGAAATTGAAGAAGTGATGCTGTGTTATGCTTTTCAATCTCGACGTCTATACTGAACCTTGTTATCTTGATCAGGTATAGCATATATACATGCATACAAAGCAAACAAACCTGCGCTTGTCCACCAAAACATCTCAGCTGAGAAAGTGCTTGTTGATCAGCGATTCAACCCATTCATTTCAGATTCGGGCCTGTACAAGCTTCTTGCTAATGACATTGTCTTCTCAGCACTGAAGGGTAGTGCAGCCAAGGGTTATCTAGCTCCTGAATACACCACCACTGGCCGGTTCACAGAGAAAAGTGATGTATATGCTTTTGGGGTGCTCCTTTTCCAGATCCTCTCGGGGAAGCAGAAGATCACTAGCTCAATGCGCCTTGCTGCTGAATCATTCAGGTTCCAAGAATTCATTGACCCAAATCTCCATGGCAGATTCTTCGAAAATGAGGTAGCTAAGCTTGCAAAAATGGCTTTGCTTTGCTCCCATGAGTCTCCTTTTGAAAGGCCATCCATGGAAGCCATTGTTCAAGAACTGGGCAATTGTAGTAGCTGTCTCTGATTTCAGTAACTCAATTACGTTGACCGTCATCCCAAAAACCTCTGTATTATTTGTTGACAAGCTGATGAGATGGCAAGCTATGGCTGACTGCCCATGGTGGTGAGCTTTTTTCAGGGATTAACATTGTTCTGGTTTTCTGTAATGTTTTAAACAGGAGGTTGTAGTCTGGTTTAGCTTCAGAGAAGGCAATTCGTTTCTCTCTAATCACATGTATTTTTGTTAAAATATACATTATCTGTAAAAGTTTAAAGCCTCCTTAATTTTCATTCAGCAACTCTCTCTCTCTCTCTCTCCCCCCCCCCCCCCTACCTTTCCCCTTTTAATAAATTTATTAAATATATTTTAATAAATTTAATCATTTAAATTTTTTAATAAATATTATCTGATAATTAAAATAACAAAATTCACTTAATACGAGTTGGTATAGGTGTGTAAGTGATAGATATCTGAGTTTGTTAAAGTAAATTTTATTAAATTTGATTTAAGTTATGTATAAAAAAAATTATTTAAAAAAAATCTTAAACTTTATACGAAAAAGGCTCATTTAAATTTAATCATGTATATTAAATTTGGTGTTATCTATTTTTTTGAAGATTCTTGAGTAATAAACAAAAAAAAAAAAAAGCCTCACCACATATTCACTTGAATAGCCACAGCCGTCAATTCTTGTTGTTTCCCTCGTCCTTAGTTTTTTTGTTCTGGCATTATCAAGAAAAGGGACGGAACCGGGTGAAAGAAACCTTTCAAATTAATGGAAGTGCACATCATGGACGTTCCACTAAAATTTACTTTGGATCCCTTTTCATTTCCGTACCTCCTATTCCCTGAAAAACTTTTGGACTCGTGTATTCTTCCTATGACAGATTTTTGTGGTTACCACTTTACATGGTGGACCCCAACTCACACCTTGTAGGGAAGATTAATTATTGCTTCATCTGTATGTAAATAATTGATCTTTAAAAAAAGTTTTTTAATTTTAATGGTTTTTTAAATTGATTTTATTTTTTAATTTTCTATAACTCATTCTTCACTGAATGTTTAATCAAAATATATTATTTTTTCACTTTTTATTAAATACTTATTCAAAATTAATAACTGTAGAGCATAAAATGTAAAGATATAAAGTAACAAAAAAGTGAGTAGCAGGGCTCATTATTCTTAGAGCTGTAGTCTGAAGACAGACGGCAATCGATAATGACAGCAACAACACAGCGGCATTAATAGGCCAAAGTGAAATCAAAATGGTGGTTTTACACACCAATTAATGCAACAGAGCATTTCACTAATAAGAGAAAAGATGTTCAGTTACTTCTAGTCAAATTATCTTTAAATTTTTAAAGAAAAATATAAATTGATAAGTGTAAGTTTTAAATTTTTTTAAATTTAAATATTTAAAGATCAATGTAAAGTATAATTTTATAAATAAAAATTAATCTTACAATCTTAAAAATATAAAATTTGCAAGGAAAAGTTTTTGGCTTTTCCAAAAGACACTTTTTTTTTTTTTTTCCTTTTTGACCATTGGCCACAGAGGATACTGCTCAATATCTTCATTTAGAATTGATGACTGAGGCCATTCTTGCTTGTGGATTGTGATCCGTAATGACAGTTGCACAAATTGAGTAAGGGAAGTGAACAATTTGAGCTGCATAAGAACAATCAAGTGGGTTTCAATTTGTTGTGGGTTCACTTACATAAGAGTGTGAGAAATTCGTTTGTGTAAATGATAGTACTCATTTGAAAGAATGCCATTCATTAAGAGGCCCCCTACAGATTTTGTGTGAAATCCATGTTTCATAGAGTGTAGGACTATATTTTTTATTTAATTAAGTTGCATTTATAATCATGCACAAAATTACAGTCTAAGGCATTTTTGTCTAATTTTGAAGGAATACTATTTAAATGGAGTCACTTGAAATCAAACAAAGATAAGTTGCATATGTTTTGATGGTAGTATTTTTCTTCCCTTTCTTTGTTGGGCAATGGTTTTCCCACATAGCTAATGCTTACTTATATCCCTTAAATCCTTCTTTGTTTAAATTAGATAAGGTCATATGTTGTGCTTAGTTATGACTGAGAGTTATGTGACTCTCAGTATCTTTCCACAGATTTAATAAATGATAGTTGCTTATTCTAGCAGCAGCGAGGGTTATTAATAATTTTGAAGAAATATTTTCAAAGAAGCCTTGAATTAAAACCACTTACTAAAAAAAAAAGAATTGGCTCCTCTTGAATGTAAGGTATAGTTTAGTGTAAATGAATAATTATTTAATCAAAAGAGTGGATAATCTTGAATTTAAAATATTAAATATAATTAATTGTACTAATAAATTTAATTTTATTAAAATAATTATTAATAAAATTTAATTTATAAAAATAATAAAATTATACATGATATTATCATGGATGGCAATATATAACCCTAAAATATTAAGCGATTGCGAATACTACATTAAATATGTGGGCTCAAAATCTTGGCAGTTTAGGCGTGGATGGATTTTCTCTGTTGCTAGCAGTGGGGTCCTGGTTCTCAACTGATTATTAACCCACCAGTAGGCCCATTAGATGTCCTTGCATTCTGCAACGGTCATGTGGTTGGGCTGCGACCTCAATTGCCTTGCTGGGTCTTCTCCATCTGGAAAAGCAAGGTAAATTCTCACCCATCTAAGACAGGTACGTTACAGCTCCCTAAAATGGCCATTTTTTAGAGTATTTTTTATTTAAGAAATAAAAATTAATTTTTTTCAAATATAGTTAAGTGTCTAAGTAAAAATCTGTTTCAAGTAGATAATTTTTATATATAAGACCTGAATTGAATCAAGAACAACTTGCTTAAAGTGCCTAAACATTTTTTACTTAGACCACGCATTAGTCTTTGAAGTGACTTCTTGCTCTCCTTATGTGTAAAGCTATTTTTCAAACATCCATTTACCAACGAATAAAGTTATAGGCACCTATGCAAATTTAGTGTTGTGCTACTAATTTTAATACGCAATAAAAAATGCAAAGTAGAAATATATAATCAAACTAAATTACATCCTGCACGTTATTAATGTTGAAAGTCTTTTTCTTTTCTAGTTGAATTGGTTATATGAATGACAAGAGAATATGAAATTCAATACACAATATGATGTACTATCAATTATATATAACCGATAAAAATTCTATGCTAAAGTTTGCATTATAATTACTAAGTGCCCGTTTGATATATTTGTGAATAAATTTGATTTTAGATAAAATTATTAAAAGTATATATAACATATGAGAGTCTACTTGATACAAAAAATTATAAGGATATTTTTAAAAGAAAATTCCCACTTTTTATCGTTAAAATTGATTTTAATATGATAAACTCATCTCAAACAAGTACTAAAACACATGTGCACCTACGCGTGGTGACTTGTATATGAGGACTTGTAATTGATACAGCAACAGGTTATAATTTTGTACAGCATACATGATAATAAATTGTAAAGACAAGACCTAACAAGCTCACATGTTAATGCAGGCAGTGATGCCCAAAACTAAACCGTTAGTTAGTGTATATATTACACTCTTGCCTTAGAGGTGATGCTATAATGTCTATGCACAGCATTGCATTAAAGTTGATGCTGTAATTTGCAGAGACAAAACCACACAAGCCCCCATGTTAATGCCGGTTGCAACCCCAGAAAGTGGTTTAAATTGCAACTAGAGTAGGAAAAACAACGAGCTTAATGTACGCTTCTTGTTGTTTATACAGCCTGTTGTCTGTACCTTGCTGCTAAGGACTGTTTGGCTGTTTCTTTCACGTGGATGCTCAGTGCCTTTAGTTTTAACTATAATCGAGTGGATCTGGAAGGGCAAGATTTGTCATATTGAGGAGGGGGAGGGAAAGAGAAGTTCAATTCTGAATTTGAGTAAGTGAAACTTCTGTCTCTGTTCAACAAACAGATACCATTCATTCGGAAACTTCATAGAATAAATTAACCAGATGCCTTTTCTTCTATGCACATTGTGCATCAGAAGCTTTGCAAGAATGCGGTAACTTTCTCCCTAAGGCGAGTGATTTATATCTAAAGATTAATAACTTTTGTTTAAACTTTGGTGACCCAATTTTAATATGGTCCAAGGATGTCTTTCCTTATCCAAATTGGTGGGGACAAGAACTAGGATAAGAAGTTGACATGCAATCTATTACTCCATTGCCAGGCCATATTGGATAAGGTGAATCTAAGGGTGATTAGAATAACTTTATTTTTTTTTTAAATTTGAAAATTAATAGGCATGAAGCAATCTTAAATTCAGGAAGAGTGATCTTTATTACAAGAGTCTTTCTATTATTAAGACAAAGAGAAGATTCCTAAATCTCAAATCTCCTCTTTCATAATTACAAATTAGTACTCATAACCAATGGGACACCACTCCATAGACTGCATAATTTCTTTAAAAATACGATCTCTGATAGTGCTGTGAAATTATAGAGCTTTATGCTGCACACTGCAGAGTTCTAGTTCAAGTGATAAGGGATAAATGATACTGAGGAAGGGGTCTTCACTACTTTTGGAAAAAAATTTTGGCAATGTTTTTGCTATGGTCATCAACTTATCTATAGTTGTTCTCTTTGACCTTCAGTCACTTTTAATTGAAAATATGCAGAACATAACAAATTTTTCGGACGAATATATCTCTTACATATATTTAAATAATTTTGCTATATACATCTTAGAAAATGAAAAAAAGACTAGCTCCTATGGCTAGTACTTCTTAATGAAAACAGAACTTAGCACTCCATTTGCTGAAGAATGAAATGGAGAAGAAGCAGGGAACTAATCAATCCTAATCATCTTTTGCGATCAAACTCTGTAATCAAGCCTGAATCACTCTTCCTTGTGGAAATCTGACCCTGAACACATGCTCCTCACCTGTGCATTTGTCTACCTTTACGACCCATCGGCTTTGGAACTTCCCCATCCCATAACCATATTTTGGACTAGTGGCAGTTGCTCCAAATTTGGTCACTAGCAACCCTTCTCCTATAGGCAACAACTGGGTTTTTGACCCACAAGACCCCCAAGACTGTCTGCACTTTAATGCATTGTAACCCACAACCACAGTGCCATTTTGCTTCCTGCGCATTTGGACAGCTTTTAGAACTTCTTCATGATTTTCAAGGTTACAATCAATGAGCACAAAATCTGCTGCGTTATATTGGGTGAGTAGTAGTTCTTGAGCTTCTCCAACTACAAATTGAACATGGCGAGCAGAGATTCCTAAGACACTTTTGGAGGCAGCTAGCTCCTTAGGGCCCCGAACAACGCAAATTACATGGCCACCAGTTTGATGAGCAGCAGCCACCAAGGCTAGTGTGGTGGAATCAGCTGTACTAGCACAGGCCATAACCATTAGTTGTGCATTGTTGCCGGCAGCTATTGCTGATATAAATTCAGCCACATCTGGCTCTTTAGCCTTTTGACCCTGAGAGAAAAAAGAAACCCAACTCAGATCAGAAAATTTTGATATGTGACAAATTGTAATGGAGATTGAAGCAGAGAGAAAAATCTGTAATGGCGGTGTTGAGATTGCCGAGAACACTCACCATTTTCAACGTGCTGAGATAGGCGTTAATGGCATTTTCTGCAGACCAGCAAGCCATTGTTTCAAATTGTCTGGCTCTGTTACCACCTCTGAAGTTTTTGGGTGTGGAAGAGGATCTTCAAGCTTTGAAGCAATTGGTGAGTGCCTTTGGCTGAGGTTGCTGCTCTTATATAGGTGCAACCAAAGAGATCTTGGCTGGACATGGTGGGTCATGTGTATTCCAACTGGCTCTGGAAAAATAACAATAATAATGATAGCGTGTATATAACAGCTAAGGCAGGCTTATTGAATATTAACGTTATTTTAATTTTCATTACATGGGACAAGTTTAGAAGAAAAGGACAAGCAAACAGAGATTTCAAGAACAAAATTAAAAAAAAAAGAAAGAAATTTGGAAACGAAAAGAAAATAACCTTTGGAATCTTCAGTTGGCATGCAAACATGTCATAAAGAAACAAATTAGGTATATATATATATAAAAGGATTTGATCAATTTTACTGATGACCAAATGGATCATAGGTGAGCTTCCTGGACATGGAGCATATCAAAACATATTTGATCATTGTCATAATTTTTATTTTATTTTTTAATATAAAATTTAAATTATTAAATTTTTCAAATTTTATAGATCAAATTATAAAATTTAGGTGATTTAAAAGCTCACACATTTGAGTCTTTTATGAGAGTAAAAACAATATGGTAACATTTTTATTCTATTTAATAATAAAAAGCTTCACTGATGACAACTCTCAAAGTTACAACAAATGATTCTTGAATTTCTTGTAAAATATACATATAAATATAAAAAGATAAGATTTTTTATGGAGTTTAATTCAAATAAAATAAATAACCAGAAAATTGTTTATATAGTTTCTCATTTGGATTTTAAAGTATACTCAATAATCAATTAGGTAAATGCAGGTTCTACATTACTTCATCAGTCCCCAAAAATTCAAGTATTAGCTGTGATGTCCTCCTCCTACAATTGGAAGGACAGCAATATCATTAGCCAATATGTTTATCTCAAGCAGGAGGTGTTATGGATGAGGATTTCTTAATTTTTTATAAGAAAATCAAGATGTGTAGAAAGAAAAATATAAAATTAAAAGAAAAAATAATAAAAATATATAATTCACATATTATAAATAAAAAATAAAAATAAAATTATTAAAATTTAAAAAATAAAACACTACAAATCCCAAATGTGTACGTGAATTAATTTACTTCTATATCTTGGAGCCCAACAAAACAGTGCCCTGTTAGCTCAGACGGAACCACAACATTTTGATTTAATACACGCCCCTGTAGGCTCATCTGTAACATGCACAGTATCTAGGTTGTACGGATTGTATGCATGATTAATATAATACTATATAGCTCTGAAATTAATTGATATATAATAATGTGCATTAATTAGTAAATGTTTAAATAAAAAATTCTCAATTTCATACAGTTTTCTCCACTTGTCTAAATTATTTTCTCCACTCGTCTAAATTATCATCAAACCATCATGGTTTGTGATGGTTTGAGATAACTAAGATAATATATTTCAAATATATATAGTAGAAATTGATATTTGAGTGTTATTATCTGTATAATAAATTATTATATAATATATACACAATATATCATTAAATTTATTAAATATTAATCACAATATATTATTGGTATAATCTCTCACATTTTTATTTATTTTTTTCGCTCTACTTAAAAAAGGCTGTTTCCAATTGTTGGGGAAACATACGCTCTCCTCGTATGCCAGAAACATTTCCCAGCTATATATGGTAAGTTAAATCGAATTCTTATGATAGACCCACTTCCCTACTTAGCTATATTAGTTTTACTGTTCAAGAGATAGTGTTATATTTATTGAACTTCTTACACTAAATTATAATAAGTTAATTAGTCTCTAAGAGAAGAGTTTTTTTAAATTAAATTTTATTAAATACTTATTTAAAAATTTTAAATTATTAAATTTATTGAGTTGGTGTAGCACTTATTGAGAGAAAAGACGAAATTTAGAATGATTGTATTTGAAAAAGCTAGTGTAATATTTATTGAAGAGAAAATAACAAAAATTTGGTTACAATAGTTTAAACATATACAAAAAAGATTGTAAGACTCCAATGAAAAAAATTGATTAAATAATTTTTAATTCAATAAAAATATGTAAAGAAAAACCTAAAAAAATACTTAAAGAAGTTATTAAAAAAAATCTTTAATTAAATGATATTTTTAAAAATTTAATTTTAAATAAAACTTAATTTCAGATAAAATTTTATGGTACTGTTTAATTAATATAGCTAACTTCATTTAGTAAAATAAAGTTATATTTGTTGTTGTTATTTTTACTTATTTAAAAATTTTAAATTATTAAATTTATTAACTTCATAAACTGATCTATCAAATTTAACTCATTAACAATTTTATTTATGCCTAAGAATTTAATAAATTCCTTTTAATAAAAGTTTTATTTTCCTATTTATATTGTGTGTGTGTGTGTGTAAGTATCTATATCTATATATATATATATATATATATATTTATATATATATTATCATTTGTGAAAGAAGACAAGATTCCTAGTTAAACAAGGATCGATGAATTTGTATATAAGCTCATAATACAAAACATAAAAACCAGATCCTCAGTATTCCCTTCCAGCAAAGACCAAACTTACGGCCAAAAGCCTTAGGTTATTTAAGAAAACAAACACACATGGAGGCATATCATAAGAGGTAGGCTACTAGGCCCTGGAGACATGCCAACACCAAACAATCTCTTCCAAAGCTGTGCATCATTTACAAGGTAATGTTAGCAGGCTATAGTACTTAAACAAGTCCTGTTTGATTCTCTCTGCGCTTGGGAAGCCAAACACAGATCCAGATCACACCAATTTGCTTCCTATACCAAAAACATTGATAGCAAGGAGCAGGCCCATGAATTAATTTTCTGTCCACTGGTCTCTGGTTCTCTGCATTAAGAAATACCCCATTTGTCTGATTCTGCTGGGGCAGATGATGCAAGTTTGGTGCACCCTATGGGAAGTGTTCAATGTAATTTTCCTTTTCCTTATATATATAACTTCCAAAAACAATTAATTATCCTTTTCTTGGCTTGTTTCAGTTAGATTCCAAGAATCTGATATTGGAAACCGGGGGTTCTGAGAAGGTGATGAGAAATGGAGTTGAATGCTGCAGATACAATAAATCAGAAGGCATAAACAGGTTGTGGGTCTACAGATTCTGGTTCAATGGTTTTCGGGTGTTTCCTTGGAGGATGCAGGTTTGTATGGGTCAGCATACCTCATGTGCATGCTTAATATGGAACTCCACGCTATCTTGCTTATCTACGAACTTTTAAAAACAACAGAAAAAAGATACTTCTCATGGCATATTCCTATATATGATTCTAAGATACGCTAACAGTAACATAAAGTAAGTGCTATGCATGCTTGCATCTCATCGGTTTGACAGACATGTATGGCAACAAAAACCACAACTTGTGATCAACGTAAAAGTAACGTTTTTAACACATAAACTTCCAGCTCTTAGTTCTGTTATTACCACATGAATAAATTTCTATTAAACTCTTACTTGAAAAAAAATTAAAACTATTAAATTCATTATATTTTATAAATTAAAATATGAAACATACACATTAATTGACTCATAAATTATTTGTGACTATTTCGTTGCTTCTCATTTTGTAAGAGCAATAAATTTTTTTGTTATTTTATACATTTAATTAGATGCTCTATTAGATCTATGCAAGATTACATTAACGTATATATGGTAATTAAGGTTGCATTTCTCCGATCTTTGTTTTCTTCATTATCCATAGAAGCCAAGCATTCAAGCTTTTCTAAGTTATTATTACCATTATCAAAGTTTTATTCTATTTATCATTACATACCCTTCTAGCTTCTATTGAATTTACTTCCACTATCATCTGCTATGGTATCTTATCAAAAGAAAAATATGTCTTCGAGTTAAGAGCTAGAATTCTGCTTTATCCTTCAGATTTATCAAGGAGGTAGCTTCGTCTCCCATATCAAGATATTTGCAATTTGCTTGTTTCAAGTATAGAAGTTTATACCAATTGCAAAGCTTAGGTCACTGTAGAGTTATCCACCCCTCTTTTGTTCTATAAATTCTTTTGATCCTTGTTGATTATATTGTTTGTGCTAGGGCCTTAATCTAATTGAGTAGAAGAACAAATTAGAGAATCAACATGTTATTGCATTAGAAGAGGAATTGGGTGAAGAAATATGCCAGAAATGAGAGTATATATAGTCTCTCAATGCCAGTGATGTTCTTAAGATTAAGAGTATATGTCATCACTTCAACATTTTAAGACTCAAGGGAGATTGAGTTTTCACCATCCAGAGCAGACTTGATGCAAATATCTTTAAAAATTTTTTGCTAGATTTCTACACAAAAATTAGTGACAATTGCAAAATCTAGTCATATGATATGAAAAGAATTTTAGAGCAACACATACAAATTAGGAATGAAGGGATGCCATTCTTATATCAAGTTACTAAATCATCATTTACAGCAAAAACTAATAACGCCAAAGTGTGTAGGTTTACAGCAACCTACTCAATATGGCCCCTTCCTTGAAGTTGAACCTCCGTAAAACCATAGTCACAAGAACTGAAACATAGACAGCATCGATTACTAGTGGTAGGCAAATACAAAACATTATGGTACATGTGGACCGACTTCAAATACAAATTAGCAATAAGATTCTTTTCAATCTTTTGTATAAATGTATTGGGAACTAAAAAGTAAGGCAAATACAGTAACAATAAAATAAATCAGTAGACTGAAATTTTTAATGTAAAAAACCTCTTCAATATGAAGAGCAAAAACTATAGGACCTAGCTTATATAAATGTACAAATAATGGGTACAAACAGAATCCTCTTTAAGAAACTGAGATAAACGTTAAACTTGGCAAATGACTAAAATAGCCCTCTTTCATATTTAATCATATATTATGTCAAAAGTGGATAAACTTGAATTTGGACATCCTCTTGCGTAAGAGGAATTAAACCCACCGATTAGTTGTGCCCACATTAATCTGTGGGTAATGTTGATGTAATCAAATGAATTGGGCCGACCAAGACCAATTATTTTTCAAAGAAGGAAGAATAAAAAGTCAATAAAAAGAAGAGTCTAACTAGCTTCACACTTGGTTTTCTCTCAAAATTTCTAAAAAGAACTGGTAAAAGGAGATTCAATAACGAGAAAAGTAATCGCCAAAATGTAGTTGATGTATATTTTATTTGTCAACCCTAAATCCAGCTTCATGCAGAAGCAGACCGGCATCAATTATGTTTGAAGTCAATCTATAACTAAAGTCCATGAGGCTATCTATAGTAAAACAAAATTGTATATTTATCAAAGGTATACTTTTAGATATGTAAATTTTATGCAATCTCTCATATTTTTATTTTTTTAATCGATTTTTGCACATTTATATAAAATACGTAGAACTACATATATATATATATATATATATATATATATTATTTTCCTCATCAAATTGAAGCTGCCCTTACTTACCAAAAAAATGAAAAATATTTGAAGGTGCCCTTGAAGTATAGTGAACTGCTTCGATCCAAAGTCCAAACTTGAAATTTATATCTTATCATATTGAAGTTCCTCTTCTTCAAGGGTTTGTTTTTCATATTAAAAAAAAAACACCAATGACTCGTAAAAAGATTGTGATTTATAAATTAAGTATTAATGGAATTATGAAGAATATATTTATACAATTATTATTACTAATTAATTTTTTTTAAGATTAGTTATGAAAACAGAATTAAACTAAAATTTACATTAAAAAAATAAAAAGTTTATTTATTATAAATGGCTGATTGAGTGGATACTAAATTTAATATTTGACAAATAAATTGAATAAATATTCACTTAATTAATTATTTGAATAATTAATAAACACAATTACAGGAAAAAAAGTTGGTTTCTTGGCAATTTTTGAAATACTTTTTTTTTTTGGTAGGATTTTGGTTTACATTTTTAACACTTTTATTTTTATATTCTTATATCTATAATTTCACTTATAACTATTATCATTTTTATTTACTTTTTAAAATTTTTTTAAAGCATTGTAACAACAACATTGTGTCAACATTTTTCAAATTTTTTGTTCATAATTTTATTTTTTATCTTCTTGGCATGCCTTAATTTAAGAATGAGAGTAACCCTTTATCCTAATTTAAAAAGAAAATTATAATACTCAACTCAATTTTTAAAATATTAAACTTAGAAATGATTATGACATAAATTTATACATATCTATATAAATTAATTTAATAAATAATAAATTTATTTTCATTTAATAGAACAATTATTATAAAATTATATCAATGTATCATATTATTTAAAATTTTTATTCACCCTTTTTATTTAAACATATTACTTCAAATATATACTATAAATTTTCAGTCGTTGCATCATAAAACTAAAAACAACATTTTTTTTTGGGCATTGGAAACTAAGTAGATTTTGACTTTTACTTCGTTGGTCCGGTCTGCGCACGTCGTGGCCGATATAGTAGTTTGCCGCGTGATCGTCCTTCTCGGTTTCGCTACGTCTTTCCCAGCAAGAAACAAGCGAGAAAGAAAGAAAGGTTTGGTGATTGCTTGCGACAGAGAACGATGGGGAACACGTTCTGCTTATTCTGTGGCTGCGTTCAGCAATCAAGCGTGGGAGTGGTGGAAAAGTGGGGTCGCTTCGAGAAGCTCGCTCAGCCTGGTTTCCACTTCTTCAACCCCCTCACCGGTGAGTGCCTCGCCGGCGTTCTCTCTACCAGGATCTCCTCTCTTGACGTCCGCATCGAGACTAAAACCAAGGTTTCTTCATTTCAGTTTCCCTTTCTCGGGGCATCATTGCCAATTTTGCATTTGTTTTAGTTTGATATTGTTGAGTAAGCAAATATTTTTGGATGCGTTCGATTGTTGCTGCAAACTTCTCTCCATCAATTTGTGCGTTTCTTGTTCTTTCTTTGTCTTCTGTGCTCAATTTGTAAATATGTGATTGTTATTTTCTGGTTGTGCTGGCTGTGATTGCAAAAGAGTCTTTAGTTTGAATGGCACAGATGGGTCATCATACCTTTGGAGGACATAAACCTACTATTTGTATTATAATATTCAAAACGGAATTTTCTTATAACAGTGTAAATCATATTGAATCGGCTTTGTGGACATTGAAAAGTTTATGTGGCGGTGGTTAAGCTTTCGGTTGAATTAATTGAGTGGTACTAGTTGTAAATTCATAAGAGACCTGATCAACAGAGAGAAATAAACCTTTGGGGCTTGCCTTTTCTTCTAAAAAGATATATTTATTGTTTCCCTCTTCGTCATCTAAATTAGGATGCACTCGGTATGTTGAAAATGTAGAGTATTGGGGAAGAAGAAAATGCTTCCACACATTATATTATCGGAATAATGTGTAGCATAATTGTGCGCAATACTTTTATTCTCACTGTCAATAAGACAGAGGACTTGAGTATGAAAAGTATTAAAGTGCGTTCACATGTTGCAGGACAATGTATTTGTGCAGTTGCTTTGCTCAATTCAATACCGAGTAGTTAAAGAAAATGCTGATGATGCATTTTATGAGCTGCAGAACCCCAAAGAGCAGATTCAGGCTTATGTTTTTGATGGTATGCATGATAGTTTCCTGGAATTTCAATACAATTATGGTTCGTCCATATTTTCTGCTAATAAACCTTCCTTTTTCTGATTGTGTGTGTTGTATATTTTCAAGTGGTTCGTGCTCTTGTTCCCAGAATGAATTTGGATGAACTCTTTGAGCAAAAAGGTGAGGTTGCCAAAGCTGTGCTGGAGGAGCTTGAAAAGGTAAGCTACTATTTTTATTTAAATAATTCTGGCCATCTTTAGTGAAAAAATCTAACACCTGTAAGTGAAAGGTTCCTCAGCCATACAAGACATACTTAAAGTATGTAGATTGAAAACAAAAGAGTGTACATTATAAGGCATCTTGAAAGATTGTCTTTTGAAAGAAAATATAATATATAATGTATGCATTCCCAAGTTTTCTCAAAGGAAAATTGTAAAGTGCTTTCTGTCTTCTTCCTTCATTTATTTTTTTTTTAGAATTATTATTAAATGTCTTCTGATCTTTTGTCAAAAATATCAACATTTGAGAGTTAAAGGAGTTTCTTTCCAATTTTCCATAGATGAGTCATAAAATACTGACTTGAAAAGAAAAAGATTCTGTGCGAGTGCTTGGGTATTTGTATGTAACAAATTTCTCCATCACTTAGTAAACATGCGTATTTTTACTTGTTTTGGGCAGCCTCTGTCAATTTGTTAGACAATTGCTAGAGCTTTGTATCATGCTATGATGTGATATCGTAATATTATATTTATTTTAGTACAATGAAGAGAGGTAGAGAAAAACTAAAATGGATATCTAGAGAGGTTATTAAAAGAGATTTTTAGGTAAATGGTATTTCCGAAAACTTGATGTTTGCTGTTCTTTTCCTTAATTAATCTGAATCCATACAGACTATTATCAATAATAATGAGATTGTGTCTTTGGTCGATTTAATTATACTGAATTTATCTGCCAGCTTCTGTTACTGCAATCAAAATCTCCTTGAATTCATCTGTCAGGTGATGGGAGCATACGGATATAACATAGAGCACATACTGATGGTTGATATTATACCTGATCCCTCTGTGCGGAAGGCAATGAACGAGATCAATGCAGGTAATAATACTTCATATTTGCTTAGGCTTCTTTTTTGCTTGTGTACATTTAAGTATTAGCGTGCAACTTTTACCCCTATATAGACATACATACATATATGTGTTTCAAGTTTCGACCTCCTACAACCCCTCTCATGTTCTGACAATAACCATAGTTAAAGAGTTTCCAACCATCAGAATCATTAATTAAGGATGAATGCAGGCCACACGAGTGGCAGTTGCCTAGAAATTTTGATGATCATTGTGCCATTATATCAAACCATTGTAACTTTGTCACAAAATGTAAGGATTGAGTTCTGAAAGATATGCTTTGGCATGTTTTATTCGTAGACATCTAGAGAATTAAGGGGAAAATTTAACTGTTTTTTTGCAGGATTCTATGGATATATGGTGTGCACTACTTTTTTTTTAACAAGTACATCATTTATAAGTTTTTCTTCATCTGGCTTGTTAAAATTCAATCGATAACCATATTGTGAAACAATTCCAATTGTTTCATCTCTTCTGTAGTATTTGATGTTAGTAAAGCAATTGCTCTTTGATTTTTGTATATAAATTGACTAATGCCGAATGACAGGAATATATAAAATGTGTTTAGGAATTGTCTCAAGTCAAGAAATTTATATCTGAATAATCACAGAAGCAATTGATTATACAGAGCTGATCCTTTTAAGATTTTTTAATATTTCCACCATATTCTGTAAATTTTAATTTCTCTAACTGCTGTTCACCGTGCTTTTTATTTGATTTTTGTCTGCCTGTATTAAATATACTTATAGAGGATTGGTTTTGCTTTTTAGCTCAAAGGATGCAACTTGCTAGTGTGTATAAAGGAGAAGCAGAAAAGGTGCTTCAAGTCAAGAAAGCGGAAGCTGAAGCTGAAGCTAAGTACTTGGGCGGCGTTGGCGTGGCCAGGCAAAGGCAAGCTATAACAGATGGCTTGAGAGAGAATATCGTGAACTTCTCTCACAAGGTGGAGGGCACCTCTGCTAAGGAGGTGATGGATCTTATCATGATTACTCAGTACTTTGACACAATCAAGGACCTTGGTAACTCATCAAATAATACTACAGTTTTTATACCTCATGGACCTGGTCATGTTAGGGATATTAGTGAGCAGATACGCAATGGACTGATGGAAGCAGCCAGTGCTCAAGTAAATGTAGAGTGATTATATCCATCTTGGTATTTCTTCCTAAGTTTAATCCCTTTCTCTTTATGATAGTATGATACGGATACGTTCTTCTTGGATTTTATGGTAGTAAAGTTTTCAACAATTGGAGGGTGTACATCAGGATGGTTGTGCAGTGCCACCATACAATAGTTGAAACAGAAAGGTTAAATGGAATATGTTTTGTAGGACTTTTCTGATTTGGAACTCCCATTCTTGCTTCCATGTGTACGTATGTAATATATGTGGACAAACACGATTGGTAACAAGCATCCACATACTGTTTTGAAAAGTTTTGTGGGCACCTTTGGCATCCACATTCCGTTCCATCTCTAAACTGGTGAAACATTGTCCTGTCTCTCGACTATCACAACCTCGGAGATGAACTTTGTTACTCAGATGGCGATCCCAACAAACTCTTAAATTCTTCACAATGCGAATTAGAGTTCCAGGTGCTGTGTTCATCAACCCAAAAGGAATAGCCACTTCTCACTGTGTATAGACAGCGCTCTCTTTATCTTCCTTATCATCGATATCACGCAGGAGTTCTCCTAATCAGGAATATACCCAGCAATCCTCAACTTGGTTGTCATCTTATCCAAAAATGAATAAAGCTCCTTACTATTGAGAATGAGATTGATCTCCAAGAAAGAATTCGTGGAAACCCCCCTTCAATTCAATTGAGCTGCACCAGGAGTTGTCTTTCTGCCACTACTAATTTAATGCTTCTCTCTCAGCATCCATGCTTCTTTCCTCATCTTTATACCCGCTGGCCGCTGCATATTTTTATTGGGAGCCATGTGCGCGCTTGAAATCATATCTTCGGCCTCCTTCAAGAGCCCAGCATGACCCAGAAGATCTACCAGACACCCACAATGCTCTCTTTCTGGGTAATTTCCATAATCACTCGCCATCAACCTGAAATATTTTGTTTCCACGGTGACCGGGTAGCCGTGGCTACAAGCATTTAATAAGGCAATAAATATCACTTTATTGGGAGACTCTTTCAATCTTCTTTCGTTCAAAAACATTTTAAGTATTCATTGGGTTATCCATGTATTGCAAACTCACAATCATGGCCACTCCAAGACCAAACTTTTCTCTTCTCATTGGGTTCATAAATATCACTTTATTGGGAGACTCTTTCAATCTTCTTTCGTTCAAAAACATTTTAAGTATTCATTGGGTTATCCATGTATTGCAAACTCACAATCATGGCCACTCCAAGACCAAACTTTTCTCTTCTCATTGGGTTCATAGAAAACTGTCGATGCAAATTCTAGGTCTCCGCTTTTGCATACATGCCAGGACGAAGCCGCTCACGTAATCCTAATCTCACCCTTGCCAATGTAAACATGGATCTACTTTCCCCGATCCAATGCTACTGGATTGGACCAGGTTGAAAGAGCACTTACCAGGGCCCTTATGTTCTTAAACAGTTATGGGCTACTCATCCAAGAAGAATGTCCCATATTTGATAAATTCTATGTGTCACTGTGTCAGCGTGAGCTATTTTAAAATATAATCTTTTTATTTTAAGTAAATTATACCCATCTTCTTTTTATTTTACACTTCATACATAAATCTATCTTTATTTTTAAAACTTATACTAATCGTCATTATATTTTATAAATAAACTATACATATAACAATTAGTTATGAATTATCAAAACTATTCTTAGTTAAGTAGTAAATTTTTTTCTTTAAAACTCCATGTTTAGTCCTGTATATAGAAATTATTTTATATAAATTTTTATGATTTATGAATTTTTTTTTAAAAAAATAGTAAAACATGTTTGTAGTATTTTTTTGTATTGTGCAAAATATTTAAAAAAAAGTCATATTTTTAATATTTTTTATTTTATTAAAAATTCATAAATTATAAAAAAATTTACATGAAATTATTTCTATGGAGAGGACCAAACCTAAATTGTAAAAGAAAAAAATTTTATAATTCAATTAATAAGAGTATTTTTATTAAGTTATAGTAAATTCATTACTCAATTAAGAATATTTTAGATAATTTAAATTTATGTGTAGTGTATTTATAAAATAAAAAATTATTATAAATCTTTAAAATAAATAAAAAAAGATATAAAATATATAGGAGATTAAAATAATTTATTCTTTTGTTTTTGTTTGAAAGACACAATCATTGAACCATCTTTCTTGCGGCCAAATCCTAATCAAAACGGGCTACTTAGATGGCCCATAAAGCCCATGAGTTCCTGACAGATTTTGTTTTGGAGCTTTTGCACATATTGTATCACTAAAGGAAAAAAAATGGTTTTGCCAAAAATGTGTACAAAATAATTATGCAAATATATTTTTTTCTAATATTTACTGTAGTAAATTATGATTCTACCACTACTAGTATAACTTGCTCTACTGTTTGATTATAACATAATGGGGTAAAATCAGTCCCCCCCCCCCCCCCCCACCCCCCAAAAAAAGTGTGTGGCCTATTGTTCGAAGACGGATACCTTAAGGGCCCATTGTTCTAATTTCGCATGCAGTGTCATTCCAAATTCATGCAATATTCACAATCATCCTAATTAAAAGTTTAAATCATATCCTAAGATGGTAAAAGCAATTGGATATAACTTTAAATTGTGTTTTGAACAGGAATGACAATTGGTCAAGTATGCCAAATATTTTGTCCACTTTCAATTAATCAAATGGTTGTGCACATTTCTCCTTACATCAATTACTTTTATAGCAGCATGCTCACAACTAAGACTATCTGAGAATCTTGGCACATTATTAGGGAAAGCCTTAGACCATTTGAAGTGGTCCAACGGGAGCAAGAAGAATACAAGAATGAAAGAAAAATTCAGGATAAGAAAGCTTTCCGATGATCATACACCATAAGCATTACAATCCATTTATTCTTATAAATTAAATTTATAAAATATTTATTTAAATAGTTTAAAATATTAAACTTAATTTTATAAATTAAATTACAAAATCTAACAGATTTAATATTTAAGTAATTTTTGAATTTTTTGTGAGAGAAACTTTACCTCAACTACTATGCAAGGTAAATTGGAGAGTTAATGGCTGCACTAATTTTATTCACTCTTTCTGAGGGTTATGTTTTAGCTAAAAGGACAAAAATTCATTATGAAAGTGATTAACATGAATTTCTCTTTCTCTCTCTTATTCCATTTCATTCACACATATGAAACTAATTATCTTTGAGCTTGAACCTTCTTGCATTTTATTTATTATTAAAAAACAAATGGTAAAGCATACTATTATCTTGAGATGAGATTTCATAACAACTTCATCCATTGCTTTCAGGAAGAGGGTATAATAAGCTTTCAAGTGTGAATGATTATTGCTTGGTCACTTTTCCAAAGTTGTGTAATCCAATTGAGTACTGGAAATTTGGTTGATTGGTGCTATTATATGTGTCAGTATTCAATTCTTACTCCCCCCCAACCCCACCCTTTTGTATTAATTATATGCCATATTTATGTATTAGTCTCTGTCTGTTGTCTAATGCCAGGACCCATCTTCTTTTAATCAACATGAATTGTGAGGGTCTCTGGATAATAGTACCATAATTAGATTCTCCCATTGTTTAATTTCCTGCTTCTTTCTTGAGTTTGGGGCCACTTGTACAAGAGCCAATTATGCCATAGATTGGTGGGAAAAACAGTAAAGACAGAATGAGAAAAGAAAGAAATCTCATGCAGTGAGGATTTGTTTTTGCAAAGTTTGTAGGGTCAGGCATCAAGTGGAAACTGCAAAGCAACCCACCATGTGATACAAATAGTACACGATGACTTGTACCTAAAGTAATATGCTTAACAAGTTTATGCTGTAGCATAACAATTATGCTAAATTTCTTCTGTATCTGTCATTATATAGTGATATAAAAAGTTTTGTTATCCCATAAAGAAATTTATAAAAGAAATTCACAAAGAGAATGGTCATTGATAACTGTTTATAAACTTTTTGTAAACGTATTTTCATATAAGTTGAATTTCTGTTATATAAAATTTGTATTTGTTTAAACCATTTATGCAAGCCATACCAAGAAGAATGATTGAGCTAAGAAGAATTACTAGATGAGTCCATTACAATTTGCAAATTTTAAGTGATGCTAGTAGGGCCATGTAGCCCTGTAAGATTACAAAGTTGGAACCTAAACAACTCTTTCGGCAGTAAAGTAGAAAGGGGTTTACTATTTTTGTAATTTTATGTTTATTTAATTCTTACAATATAAAATATATTTTTATAAAAATTAAAAATTCTGAAAGCTGTAGAAAACGATGTGTGGAAATAAACTTTGATAGACAGACACCCTTCCATTAAACCTCTGTATGACATCATAGGTCTTCTCTGTTCTAACATCTAGAGTATTTGTTTGAAATTGATACTTGAACTCTTTAAAGCCATATGTTTCAGACCAAAAACGACAGTCATGTAGATAATCCCCAATTCACTTTCAATATTAGCCTCAGATTCATGATATTCTCTTCCTTCTGATATTAAGATTTTTGACACTTAGCTAATGGGTCCATTTAGCAGTAGGATTGAGCTCCATTGTAGCCCTAAAAGGACTCTTGAGGTATTTGGAAAGGGTAAGAACAAAATACTCATCTACCCAAGAAACAATTCTAAAAATGTCACCGTTTAATAATCTCTTGGTATTGTAAAAGAGGGAGGGAGGATTCTCATGTATGTAAATCTTGAGTCAACTCCTTGTTCAGAAGACTCCCAATCAAACCACATGCCACATGATAATGAGTCTAGGTAAATCTTCATTTTCCCCCTTATGTCACTCAAAGCCAACATAATTACATGTTAAAAAAATAAACACAATTAGATAAAAGGGGTTAGTCAAAACTCCAAAATTACTAGGAAATAACTCACTCTAGTGCCCTAACACCTCATTCTTCACATTCTAGACCAAATTTTCAAACCTTTACCCAAAGAAATAGTAAATAAAAATTACAAAAATTGTTTTAGTAGTTTTTTAATTCTCTCACTATTTTATTCTATTTTTCTCTCACTTGCAATGTAAATTCATTTAGAATATAATAAAAAGTACAGAGAACGTAACCAAAATTAAGGAAGACATAAGGAAAGAAATCCAAAATTAACTTCAAATATAAATGATTAGGTTATTCATTTTAATATAATATTTAACTTTATTCATGTTTAAAACCTTTACTATGTATATCACATTAGAGAGGAAGAGGCCCCAGTTGATAGGACAAGCAAAACCATACATCTAAATAGCCATGAACCTCATTTTGGTAGGAGAGAAATTGATTAGAATGTAATCATTGCCATCATAACACATTTAAGATTTTCAGATTTACCAAAATACCAAAGATTAACGTTAACGGTGTTAGCTAGCTGATTGAAATCAAACAGACAAAGTAAACGATAATGGAATATCAACTCTGTCTATAATCAGAATCAATATATTCCTCTAAGATTAACGTCTATACTTTAAGATTAAAGCTATTTCGTAACTAGTAAAGCTTACACAGTATGATTGAAAATGACAACGTTAAATCACCAAAACCAACAATCATTAACTATGTATGAGCACAGTTAATCACTCTTAACTTACAAAGTTCTTTTATGGTAAGAATATTCACCATAAGTGAAAGATTTATTGGAGTTATACAGTTTCTCAATTTCTTTATTTTAACAAATTAAATTTTATCAAAATTTTGTTTAAAAAAATTAAGATTATTAAATTTATTATATTTTATATATTAAATTATAAAATTTAATAAATCTAATAATTTACTTTAAATTTTGTAAATATTTAGTAAAAATACTTTTGTGGGACAAACATTTTTGGAAGTGATAAGCCAGTAAATGATCAATAAATTCATGAAGGCAAGGAGGGCTGAAGTGTCAAAATACATTACCATATACTGATATCATGATACCTCACATGTGAAGTACAAAAATGATCTCCAAATTCCAAAAACAGTAGAATTGTGTAAGTGGGAAGAAAAAGGAGAGACATTAAAAAGAAGATTAATGATGGGGGAACAATGAAAGTGTGGAGATTCTTGCAGAAAGATGGTCTTGCCCCATGCCAATCATCACATCCTTCTCTCCTATACAAGGACCAGACTGGAATGAACAATGAAATTATACCATACAATCAAAGTGAAAAAAAACAGAAAAAGGTTTTTCCTTTTAGTTGGTAAGCAGTCAGAATTGCTTGCCCTTGCCGACATGAGCCATTGTCACTGCACCAAATTTACTAGAAAGATAAATCAAATATGAACCAGCAATACAGCATTCTACTCTACTAATGACTTCAGCCACACACAACTTTTTCCATTCGCATCCTTGTTTGACTTTTTGCCAGTCATTAAGGAGATGGAAAATCTTTCATGGATTTTGGTCTTGGGGTGGGTGGAGAAACTCAAACCCATTGTTAGCTGTTTTACTAGGGTACCTGCAGTAAAAGGGATAAATGGGGTGTCAATTAATCAACATGTATTAAACTCACCAAAGTGTCCAAAAAAAACACTGAAGTGTTCTACAAGCAAAAGACTATTTTAGTACCCCACAGGAAATCAATTTTTTAAAAACAGACGGACGGTTTCCGTGTGCTTTCCTTAAATGTCCTACATGCACATATGGAGAGATACAAGTAGATTTCACCAACACAATCTTGAAGATTGTATTTTCCTATTCTCAGATAGAGAGGAGAATGCTTTCATAAGTTGATAGCTAGCCTGCGTAATATTTGCACTACCATCAATGTCATATACCTTTGCATGTACTTATTCACCACACCCCCAATCCCCCAAAACAAAAGAACTGAAAATAAATTTGCATGTGATAGGAAGACTGAAAAGTGATATGAAGATATGTGATCAACACCAGAAGTCTAGAACTACCAACTTGATGTTCATGGTAAAAATAATCCCCTAAACTGTACATGCAAATACAGCTCAATGGTATTGCAATATACCCTTGAGGTTTATCCTGTACTTCCTCATGCCGACAGGCCTCCTTGCTTCCACTTTTTTTTAGAGGCTACAATCCTTGCTTCCACTTTCCTGAAGACTTTTTTAAGCAATCATGGCAAGCCAAACGGTTAATTCTGCAATTTCAATTTTCAACATTGAGGTAAACAGTTTGCATTAGGCCCATCAACAAGTAAATTATTACAAAAATTAATGTCTGCAGAGAAAGTTACTAAAAGTTGTGAGACATCAACCAAGAAAATAAAAAACCTGAACACATTAACACAGTTACAGAGAAAGAGAGAGCGCATCGATGTGAAGGAAGGCCACTCATACCTCACTTTTCCTTGACCATGACAACCAAAGCAGTGAGATGGACACCCACTCCCTATGGTGGGCCCGCCTGATTTCAGAAACAAACACACCAGGAGATATGTCATTGCTAGCTTATCTATTAGAAGTGCTTCTTGGCTACAAAGATTCTTTCTCATGTTCTTCCCAGGTTGACCCACGTCAGGGCCAAGGCTGGTTTGCCACCCACCCTACTGATTTCAACCAATTCCAACCCTGCAACAAAAAGTAACATTCAAAATTTGGGAGCCAATACTACTTTTGTGTCGTTTAGTATCTTCCTTCTACATTAAAACTTAATTCACTACCCAACCGAACCATCTGGTGGCAAGAGTAATTCACATTTTTGAGTGGTTTCGTCATCGTGACATATATTAGAAATTTCATCATATGGATTTGTCTATAGGTATAATTAAAATATGGTTTTCAGGTATACTCAAACAAAAGAAGCATATTTCCATTCTGTTGTGATACCAGAATGATATGATGTTTAGTTATGGTAAAAACATCACCAGACAAATACCAGCCCTAAAGATATTTGCAGCCATGTTTTTTCTTCTGAGGAATGAAAAAGAAATTATAAAGGAAGAGGATCATGAGAATCTTTCAAATTGTTGTTACACAGACGATATTTTAAATGGTGAGGCCAAAAGATGGCGAGAAATAAGTTCCCCCCTTATACGAAGAAAGGCAAGCACATGCATCCACAGCCCTCTCAGAAACAGTGGGAGTAAGGAATAACAAATAAGATGCTTACACCTACAACTTGGAAATTCAAATATAACTGAAAGTGGTTTTATTTATGGTTACTGACTCGCGTGACGGATTGGAATTTTTGTTGGCTTAAGAAGTTCATCAGCAACTTATAACATCCTGATACAACTGAATTGACTGAATCTGAGACACTTCATCTTATAGTAAATACATGAGCATTTTTCTAAATTCTTTGTTATTGAAGTAAACTAGGAATAATTAGTGATAAATGCTCTTCTGTGTCAAGCTATGCAGTTGGTGTAAGTCCAACAACAACTAATTATCAATCTTCTAGTAGTTCACAAATCAGGAAACACGAAGAGAATTATTTTGCCAAAGAAGCTAGGGAGTACCTCAAACTTCTATATTAGGTAGTTTGCTCAAAGCAGCAAGACCTTTTGTTCTTTGGTCAAGTCAGTTTAGAGCCAAAAACAAATGCGAAAGCCAAAAAAGTTAAGCACTAAAGTGCTTGGATTTGATGGGGGTCAGCTGGTCAAACAGTAACATATTTCATCTTCGTAAATATAAAGAATTCAGCATGATTAGAAAAAATTAGATGAGGCATCGTGCTATGGCATATGAAGACATGAACTATCAATCAAGATGTATAAATAAATGCCATTAATCATTGTAGCATCCTTTTCCCCTTTAGATCATCTGATCCCCCCTCCCCTCGAAGAAATGATGTCTCACACGTTGTTAACATTTTTCTCAAAAATAAAAAATAAAAAAGCTCCGAACATAGTCTTTCTTGCTGTTCTATTATTCTCAGACCGACCCCTAAATTTCAGTTTGTTTCAAATTTAATGATATCCTGCATCGGTGCATGGATAACAACATCACATCCGTGTCAATAGCTAAAAAGATAACCACATAAATTTAAAGATAGTAACCATTCCAAGACGATGCAGGATTTTTTTCTGGGCTCGGGGAATAGGAAGTCAACTGATACCATAGGGATTAATGTTTTCAGTCAAGTAACTGCTCTACATGAAGTGGAACGAAAGAATATGATTCATAATAGGATTAAATTCATGTTTCAGATACGAGGAAGTTTAGGTAGCAAGCTTTCTTCGCATTTTTCTTGCCCTCTTCCCGTATTGTTACTTATGCTAATAAATGAGCAAAGATTCTCCTTCACGAATCCCTGAAACCCAAAATATATGATAGCAGGAAAAAAGCTTGATGTTTAATTAGAATCAAAGGTGATACCACAGTCACTAACATGCTGTTTAGGTCCCTTCTAATATCCTTCTGTTTCAATCGTAATTCACGAAAAATTTCCACTTGAAGTGAAGGAATAATAGTAGTTCTGGAAAGAATCAGAAAAATCCTAAAATTACAGAATTCTATAGGAGGTGAAAAAGAAGCACATTACACTAAGGGTGCATCAGCGAAGACCTCAGCCAGCATGCCATCCTCACTACCTGACATGGCCAGCAGCTCTGCGTCCTTTTCTTCCTCGCTAGAAAAATCTCGTCTTTCAAGCTTGGCATGAGCTGCAATGTGTATCATTTTCTGAACTCTTTCCAGGGCAATTCTTGAGTGCTTATGCGCAGAAATTTTTCTCATGAAAGACCAATTACTCTTAAATACACACGAGGTTGCATGGAGAAAGATAAGCCTTACTGCAATCTTCCCCAGGGATTTAAACTCACTTAGGCAAGTTTCCCAAACAAGTCTACTGCTCAGTGGATTTGCAATTTTCATCTTTCCTGTCACTGGGTCACGCTGCTTCATCTGAACAGCCTGCGCATAAAGTGGGTCAAGCCCTTCTGACCTCCATTTCATGAGCTCCATCAACACAACATGAGCCTCTTCTCTGGAAGCCAGCCTTGTCAATAGCTTGTCCACATCTTTCTCCTGTTCCCGTGTCAAGCATTTGAATGGAGGAAGGTACTTTCCACTTGTGTCCTTAATCAAGTAAAGTGGGTCGAGTATAAACGCAGCCGACCATGCCGGGTGATATATTTTTCTAAACCGTTTTTCAACTATTTTCTCCACAGTAGGTCCTTCCACAACACTGTATTTGGCACACCACTCCTTCACTTTGGTTCTCAGCTCCTCCCAAAGATGCAGGCACCGGCCAATTAATGGCCTTTCAGACTCCATGTCCCGCACCATTCCTCTGATAAGCTTCACAAATGAATAAACTGCGTCCAATTCATTCCAGAATCCCTCACTCTGAATCATTCCAGCAACTTCCCTCGCTAGAGGATCCTCCATGCATGTTACCTTAAAGGAGTCCTCCAACATAACCATTTGGATTACTCTAGCACAGCTCAAGATGTCCTCCAACAATGGAAACACAGATGAAAAGTTTTTCAAAGGATCGCATTTAGGCGAAGGAACTCGAAGCAACCCGGCATACTCGAGCTCTTGCATCCGGTACTTGAGAAAAGTATTCCTAACCTGAGATTCAGTGTTTATAAAATTTGCAACCTTTAGGCAATTCTCAGTAACAACCCTGAAAAGTGGGAGCTCGTTGTTAAAATCCTTGATTAAACTAATGAACCCCTGAAGCTGACAAGAAATATTTACCATCCAATGATTCTGAATCTCCAAGTTCCTCAAAGCTTTGGCCTTATACTTGTCTGCGACAATCCCCACGCATTTCTGCACAACAGTCCCACTAATACCCGTGACTGTTTCCCACAAAATCTCCTCTGCATATTTGGACGATACCACTCCCCCAGTAAAAACTGACTTTTGGAATACACTAGTCCCATTTGGAAGATTTACGGTAAACTTAACCAAATTCTCTCCCCCACAACATGAGCTATACCAATTCTTGTTCTTCCAACCATCACTAGCTACTTGGAAGAACATGGCATCTCTTATTTTGGCTTCTGACTCAGTTTTGGCCTCGTTGAACTTAGCATCAAGTCGAGAACCCGAAATTTCACGCCGCAATGTTGTTGGCAAACCTACCTGGCTGAGGAAGGCTTGAAATTTTGGGTGCTCAAGAGTGGAGAATGATACACAACCACATGACTCGTAGAACCAATCTGCAAGCAATTCTAGAGCATTATTAATCTGTTCCTTGCTCAAAGCAGGACCAGCTGAAGTCTTGGGACTCTTGAGCTTCTTCACACTATCTTCAAACATAGCCAATGCACACAAGTCTTCCTTCCCACCTGATAACACCAAATGTTGCTGATTCATCGTGTTACCAACCATCCCAACCGAATTGTGCACCGGGGAATAACCTAGTTCACCACAGAATCGAGAGGACTCGACCATTGCCAAAGAGTGATTTTGATAAGCAGGAGGTGAAGTGGCACCCATTTGAGGGGAGCTTCTCTTCTTAAGATTGTTTGAAGAAGGCAAAGTCACCGTGGATATCGGCAATGGCGAAAGCGAACAATTGGGTCTCAAACCAGAGCTGAAATTGGGGCAAGTTCCCCTTTTCAAGTGCTCCGAAGCAGTTCTCGATGGGTTCGAAGCCGAGAATACAGAGTCACACAGGGAGCATTTGAGCTTCACGGATTTGGGGAGGCCAGTATCGGGGCTCCGAATCAGAATTGGTTCCAAATGCGCCCAGTACCATGCTCCTTTGCCCTTTATGGCTTTTGTCCGCACAGTGACTAAGCCTTCGTAGCGCTTGTTCACAGCCTTGACGGCAATATCGTCCGGCGAAGGAAGTGGGTCCGTGGAAGTTGAGGTTGTGGAAGCCATTGGGCAACGAGGGTCAGAATTGGCGTCAAGAATGGGCTTTTCTGGTTCCCTCAGATTTAAGGTGAGAACGGGGCACTCAAAGGGGGTTGAGCTTGTGGTAAGAGTACCATGGTGGCAAAGGTTTTCGCTTTGGGGCATTTAGCCATAAACAGTCACCCACCTAAGCGACGGAGCTACTGGGTTTGACCGAAGTTCCATGCAGGAAAACGGCGATGGAAGAAGCAGAGAAGGTGTGAATTAAGAAGTAAGTGAGTGGTTGTGCTAAAAACGCAGGAATAAGGCGCTGGAAGAATTGTCTAGCAGAAGCTCATAGCGTCTCTGACGCAGAGAGAGAGAGAGACTGAAGGAGATAGTTACTACAAAAAGAGTAGACAGATGCATATAGATTATAGAGCGACCAGCAAGACGGGGCCCTCTCGGCCTCGAGGAAGGAGGGGGCTGTTTGCTCAGGAGGAGAGGAAGAGAGACGAGTCAACGAAATTTGTATTTCTCACCCAAAAGGGGACGGCTTTTAACTTATTTTATTCCTTTTCTTATGGGGAATTAGGTAAAACAGGACACTCTTTTTAAAAGTTAAAAATGGTTTTTCATAAATTAATTCTATTGAGAAACTTGTTGTTATCCCATTTCGGTTTTTAGCTAGTTTCTATAATGCTCTGTTTATTTTAAATAGGCATTTTCTACAACAATTTAATCACCCTAAAACAAAAACAATTTTTTAGCATTATTTAATGAAAAACATTGAAGAAAACTATATATTTAAGGTTCAAAGAAAAATGTTTAGTACATTCTAAATAGATGTTCTTTCTATTTAAATAAAAATATATATATTTAATTTTATTTATATTTTTAAATTATTGAATGATTATTAATTTAAAAATATATAAATTTTTTAATGAAACATCCTGAGATTTAATTTTTGTCAAGACTTAAAATTGAATAATTTTGTCTCTTTTAATAAATATGAGATTTAAGATTTAAACCTAAATATTTAGTCTTGATCCTAATTTAAGGTGTAATTGACTTTCATTGTACTAACATCATATTAATAAAATATGTAAATTTTAATCACATATTTTGGGAATGAATACTTATTCTTAACAGACCTACAATTTTGTCTCCTTAGTAAATATATTCTCAGTTTTAAAGATTTAAAGATATATTCAGCATTGAGCATAAGAGCAATGAATACATTATGCATCAAATCACCAACTTAAATAACAATAATTTCATTATTATAGTCTCATTTATTATACTTAATGCCAAAGGTTGCTTTTAATACACATTTATAACTATAACATTCTATTAAAAACTCAATACTAAAATATTTATTCTTTTTTCTGTGTTTTTGGATTATCAAGAGGTATCTTCACATCCTTAAAACTAGAAAATTAGTTTTCACTAACAAAATTGTACATGCTTCTAGCTCTAGCATTTGAGCTCGAGGGAATTCGATATTTATTCCTTGTATAGTTTGATCAATTTTACCTTCAACTGATTTAAGAAAATAGCAATGAGATATCACTAGATGAACCCCATATAATTAGCTTCTCCACTCTATACAATTATTTCATTAATGATCTCCTCATTTACTTAAATTACTTTTGTTATTTCTTTTTAAGTACCATAAGATTTAATTTCCGTCAATACTTAAAGTTGAACCATTTCACTTATCTTAACAAGGGCAACTTTTAATATTCAAACTCAAACATTTCACTTAAGTCCCAAATTAAGATGCAACCAATTTTTACTATACTAATACCTTATTGATTCTTTTGACATTTATTTTTAATCCACTTTGATCTTTTTAATATTAATATTTTGTTGTTTACACTCTGTGGTCATTATGACCAAGCAAAGGAAAGGAAGTGACCAATTCTAAAAGGCATATACCTTCAAAGACTAACAACATTCTTTATTCTTTTAATTTTATTCTAAAATTTTTGTGGCTAGTTGATAGTTTTGAGACAATAATTTTGAATAAGATAATTACATTTACATAATTTTCTTTACAATATGTACATACACATTCTATCATATCATAGTATTTAAATTTAACAAGTTTTATCATATTTTTAGTCGGGCTAATTAAATTTAAATATTGTCATATAGCATTTTATGTAAAAATTATGAAAAGATAATTATGTACGTATGTTAAATGCTTTTTCCCTACACCTATTTGTAAAATAATATGTATGTGTTAGAAAATCAAAAGAGAAAAGCTTTAAATCACACTTTTGGAGCTTCTCAATATGTTGAGAAATTCGAAAAAATTTTCTAGTCGCAATTTTTTAGATTTCTTATGAAAAGATATATACAATGCAATGGCACAAAGCAAAAAGTAATTTTTATTTAATGAGAATTACTAAAATTTTATTTGAATTTTTAAAATTTTAAGTCACACAATTTAATTGATAAAATTTAATAAATTGAATAATTTAATTTTTGAAAATAATAAAAGTGAATACAGTATGTTGATTGCATTTGCTCACTTGAATAGTAGTTGAAAAAACAAACTCCTACTTAATAAGTGTATATTAAATACTTATAAAATTTGAAATAGATAAAAAATTTTAATAATCTAAATTTTTTAAATAAATATTTAATAAGATTAAATTTATGAAAATAATAAAATTTAAAAGTGTAATGGGCTGCTGCCAAGTGAATGTGGCTTCAACATTTAATGAACTTGTAACTTGTAGCATGACACATATGAGTTATATTATTTTTATAATTTTATTTTTTCTTAATCTAATTTAAATTATTAAATTTTGTAGAATATAATATATCAATACACTACTTACTAAATTATAAAGAATGGTCAAATAAAAAGTGAGAATAGCTTTTTTTTTCCTACATATTTGACACCCTTTATCTTATTCTCCTTAAATATATAATTATCAATAACAGTGGTTTGAATTTTCACAAGACTATGTTAAAACAATTAATTACTTTATCCTCACATCTTTATTTTTGTATATTTTTTATTTTATTAAATTTATAAAATTTTATAATAATTTTTACATTAAATAAAAATATTTATATCCACACACCGAATGTAATGAAACAACTTTTCCCTACAACCATTATTTCCCTGAAAACATAGGGCTAAGGACTGTGCCACAACCACCAGCAGCCACTATTAGTCGTTCTTATCATTTTTACCTATCGGCTGTATTGAATCACAATGGAATACGACAAACAAATGCACCTTTCTTGCCATTTAAACATCACTGCCAATATCACCTTTTGTTTTAACTGAGCAAAACAAGTAATTTTCTAGGTATTTGATGGACTACATCTTATCATTTCTAACAACTCTACAAATATATATATATATATATATATATGGGTGAGTTAGTAAAGAATAAACTTGTATGTATGTGCAACATTTTCATTATTTTTTTTTCTTGTAAAGGGGTTTAAGTAAATGATGATTAGCTCAAATTATAATTTGGTAATAATTAATTAACATTTGTTGGGGAGAAGAAAGGGGTAATCAACATCATATGGAGTAATGAGAATATTGAAAAGTAAGAGGTATACTTGGGGTTTTGGTGAGGAGGGTGAGGACATAATTTCACCTAAAGCATGTGGTTGTTAAGCATAGACTTTACATGTATTATCAGGTGTAATGTCTCATTCACCTTTAAAAAAAGGGGGGGAAACAACACATTGTAAATGATTCTTTATGTGAACTTTTGCAAGCATAGACAGTATTTTATTGTCATATAATGGCTGATCTTTTGCCAATTATGCAGTCATGTACTCACCAAAGCAACCGGGATAATTGGGTGCTTTTTTATTTTAATTTTCAGTTTATTCAGTAGATCACTTTTGCCTCAATTAGTTGAGTAGAATTGAAGACATAAGCGCTCATCATGCTATAATTTTGCAAAATATTTAAAAATATGTATGGCTTTTTTTAAAAAAACGCAGCTTTTTTCTGTGGGGGCATTAATTCTTTTTTTTTGGTTTACTGGAATTAGTTTAAGCATGATTATAACCCACTAACATCAAAGAGTTGACCTAGTGGAAGAAATGAATAGTGATTTTGGTTTGGCACATAGGTTTAAATCCTATTTCTTAAATTATTTACCCTAGAAATATGACCATTTTCCTTGCTGATAACTAAAAGTTTCATGTGAATAGAAATTCAAACTCCAATCTCGTAAAATAACAAAAGCATTTATATAACTATTTAAATATATTTAAAAATAAAAAAAATATGAAATTGGTAGTTGAGGAAAAGGAAAATTGAATCATATACACCACTTTGGATGACAACTTTAACTATCAGTTACCTAAAAGTATCAAGAAATTTTGTTTTGAAATTTGAAATATGAATAAAATATTTGTTTTCTTTTCTTTCAAATTTTGAACAATACATATGCATTCTTACGATGATAATTACATGATAGCAAAAGTGTCTTTCTTAATTAATATTGTGGTAACTTTAGAATGAATGAACCAAAGTTTTAACCAAACTAAACATGAATTTTGAAACTCAAACCTCAACTTTTTGGCAGCATACATGAATGAATCCATGTGAAAACAAAAGGTAAGATCTCTGTGTGCTTCTATTAACTGTACTATTACATGGAGCTATCATTAATCATTACACCATACATGTTATTATCACATGTGTCTTTAAATCTTGACCTTATATTTGTTATCAACAAGTGAGTAAGGTACAGGGTAATTCCAACCCTACTTTTTCCTTTCCTGGTAGCCACATTCTGCTTTGTAATATAATAATTAGTATCTTTAATTCTACGTTAGCCTCACTTATTCGGCAGCAAAAAGACACCTTGCTTACTAATTGAAACTTGTCTCAACTAAATGTATCAAATAAACGTGCCAAATAATAATAGCATTTTCCTTTTGCCAAACTTACTCCTTTCCCAGGATACTTCTCCCTCCTTCTGTACCCTGCATTATATGCACTCAACAAATTTTGCTGCTACATTATGCATGGAGCAGTGATAGAAAGAAACATTGTGAATACAAAAGGCAATAAATCCCTGTTTGTTCCATGTAAAATGCTTTCTGTACATCACTACTTAGTGTACACCAGAGAATATGACGGATAATACAAGCTTTATAAATAAAAATCACGCAAGCCCAGTTTAAGCTTAAAAGAATGTCATTTGCACATAAATTGGTGCACTATAGGTGCTGTGCAAGATGACTTGAGTTTTATATATAAAATCTAAATGGATTTAATCAAAGTTTAGATAAGCTAGTCAAAGTCTACTGCTTTCATGACTCGAAAGTTTAGGTGAATTTAATTAAAATAAGATTTCTCTGGGTGCAAAAGAGTACAAATGACAGGTAAAAATGCGTACGCAAAAAGCACAAACCATCGTTCATTTAGTACAAGCTAGAGAATTAAGATAAAAATAATATCATCAGGGAAATTATGGTTTTCCAGCTGAAAACTTATTATTACTTTAGAAAAGAGCAGATAACTATGTTTACTAGTAGATGAAAATGTGAAAATTTATTTTATGAAGTATTGTTCTTTTACAAAGCATTCACATCCTGATTGAGTTCCACGATAATCTTATCTCATGAAAGAAGAATAATCTAAGAGTTAAAAGTCTTGATAGTTGATAGAGATATATTTGAATGACTGAAAGTAAATATGAATACAGGATTAATATCTATAGTACTTTTTGGGAAGTTTGAGACCAAGTATATAACAACAATAATAACAAAAAACAAAATCTTATCTTATTAAGTTAAATTGACTATATAAATCAAACTATGTTATTAGATTCCATCAAAAACTAAAATTTAAAAAATGTCATTTAACATAAAATTTCTCTTATTAATCTCTTCAAGTATCCTCTTTGATCTTCTTCTATCTTTTTCATTGAGTTAAATACCATAAACTTGAGGCCTAGTATGTGGAAGAATATATATTTGTTTTTTGGTATACAAATGGGCCAAAAGCCCATGTGGTAGAATATTTTATTGCAAGTTAAATGTTTCAGTTCAACCTTTCTTAAACTAAAATGACATTCTGGAAGACATTTTCATTTAGAAACAAGGGGATGAGGATATCAAGTTCAAAGATTAACCCTAAACTTATTGACTAAGTAACATTAGTAGAGAAGAGCAAAGAATCAGCCTTGCAAACTCGAAGCTTCACTATATTTGAATACGCAGTCATACAGACGTCCCCCAAGAAATTGTGCAACCTCAGGATGCTTCACCTGTAAATAAGATAGCAAGAAAGAAAGACGAATGGGATATTAAAATTCAAAGCTTCATATGATAAGAAACAACCAAATTAGTGATAAAGCATTAGTGCATTACCATCCCAATCTTGAGGGAATCACATTTAAATTGAGCATAGAGATTTGTTTCTATTCCACGGCCCTGTCAAAGGAAAAAGTTAGTGTTTAAATTCCATCTTATATTTTGGGGCATATTGTTCACAAGAATATGGGTTTATGGTAAAAAACAAAATGAAGAACCGACAATCATCCATTACATACTCCATAATATCTCTGTAAATAGGAGAATGTACCAAAATAACCTAAATGGAACAAAACTTTTAAGACAGATGTGTAACACAAATCATGAGAAAAAAGATGTCATGCTGATCCTGACAAAAAAGGATAGAACAGAACCAGGAAACAACCCATTAAATACAAGACAAATATAGCAGAATATGCGCGCCCATGATGTGAGGACAAATTTGGGCTTGCCTGCAGTATAGGACAGTACTTGAGAAATTTCTCCTTGGGTTGGAAACCACTGACAAGATAAATAAGTGAAGCCTCATCAGAGCAAGAAGGTAGCAACCCACCAGTAGAGCATGCTACATGCCCAACCCAATAGTAATGATGGCTGGTTTAAGAATATGTTCAGGGAAATTCTAGGCGATGGTGAAAATGTGGCTTTGTGGGGTAATAAGAAGGAAGTAATCAGGTTTCCAGAGATAAGCAAATGAATTTTATAAGAGGAGGAAAACTGGGCATATAGTCTTTAGATAAATAGCTCACCTCAACTTCTCATCAATCAAATCTTAGGGTTCTCACTCTAAAATAGGTTACAAAGTGATATAAATGCAATGATTTAATAAGCTTTTTGGTTGAATAGAAACTCAGGAGGCAGGACTCTGAAACAAGGAACCATTTAATCAAACTTGCTCCTGAGTTGAAGATAACTAAAAGTACTAATGGTAAAATTTCACATTATAATTCTAACTACACATATTCCATGCATTTTTCTTCTCCAAAGTTACAATTATGCCTCTAGATTTGATGATGAAAATCTCAACTATCTGTTAAGATTGTTCGAGATAATAACTTGATCCCTCTTTTTCATCCTACATCAAGAGTCTTGCTATAGGTGTACATCACTTGCTTCTAGCCTTTTAAGGAAAATTACACCCTTAATCAGAAGGATCTCATCCTAACCAGAAAGAAGAAAAATCATTCAAAATTGCTTCCAGGGCACAATCAATATCAGCAACTACATTATCAGACACCGATCAGATAGTACATTACTACATTAGAATTATATCTGGATCAAATTAGTATGATATTAGCATCATAAGGTAGATAAATAATTTGTCAGTTTCCTTTACTTCGGGAGGATCTTAGCAACTCCATAATTACAGTTAAGAGGTTAGTATTGGGTATCTATCCAAGAAGATGTGAAGCTTGCTTCTTTGGTTTATGAAGTCCATATTCATCCTGGGATTTGACGCCAATGGCACCCAAAAATCTTATTCCCAGATAGCCTTCTCCTTTCCAATCTGAGTTTCCCTGCTAACCAACAAATTAATCTGAATTTTCCTTGTTTATGAGCTTATTTTTCTTGGTCAGACTCATTAACATATTCGTACTCCGAATCCATCTTTTCCTAAAAATTTCCCTGAACTTCACTAAACTTTAAAGTCACTGTTCACAGGTCCAGAACAGCCCATGTTTTAACCTTCCAGGTTATTCTAGTAAGTCATACATTATTCAAGCATCAGAAGCTAGATAAAACCTTAATCAAGTCTGCTTCCTTAGCTAACCTACTTTGCTCCTACTGTTACAGCCCAACAATTCATATATGCTCCATCAATGCAGTTAAAGTAACTAACAATCTTAAAGAAAGAACTAACCATCCCTTCTAAGATGACAAGATCTGCACCACTGGCCAAGTATGCAAGCTCTTGTGAAACCTTTGTGAGATCAATAACCTGCAGTGCGTTGAACAAAGAAAATAATGAAGACACAATGAAAATGTGATCACCGTACCAATTAATCAGAAATAGTAATATGGGGCAAAACCGCTCTACATATATAGATATATAACTAAAATATTTCTAATTTTCTTACCGGCAAATCATTACCAGAGTTAGCAATTAAAAGATTTGAAGCACTGACACCCATGAGCTGTCCTTCTTCATCCTTTAACTGGTGCAAAAAACATGTTGGATTTAGCAAAGATTGAAACATTATAATATCAAAACCAAACCTACTTTTGTTACCTTTGATATAATTTCAATTAGATCAGAGTAAGTTACATCGTTGATGGATGGTAAGTCATTAGCAGCCAATACCACCTGCAGTCAAAGAGAAATCTCATAACAAATGCTAAAGCTTGCAGCTTTACAAACAAAATATGAAAAGCAATCTCAATTTCACATAAATATTTAAAATGGGAAAACACTACCAAGTACCAAACACCTAAAAATAATAGTCATGATAACGAAACATTATCTTATAAGAATAGTTCAGTGGATCTGATTAAAGAAATGCTTAAATAGATTAGAGGTTTAGAAAGTAGTCTCTAAATAAAATCCTTGGAAGTGAATAGTGGGATGACAAAATCCACAGTTCCTCTATTTCTGAGTTTACCATTGTTGGACCAAATGATATAGTCAAAAGAGAAATTAGCGTCTACAACCTGACTCCCACGCCGAAGCAGCTCCCTTGCAAATGGCAAAATACCCAAAATGATGTCAGCACCAGAGTTATCGACAAATATGATAACCTGCCAAGAAAAAGAAACTGCTAATGATGCTACCACTGCATATAATAAACGAGGAGACATAAAATCCTTCATAAGAATATGAAACTTGCCTTCTTCCATGATTTCTGGGTCCATTTCATTTTGAAATTGTCAAGGTCATCGATAACCCAAGGTCGAGGAACAAGATTTTGACAAGTAGCCAAAAAGGACATTCCATCCCTAGAGAAAACCTCTGCCAGCTTCCAGAAATTGTCAGAAGACAAAGGTAAAACATAAACCAAGGGTTGTTATAATAATCCATAATCAGGCATATGATTGTAAATCATAACATAACAATTGTCATCAGGTATTTGCAGCATATTAGGCAAATAAGCTTGGACTAAGGAAAAAATTGCTATAACAGGTTTCCTACGCAAGTATTTTGGCCAATGGGGGATGATGCCAATAACAACTAGCCAAAAGTAATACCAAATACCAATTGAGGGCAGGTAAAGGACCATTGCATTAAAAAAGATAATTTGCTACATCATGTGGCTTCATTTTGCCAGAGGAATTAAACCACCATCAATAAAAAACCAAGATATAAAGGGTTAGTACCATGTCATGGTACATAAAGGTATATTCAGACGTAGAGACAATGTCTTAATAAATAATGCTGATGCTCACATAACTTCAGTTTCATCCAAGGTTTTAAATATGTAAAATTTAAACTGTCAAGAAACTAGTCATCTTAAAAACTTATGCTATTAAGTGCAGGCCCATGAATAGGTTTTATCTATGACAAAAGCTTTTAATTTTAGTTATTCATAAAATTTCAAAATAACATTTAAAAAATCAACCTACCTGTGCAGAACCAAGATCAAATATATTTCCTGCAAATATTCCTCTAACTAGATTCTCAAGTCGTTTGCCTTCATCTTCAATAGCATCATTAAGATGAATAACATTCTCAAATAGGGAGATGGCCTTTGTATTCTCCTCATCCTATTGCATACAATCAGAAAGGATTAAGAAAATCTTGAGCAAAATATAACTAAATGGTGTGTCAATCATGTCATAATCATATACCACCACCTCTCAATAAGACTTACAACAACAAATGTAAAAAATCGTCAACTATGGCTATGCAAGAATTTTTTGCCAGCCGTTCATATATGAAAACAGTGCCATTACTTTCTCAATATTCTTCATGCTAAATGTTACTTATTCAATGATAATAATGAGGTATTTTCATCTTTTTATCAACAGCTGAGTGGCATTAGTAAACTGGATCCAAACTACACAATTAAACTCACCTTTACTTTCTTGAAAATATCTCTGAATCCCAATTCTCGTAGTACTTGCTCACGAAGTCTGCAGAGAAGCTAAACCAAAAAAGTTTATAGGTAAAATCAGAGATGGAAACATATTAGACTTCAACAGATCACCCAGCCACTTTGCTTTCTTATATATCTTGGATAGGGGGTCAGATTACAAAATTTTAGCAAAAACACATACAATGCCATCAGGGGGACCACCATGACTTTCAGGATCTTTCTTGAAATCCTCCAGTATTTCAGCATACCTGTTGCAGAAAACGCACAACTATAGGATGCATTTTGACTGTCCTAACAAGAATAGTGAAGTACTTTAAAACAAAATACCACAAATATAGCATCATAAGAATAAAAATGTTGTACAAGCCAAAGAGCCAAAAAAACTTTCTCCACACATGTTGATGTTGTTATTAACCTGCATAGGTCTCTGTCATATAAACCTCCCTAAGTGGACACTAAAACAGAAAAAAGAAGCAGCAAGGCATCACCTTTGAGAAAATTGTTCAGCTCTCTTAGCAGCATCAGAGACAGAAGTATCGCTTTCTGCACGCTTCCTATATCAAAGGAGAGATAATAATTGAAAGAGGCAAGAAATGTCCAAATACATAAACAATAGATACAATAATATCATTGTCAAATATTTCATCAACACCAGCAAGGGTGACTTTAATATTACTTTTAACAAGTTGTTTCTACTAATCCTAAGTAGAAACAGCAACTCAACATGTTTGTGAATTGATCAAAACCGGACTTTTAAATTCAAGTTAAAAGATGCTCTCAGAAGTTGTTGCTGCTATTTGTTATTTCAGATTCACAAAATCTAAAATGGTACATCTTATCTTCAGAAATTACAATAAAAGCTATAAAACTAGTGAAACATTCGTTTGCTGTACAATTTATTATTTGAATGTTCGCTTTGGGCTTTCTTCAATATTGAAAGTGTTCCTAGTATACCAAACACTCAATTATTCTTAAGAGCAGCTTTCTATTTATTTCTTTTCCAATAACTCCATAATCCGTTATTTAGGAATATGTTTATGTTGCTTCCTTAAATCAAAGTACTTCCTAGCCCCGTCTTGAAAGAAATTTGCCAGGGGCTGAGAATAATGATCTTTGTGGTTGCGCACAGTTGGCCTAATACAGAGATATTTGTGGCTGTGGATAGCCGGGAGATCCAGGGGAAATTACTAAAATTTAGGTTGTGAAGCAGCTGCTGAAGGAACAATAAACTTTTTGAAGTTCTCCAAAATAACGTAAATAATTATCAGTTATGACGGCTGCGAGCTCAACTTCACCACTTTGCCAATTGCTTCCATTACACACACACACACATGATATATATACTAAGTTACTATTTGAAACGTAAATGATGATAATGCTGATGCTACGTGTCATACATCCCTGGGTGAAATCGAAAATCCGAGTACATGAACAGCAAACTAGACATATGATAAAAAGAACACGTTGTGCCATAGCCCAAGTAATCAAGAAAGCATCCATAAGATTAAAAGCACATATGTATGAGCAACTCTGAATATCGTAAAAAGTGCACTATATATTGGGATAAGCAAATTTACAAAAGCAGTGGCCAAAGGGAAAGAAATAAAACGACCCCATATGCTCCAAAAGCAGATATTACATATAAGTAGCATGAGCAACAGCAAGTACAAGAGGTTTTCAATATATAAACCAAAAAAAAATTAAAAGAAACGTACTTGAAGGAGGGGATAGAATTCATGAGGAGATTAATCCAGGAAAGCTCGGTGGGAGTGGGCTTGCGTGGATTATCAGAGGGGAACCTGTAAGGAATAGTGCAAGCTCTGTAATTGGAATCGATCGGTGGGAGCAACAATGGGAATTCTACCAGCTCCGATGCGCTCTCCATGTTTTCTTTTATTTTAGAGAGGAAGAAGAAAATGAGCGTGCAATTGAAATTGGAAGTGAGATGATCAAGTTAGAGTAACGTTCTGACAGATACAAGGCAAATAAACTTGATGTCACACAGCCCCAGCGTCACCATGCGCCTCTCTGCTCTGCCACTTCTCTTTGCTTCTCTGTACTATACTTTCCCCTCGGAAAATATTACGTGAATGTAATTTGAAAAATAAATTAAAAATATAAAAAAATAAAAGAATATATAAAATTTATATTTTTAAAATATATATTCATAACAGCTACTTTCAAATTAAATTGATCGAAAGAAAAAGACAAAATTTAAGAGAAAAAATAATAAAAATAAAAAGTAAAATTTATATATTAATTATAAAAATAAAAAATTATTATAATTAAAAAAGAAGTTAGAGAATTTAAATGCTAAATAATAAAAAATATAGAGATTATTTAAATAAATGGAAAATTAAGCTACATAGTCATTCATAAATCTTCAAAAAATATAAAATGATCATGATGTAATTAGTGTAATGAATATAGTAAAACTAGAATAATGATGTAGATGATATCATTCAATTTAAAATTTTGATTTATTGTTCTTTATAATTTTCTTGAATTTTAATACTATACATATAAATATAGATTGTTAGTTTATGATATAAATATAGATATAGATCTTGTCAAACAAATAATTTTTTTAAAGAAATTTACAAATAAAAGTCTAAAAATAATTTTTACATCTAACTTAAACTTTAATAAGATATCAAAGGAATTAATTAACTTTCTTAAGTTAATAGATAAAGGGCCAGAATGATTTTAAATATATAATTTATTTCAAAGGGAAAATAATTTATATAAAAAATGTTATTTATATACAATTATTTCCATAAAATATAAAAACCAAACTCTATCAGTATTTAATCAATAATCGCCATGATTGACAAAGAGATAGAACACAAAATTTCATATAATTCTTGTGATAACATAACAAATAATGGAGACTTCTGTGTAATGCTTTGAATTGGTGGTCGAACCCTAAGGCGCCAATAGATTTTCCGTTTGCAATATTGTGATACAAAATTCTTGCTACTATCAGATTTTGAACGTAAAGGGACTATCAAAACAATAGCTGTCAATTTTACCTTAAACTGCTTGAATTGTTTGAAATCATTTGAAAAAAAATTAAGAGTTAAGTTTGCAAAATTTTAATCCAAAAAATTTAAATTTTTTTAATTTGGGACCAAATTGAGATGGCCTAGCTAATCCCGGACTAGCTCACTTTTTTTCTTTTTTTTTACTATTTCCAAGTTCTAACCCACTACATAACTCACTTATGATCCAACCCAACTCTTATCTTCTATGTTAGGTAATCTTTATAACTTATATATGTTTTATTTACTTAAAATGATATGTTTTATTTATTTAAAGTAAAATGGTTATTAATTAATAAAGAAAAATATTTGTAACTCTTCAGTATTAAAAATAAATTAAAGTTATTAATAAAAAAGAGCCAACATTTTAGAAATAAAGAATAATTATTATTATATAATATTAGAATTAAAATCAAAATAATGTAATAAAAAATTATTCTTAAAGAATAAAAATTTTATAAGTTTATAATTATTTTAAATATAAAAATTTATGTTAATTTATAGTTTAAGTTTAATTTTAAATTCAAAATTAGATTTAAATTTAAGGTTTAGAGTCAAATTTAAGTTTAAGTTCAAGATCAATTTATTTAACTACCAATTTTATTGAGTTAAGATTAGGTTCAAATTTTTTTAACTCAGAAAATCTATACTTTTTTTGACCCAAACCTAAACCAGGTTGAGCTAGCCCGTTGGATAGTTCTAACCAAAACGAATAGCGTATTACATTGGTAAAAGATATTAATAACTCTAACATTATAATTTTAGTAAATTAGAACATTTAAATCATCTAGAAATTTTGGTAGTTTTATAATTTCAAGAATTTAGCATATAATTTATGACTCTAATTAAGAGTTAGTTATGAAAGCATAATCCTTATGTTAAAAAGATTTGTGAACCAAAAAATCAATTACAACTAACAGAAGTTGATTTACTTAGTTGACCTTTCATTTATAATAATTGCATGATTTAGGTTCAATTCTAAAAATTCTTATTAGTAGGTAGTATTTAAATCCGCTTAGCCTTAACATGGGAGAACCTCTCTCACCCTAAACTTTGTTATGTACAAAAAAAAATTATATCTGTTAGAACATATCCTTCTTCCAAGTACTCGTCGATGCCAAAGTTGAAGGATTGCCATCAGTCAATAAAAGAGTTAGTTCTGTGCTAGGACACAAGCTATCTGTACGTAGAGTCCGTTACCAATTACAATTCCTTGTACCATTAGGACTCGCTTACCTTGACTATAAATAAATCAGTAGATATTCATTTAAAGATAGTAAGGGTCGAAGTTTGGAAACATGGATTTGATCTCTAAGTTTCCAGCACACATCATTCATGAAATTCTCTTCCGTCTTCCTGATAGAGACTGTGCGCGAACTTGCATCCTCTCCAAAACATGAAGACGTGTTTCAATGCCCTTTATTATTTTCCGTTTATCTCATCGCAGACATCCAAGAATTACAACGGTGGAGTTAGACAAGTTCATGAACTGCGTCGATCATTGCCTGCAGCGTTTCTTCCAACAAGAATCCAACAGCACCCCTTTACTAAAATTTGTTCTGGAAAGGGATTATTTGGGGGAAGACTTTGATGAGCGAGCCTGCTTCTGTCGCATAGATAAGTGGCTACGAGCTGTGATTGATCATGGAGTCAAAACTCTATGTATCGGCATATCCGGTTACAAGCTGAGCCCTTTGCTTGTTTCATCTCAGACGCTTAATGAACTGCGTTTGAGCAGGTTTTGTTCTCTCGATGATGGGTGCAGACATGTCAAGCTTCCCAATCTGCGAGTATTATCCCTCGACACAATTTTCCTGAAGGAGGATTTATTGAATTTCTTAATCTCTGGGTGTCCTTCAATGGAGGTGTTGAGGTTTCGACACTGCCATGATATATATGATCTGCCAATTTCAAGCCTTGCTGGGCTCGTGGAGCTTTCCTTGGAGTATTGTACATGCGCATGCACTGGGATTGATTATGAAGTTTTGTCCATTGCAAGCCTAAGTCTCAGGAGGCTGGTCATCAAAGAATTGGATAAAAATGTGAGATTACAGGTTCAGATTGACTGTCCAAATCTGCATTCAATAGAATATTTAGAGAATAGATTGCCATTCCATTCTGTGCGTGCTTTCAATCCAAGACATGTTAAACTTGCAGTCAACCCCCAGGTTCCCCAGCCAACTACTGCAATTCCTCTTTGGTTCTCTGCACTGAAGATATTGCATACAAGGAATAGATTCAGTGCCACCAAAAATCTGAAGGTGGTTTTGTTCTGTAATGACACGGTGATCATTCTGCAGCAGGTGGAGTGGATTGACGTCTGTCTCTCCTATCTCTCGCAAGAGTTATGCCAAAGAATTTTCATAACATCAAGTTCTATTGATTTTGAGCATGATATTTTCCCTCATGTATGGGAATGGTTCTGTAGCGTTGCAACAAGAACCATGGGTTTCAACTGCACTTTGACTATAGTACAAGCAACATCTGATGCCGACGGATTGCAACAGGTACAAAAAATTGATCATCTGCATATTCAATTGAACATGAATCTTTATTTTTCTTTTCTAATTAAAAAAATTGCAGGACCTTTTGGAGGAACTATCAAGAATACAGGAGGGTGGTAGATGTTGGTTCCTTTGTTATCGTTCGAGCTCTTACAGAGGCCGAAAATATGATTTACACCATGTTGAGCCTGACAGCAGCAGGGAAGGCATGCCTGAGTTATTGAGGCAATATCAATCCCCCACGTATCAAGTTACCAGAATTAAATTGGGATGGCATTGGGACGCAGAGCATTAACTGCTTGCCATTATTTGGTTGAACCTATCCACATCTAACATCAACTTCATTGGTTGATTCAGCCTGTAATTAGACCTTGATTATCTACCATGTTGGTTTGCTTGTGCTTATTTTACGTTCCCATACTATGCATCCCAATAAACTAGCCATCTTTTTCTTCCCTCTTTGTCATCAATTACACCTTTCTTATAGTTAAATAGACTTTTTATGTAAATTATTATAAAATACATATATGTGAAAAATGCATTCTGTCAAATCAACTATTTTTAAATTATATACACTTTTATTTTACTTTTTTATAAAGTAATTATTAAAGTAATAAATAGTATATATAGTATTTTTTTGAATTTAAAATCTCTAAATTAAAAAATGTATTTTATAATATAAAATGTAAGTAATTAATTATTAATAAAAAATTAATTATTTCTCTCCAATAATAAAAATTATTATAAAATATAAATAAATAAATAAATAAAAATTTATAAATATAAAATAATTTATATTACTAATGTTCTCATCAACAAAATTATCCCCCAAGTTTCATTTAATTATTGTGATAACATAATTTCAACAGTTGCCAAAATTTGAGACTTCTGTGTAATGCTTTGGATTGATGATCCATACCTGAGGTACCAAGAATTTTTCCGTTTGCAATATCCATTCACATTGTGATACAAAATTCTACTATTAGAATTTAAATGTATATCGATCACCAAAACAAATGATGAAATATATTTTGTTAAGAGACTTCACTTAGCAACCACAAAAACGGATAGTGAATTATAGCATTTAAATAATCGGGCAGTGCTAATGATGCATTTAAAATAAAAAAAAAATCAAAAGAAAGATCAGATTTTAACCACATATGCAACGTAAACATATTTGTAATTCTAGCGACGTATATGCATCATTACTCTAAATAATCCAGGGATTTTGGTAATTTTTACAATCCTTCAAAAATAAACAAGCACACTAGCCAATCTCCACTACCAGCGTCTAACTATTGTACTTCCTGCGTCATTCACTCTTTTCAAATTCTACCCTTAAGACTATATTCTGAGCTTAGTTTACAAGCAAAATTACATGCTCCATGCCGTCAAAACTCACAGAATCTTATTCTAATGCTGCTTAGTGTACCTGCTTCAAACCTTAGTACGGTTCAACTGGGGCTCTGAACTTGGATCCTGCATAGACTGCTGCAGCACCAAGTTCTTCCTCAATCCTAAGAAGCTGCAATCCACAGCAAACAAATTAGTCATTTGGAAGTGAAGTATATTCCTACAATGTTCTTCCATTAGTTCAATGGTGTGGGAAAATACGGTCTAAAACAAAATTACAAATGCCTCAACTAGTTAAAGCAGAAGGTTCTCATCTCAAACCACTGAACAAACACTGCCGGTAACTATATACAGGATATTACAGAAACTGGCCTTGATCAGCTATTCATGATAATTAATGTTACCTGGTTGTACTTAGCAAGCCTCTCTGATCTACATGGAGCTCCAGTCTTGATCTGCCCCTGTTTAATTATAAGAGGGTATGACCAAGTTAGAACAGCTTCAACTAAAGGTTTCAAATCAATTTGAATTTCCAACCTGGACAAAAACTGTAGTTTTGCCCTCTAATAGTAACAAACGAATTCTTCAACAAGCAACAAAGAAAATAATAATACTGTAACAAGTATCTGATCACTCACCGTTGCCAACCCAACTGAGAGATCAGCAATGAAGGTATCTTCAGTTTCACCACTAGAATAAACAAGATGAATTGAATGAGTTTGCACCACCAAGGGGTCAGGAAATTTAGATGATAAAAGTGAAGACACGCGAAATTTGAACATTCAATACCTCCGATGGCTAGCCATGACACCCCAGCCTGCTTGTTTAGACATTTTCACAGCCTCGATACTTTCAGTTACACTACCAATTTGATTCACCTAACGCCACAAAAGTAATGAATGAAAATGAGCTCCTCAGTGTTGATAAAGTATTTTCAAAATAAGTGGAAAACTAGTAAGACAATTCTTCAATAAGCCATCTCTTAAACATCAATTCTAAGGTAATCCTAAATCCTCCAGCAGAAACAAAAACCAAAATAACTTACCTTCAACAGAAGAGCATTGCAAGCCTTCTCCCTGATTGCTTTCTCCACACGCTGCAGCAGCGACAATGATAATGTCAAAAAGACTTTTTTTATTTTTAAACATAGTTCACATCATTCAAAGATTATAAAGCACATTACCTTTGGGTTTGTGACAAGGAGATCATCACCAACAATTTGCACTTGCTGGCCAATTTCAGCTGTTAACTTAGCATAGTGTTCCCAGTCATCTTGATCAAAAGGATCCTCAATGGACACAATTGGGTAATCTGTCACAAATGATTTGTACACATTCTTCAAGCTGTCTCCTGATATTTTCTGTGATCCGTCATTGTTCTGCAATGTGGTGGTGCATTTAAGCAGATTCAATTACAATTCTCTAATCAAGCTCCTAATGAGCACAGACTAAGAAAAGTTATTCAAATAAAGAAACAGACAAAACAACACTTTTTGAGAGAAAGCAATACAGCCATGGGTTGATTTCAGAAGATAAATTGGAAAGGGTTTTGTCTACCTCTTCCTTAAAATTCAAGTCATACGTTTTGTCCTTATTATCATAAAACTCTGAAGCAGCAACATCCATCCCGATTACAACCTGCCCAGACAGAAAAATCATCAGAAATCTATAAAGATGTTTAATGAGATTCAACAATTGAAGAAATCAACCTTTCCAGTATATCCTGCTTTTGCAATGGCAGTCTTCAGCAGCTCAAGACCCTCTTTGTTTTCCTATAAAGAAAACAGTAAACTCATTAGTTACATTTTAGAAAGTTTGATCCATTTGAAAGGTGATTCCTGTTCATTGATAAAATAGAATAGAAGGAAATCATAGATTAATTTAGGAATAATGTTCTAGGTCACTTGAACCAAAAGAAGCAAGAACCACCTGAATATTAGGTGCAAATCCACCTTCATCACCTACATTCGTAGCATCTTGTCCATACTTCTTTTTAATTACAGCCTGAAAGACAAACATATGGTATATTCTTAATTTATGACATACATATAAGAACAGAGTTCCTGACGATGAAAAAATTAATAAAAAATTAGCGCAAAAAGAGAAACTCACTTTGAGGTGATGATATACTTCTACACCCATCTTCATAGCTTCTTTAAAAGAAGATGCCCCAACAGGCAGAATCATAAATTCCTATAGAGAAGACCAATGAGTAAGTAACTCAACGAACAAACGAATAAAGTCCCCATCTATTTTATAGAAACATCACCTGCATTGCCAACTTATTGCCTGCATGTGAGCCTCCATTGATAACATTGAATGAAGGTACAGGCAGTACCAAGGTCTTGTTTCCAGCAAGATTGGCAATGTGCTGAAATGTTGAAATAATAGAGACAGTCAGCCATCAAAATGCATATAAGACAATCTGATACAAAATACCATTACTTAAACCACACACACCTTGTAGAGAGGAATCTTCTTCACCACTGCCCCTGCTTTACAAACGGCAAGTGAAACTGCCAAAATAGCATTGGCTCCAAGCTGAAAGCTCGAGATTACAGAAACCCAATAAAATATTCAATTAATGGCTAACAGTTTCAAAAAACATAATGCCATTGAAGTCAAGAAGCCAAACGGAATATAAATTGATACCTTCTGCTTGCACCACCCCCACTCGTTAACTGTTCCATCAAGTTCTTGTACCATGTAATTGTCAATTTCAGCTTGCTTAGTTGGGTCCTATAAACACACAGTGAGAATAATTAATTATCTTCTTCTATCGAGTCACAAATATTAAGCTGTAGGCCTGTAACTCAAAATGTTGCATAGTACCTTCCCTATCAAAGCTGGTGAGATAATTGTATTCACATTCTCCACAGCCTAAGCCACGGCAAAAAAAAATTCATGATCAGCTCCAGTTTATCATAAAAAAGCTTACCCTCCCCAAAAAACACAGACATGAAAGGTAAAAGAAAATATGCAAGAGGGGAAGCAGAGGGAAGAGGGGGGATCACTTAAGAGAACCACACGAGATATTGATTGAGATTTTGATAGCACAATGTAATCTTAATGCAAAAGATTCCTTATGGCAATGTTTCTCTGATCAAAAAACAACAAAATCCATCAAGAAAGACAATATCAAGCACCTTAAGAACACCTTTCCCAAGGTAGTCCGATCCCCCATCTCTCAATTCTAGAGCTTCATAGACACCTTCAACGAAAGGAAAATAAGTTAGGACACACTTCCTTTATAAGTGCCAACCCATGACTATATGAACGTTTCAGTCAATAGACATTATTATAACATGCATAAATTATGTAGATCAATTATAGATAAACGCATATCACTTCAAATTATGCATATGATTGAACAATCTAGCAGAAACAAAACGCTCTGATTGTGGTGATTCAAGCAGAAAAGAAAATGCTATAATCTTTTAAAATAACACACACGCACACACACACATCAATTAAGTAAATCCATATGTTGCTGAAACAAATCAATGCAAGAAAGAAATGCAGTCGAATTATTAATATAAAAGCTAAACAGCCACGCATGATAGAAAGGAAAGAGATAACAAATAATAACACAGAAAATCAATTAAAGTCCAACGATAGATTTCACAACAAAAAGCGATCGCTTACCTGTTGAAGCACCACTAGGGACAGCACCTCTGGCAAAGGCTCCATCACTAAGAGTAACATCAACCTGACAAGTTAAGACGCATAAAAAAATAAAATTTTCCCATTTTCATCGAGTAGAATACAAACATTCGATATGGCACAATATTGAGAACCTAGTATCAAACTTTCCCACACGTTTTCCCAGCACCCAAATAGAAACGGAGCACAACTTTATCGAACCACAAGGAGAAAATAAGAAGAAACTCACTTCCACTGTGGGATTCCCACGGCTATCGAAGATCTGGCGAGCCTTCACAGCCTTGATCGTTGCCATTGCAGTTGTTCGACCACACTCTCACACTCTACTGTCCATTTTCCTTTTGGACCGTCTTTTCCTGGTGAAAATGACGAAGAAGACGCTTCGCCTCGATTCTTATACAAAGAGAGAGAGAAGGTAACACGTGGTCGAACTGTCATCGTTGATCGTTAAAATGGAGGGAGCATGTACGGTTTAGATGGAATTTCTTGGGGATCACGAGAGGCTTGCTCAAATACGGTAGGCTGAGTGGGGTCTGGAAGCACATAGAGAAGAGGAATATGCCGGTTTTCATATTTTCAGGTTCCGGGCGTCTCACAGAAGGAACGCGAAGATATGAAGGATAAAAATGGAATCTCGCTCTTTGCCTTTGAAAATAGAGGGAGTAAAGCGCCCCCAGTTTTTGAAAACCGGAAACCCTCCAGTGGTCTAGCAGTTAATTGTTTGTGATTTAAGTTGAGAACAAGGTTTTCGCTCTGCAATTGCGCACAGCCTCACAGATGATAAAGGTTCGAGTAAAGTTGTGGGCGGTTCTAGCTAGCCAGACGTTTTTGAATTAACATGCTCAACTTCTTAGATCTAGGGGTGATCATAATTCAATCGGACTTAAAATTGTTTAAAAAAAATTGAATGAGTTGGATTGAGTCGATTACAGGTTAATTTGGGTTACCATACAATTTTATGTAAGTGTATAAGATTGATTTTAGAGTAAGATTTTTCAACCTAGTATAATTCAACTTAACCCAATTCTAGAAAAGATTTTTTTTCAAAAATATGCTTAAAATAAAAATCACACCATTATAAAATTAAACATAATAACTCAATTTAACCTATTCAAACACGTTTTGATAATCAATTTAAACTCACTTGAATTAACACGACCTGCATAACTTGAAATTTTTATTTTAAAGCTTTAGTTAATTGAAATCAATTTCATCTAAAATCATCATTAATTTTATTTAATATAACATTTGTTAGACTCAACTCAATTCGTGCTCAACCTTATTTAGATCTCACAAAAAGTTTGGATCTTTTAATGTATTTTATAATTTAATTAATAAAATTTATCTTATTTAATAATTTAAATCTTATAAATTAAAATTTAATAAAATTTTATTTATCAATCTAATTGGACTGATGGACTTTGTATTCTAAGTGTAACCTGCAATTTTGAACTTAGTCTAGTTTCTTAAAGAATGATGGTTGATGAAATGGTTAAGAGTAAATAGCAAGAATGTAAACAATCTGCCATTTCGTAGAAACACTCAAGGTGGGGGAGGAAAAAAGAAAGTTTGTCTATTTACTATATTACCATTAATAAAATCAGTTAATTACGATATTGCCACCGTGAAAACACATCTTCATGGACAAGAACAACATCTTGGTGTTCTTATTTTTTTGTTCTCAAAACAAGAATTTAAGAACTATTTTTCAGAAACTGAAAATAAAACACATTCTTTCAGAAATGACATTTTTCATGCAAGTGACGAGCCAAACCAACAACTTCCTTCATTGCCACTATTGCTCACACCAAGGTTTCTACCCATTTCAAATCTTATTGGAGCCAAATTTTTCCTGTAAATACTAGAGATTATAATAGCTTCCTAAGTCACACCTAAAGAACAACACCTCTTGTTTGGAATTAAAGTTCAAGACGAAGATAGAGGGAGAAAGTCTTAGTACTCTGTGGTTTGTTGAGAATGAGAGAGGGTTGAGGACCAACCAAGGATGATTCACAGTCTCGATGGGTCGAGCAAGAGAGGAAGATGCTTGAACTCTGATGAAGTAAAGAGCGAGGCAAGCGATTAAGCGAGAAGAAGAAAGAGATTAAGGTTTGAGAGTATTCTTTGACTTCGGCTTCGAGAGGGGAGGGGAGGAGATGGGAGGGGCTGAGGGGGCCTTCGAGTTTGGGACACTGACTCTAAAGCCTTGAAGGGGGATTAGGGTGGGAAGGGAATGAGGCCATTTCATGCATATTGAAAAATAAAATATGATAGTCAGGTTCATATAGGATGTTGCGGATTAGGATTTTGGAACCCGAACCCAACTGTATGAAGCCATATCTTTACACCCTTGTCATATTGGCCTGACTTGACTTGAATCGGGCTTCTTTTTTGGCCAGTTGAAATCGAAGAGACCTTTGGCTGCTTGCTTCCATGTGAAAACCAACCAAATTCAAGATGGCTTAGACATGGCAGCATCTGTATTCATTGTTGTTCCAACTTAATTAATATGATTGATTTTACATAATTAGTAGCTTCCACAAAATATATTTAAATAAAGTCACTGGAAATCAGACAAAACCACTTTGTATAGAAATGTAAATGCAGAATTTACTATTACTCATATTGAAAACAATTGGTTGAGTCCCTTAGATTTAATGCAATTTAAAGTCAACCAAAGTAGATAACCAAATTATTATGGTGGGTGTGCTTCAATCATCAATAGGCAGCATTGTCACAGTTTTCTGGTGCAATCATCAGTGAAAGTAGCAAGAAATTGCAGCAGTTTCAATATTTGTTGTGTATAAAATTTCAATAAGCTAAATTCTTCACTGAATTTCTTAGCTGGTTAATTTGCTACAAAAATTAACTCCATCTTTGTTCAGCCATGTCTCCTTTAATAGAAGGTCACCAATATTACATAAATATATAACATCAATATATTATACTACAAAGCCCCATCTTATAATAAAGTTACATATATGATCATTGCAGTTGTTTATTAACTACAAAGGACAAAATATTAGAGGGATAGAAAGATTTAAAAAAAAATTAAAATAAATAAGAGAAAAAAATGAGATTCAAAAATTAAATTTAGATATAAAATAAAAGATACTAAAACTAAGTAATAAAAAAAGTAGAGGATTTAAATCCTAAAAATTACATGGTCAGAAAACAATTAATAGAGTTCTCTACAACATTTATATACTAAATTAATTTGTAAATTACATTTGTATCCTTATAAATTTATTTGAAAGGATTCAATGCAATAAAGGTTTTTGTATTTTCAGCCCAACAGAGAAGAAAGAATAGTGCATGCAGATTGAAAAGTTCCTCCACCAACTCTAATAAGTAAGAACAGAGGTGATTTGTTATCTACACCATCTTCGGCTCTTAATTTTAGCTTGAACATCAGTTGAGACATGTTCAAGAAAACAGCACAGCATAACTTTCAAACATACAAGATTGTTTGGTTAAAGAATTAGCTCTTTAGTCACTTTCATTCGTTTAAGAGTCAAATTTTCAAGATCTTCAACAAAACCAGAAATCCTTTTTCCTCTTTTAATTCAAATGGATCATGATTCTCACGAAAGAAAAAAAAAAAGCTCTTATTAAATTGATATTATTAAAATTTTACAAATTATTTTATGGGCTATTAGATTTATTAACTTATAATTTAGTTTGTAAAATTCAATAAATGTAATAATTTATATTTTTTTAAATAAATATTTAATTCAGTTTAAATATTTAACAAAATTTATGAGAATAATAAAAATGTAAACAAAAAAATTGAAGAGGTAAAATCGGAAATGAAACCAACATAAAAGTTTTGGTTGGTATTGGTGATGTCAAATTGATGACATAAAGGGGTGTGTGACCAAGAAAGTTCCATGTGAGGGCTCTTCTCAGGTACAATAGACTCTTGATTAGTTAATGAAATAAAAGCCCAACATATGGTTGGGATGAAACTTCCCACATACATAAATAAATCAAATTATTGTACGAAAAGTATTTGTATCGTTCTGTTGGGGTAGCTTCCACACTACAACTCACCATCAGCCCCTTAATACTTTTTACAAAAAAGGTTCCCTCCCACCTCCGCATCTATCCAAATAAATAGGAATATAATCCTCCATTTGCATATACAGTAACAGTGGCTCTCTGGGTTTCTGTCTCCCTTCTCTCACTGTTACTTTCCCTCAGAACATTTTTCTCCTCATTGTTCAGAACTATGTTGTATTCTGTAATGGAGCTCATCTTTCAAGCAGCTTCCAATTCTGCTTTTATCTTCTGTTTCTTCAATTTGATCATAGTCATTATCCTAAGGGACTTGAAGCCCAGTACCCTGTCCATGGCCAATAATAACTCAGGTACAAATCACAAACAAGGAACAAATTCTAAGTGTCTAGCCCACAAAAACAGGCGACACCCGGAAACTGAAGAATTGTCACAAGCCCAGGAAGCAGCTGTAGTGTGCAAAGTTGAAACTGAAGGCAATGATAACTGCAGCAATGAGGCAGAGGAGGAGGAGGATGAGCTGAGGAGAAAAGTCGAAGAGTTCATTGAGAAAGTTAATAAAGGATGGAAAGCAGAGCTGTTGAGCACATCCAGATTGGTATAGAACTAGAACTCTTAAGAAACTGAGGCCAACGCAATTATTTCTGGTACATTGAAATTATTACAGCAACTTGAAGCTAGGACTTCTACCCAAATCTTCACCCTTCTTAGCCATCTTAAGCCAAAAGTTGTAGTGATAAATACAAGCTTTCTCAGTTTCTTTGTTCATTGGGCAACCTGCCCATACCGGATTGGTACGAAACTCGAATGAGACTCACGAAAAATTTTTATTATAAATTGAAGTAGTGACACTCGCATATGGTAGCAGTGCAACAAAGGTAGATATGCAAATATGTTATGAGACACTGCCATAGATTTTGCTGTATCATCAAATCAAATCATTGATCTTAAAATCAGCGGTTCAGTAGTGCATACAGAAATTCTGTGATCCTGACTGAAAATTCTTCATGCTTCTCTATTTTGGAGGCAAAAACTCGTACATGAAAACTGTAGTGCTTTGGTAAATTAAAGCATGAGAATAAAATGCAAGTTGAGTGAGTTCCCCTGGAATTTAGAGGAATAGATTTTGTGAGGTAGAACTTTATTCTTGTTCACATGGATAAGGATAAAAGGGGACGTGAAGCAGAATATTTGGAGTCTGGAGATTCCTTTCGTCTTCTTTTTGATTTCTTTCCCCGTAAAGAAAGAATGGTGAGAATTTTCATAATCCAAATCGTATTCATTTTCCTTTTATCCATACTGGAATCTGAACGCACTAGCCAAGAAGGGGATCTCTGCTTTTTCTGTTTGGGAAGTAGATGGGAATGTGTATAGCAGAAAAGCTGTGAGTTGTGACCAGTGCCTTACCTACAAGGCATCATGAAACCTCAAGAGAACTGTAACTTGCAGTTGCAATTGATGTAGCAATATAATGCAGTTGATGACATACATAATAAAATTATGCCATCCATTTCTTTTGGAATCCTCCCCCAACCACATGATTAATGCCTACGTAGAACAAATTGCTCACTCAACATTCAAGAAACTTTTTTCTTTCTTTATTGACATTTGATACTCAGGATAACTTACTAGAATATTTGAAGAAGCATTCACTGCACATTTTGTCTCCAATTTGGATTCAAATTGCCTGTTATTAGAATAGCTTCTTCCCCTGCAAGTCGCGAAATGTTCAAGAGCTTGCGGTAGCCTTCTGTGTGCTTCATGGGTGTAGTGGAAATACAAGTCATCAGAAACCTATATTTAGCAACAAGCTTGTGATTTGAAATGCAGCTCCCAGATTATTGACCTGAGTTCAAGTCTTAGAATCACACTTGTTAGAGAAATTATTAATTATTGATTTTAAATATAAATTAATTTTATATTTAATAATTATACAAAAATATTATGTAAAAAAATAAAAAAATGCAACTCTCATGATGTTATTTTTATAAAAGGCTTATATTTTGTATAAGTCATAAAATTAATTAAGTGTATATTTTAATCTGTGAAACTTATTAAATTAAATAAATTAAATTTTGTTGAGTAAAATTTATATAAAAATAAAAATATAAAAATAAAAAGATCATTTGCGATTATACTTTTGGTTTGTTGTGTTTTAATATAGTTCCAACCTTAGCCCTGGATTCCACAATATAAACAACGTCGATTTTGATTAATGTTAGATGTACATAAGAAAATTTTACAATAAATAAGACTAAATAATAGATTCTCACTATTTATATTTTATAAAATATTATATAATTTTTCTCACATAAAACTGTTTTACTCGTCATCTATGGACGTTCAAAACGAACCAATGTGCAATTAATAATATACTTTTTGACCAAGAGAGAATTTGTTTTCATGCCTTATATAGAAGCCACTAAGGCACTCTTAAGAGACATGGCTATGATGTGGCATCTAAGTGAGCATATCGTGAACAAGGGGCCATGACATGGTATTTCTCTCCACCTCACTAACGAAATTTGGAGTAGAGGTGTAAAAAAAACTGTGACCTTACTCGAAGTCAATTAATCAGCATAGAATTAATCTAATTCGTAACCAATGGGCTTATGTATTGAATTAGTGATGAGTCATATATTTTACAAAAAGTTATTTAAATTTGAGTAACCTACTAAAAGTATAACATAACCAGTTAATTTGACTAAATTTGACCTGTATACATTATTGCTAGAATTTATATCAAAATTTATTTTTAATCAATCTGATCATTTTTTTTTTTTTTACAAATTCGACCCCTCTCATTGCACATGGCGTCAAATTCCTCCAAATATATTAGAAGAGGAAAAATAATGAGAGAGAGAGAGTCAATATTCATACCCTTTCTTTGTTTGCTTTTCCTAGTTTGAAAGAGTTTGGTGGTACATGAATAGGGAAAGTGCAAAAGGAATTAAATGGCTTGACAATATCGGTTTGTCAAATCTTGGACCCTATATGTGATGATTGACCCCTGTTTCTCGGTCGTTTGGTTCGGTTGATTGCAATTATTTAGTGATTAATGTGCCAAACATTCAGGTGTGAAAGCTGGGTTCTTTTCTTCCCCATTAAAAACGAAAAATGAAAATTACCTCAACCAGTGAAATTAGGCTTAAACTGTGAAAAAGTAAATTGTAATTTAAGTTGAGTCAGGACAAAATAAATTAAATGCATATTTTTCATTCTAAACAAATTAAATCAGCTAGGACTATGTTTAAATTTCTCAAATCTTTGCGACAATTCGAACATATATATATTTACATAAAATAAGAAATAATATTATTTCTCATTAGAATATAAATAATTTTCATTTATATAATTGAGATTATTTAATAATCATTAGGTTAGTTAAATAATTTTATCTAAAGATTATTGTATACTTGTTATGGAATATATTAAAAGTAATCTTTTTTTTTTACTTTATTGGAAAAAATATATTGATTTATATTTTATTTGTAATTATTATCTTTCTTAAATAATTTTTATATCATATCAAAATTATCATTATAGATTGCTTAATTTATTCTTAAACATTTTGATATAATAAATAATCAAATCTTAATTCAAATTTATTAAATTTGATTATCATAATATTCGGATTGAGCCTTCTTCCCTAGCCTAACCCTTAATGGCAAATCCCGATCTATTCCAACTCAAGCTAGCCTATTTAAATAGAATCAAGCATTTGAACCCAAAAGTCTCAATTTGGAGGATTATCCTAATTGAAGTTAAACCAACCCAACGAAAGATTGATTTCAAACAATTTAGGACATTTTTCCTTCAACCTGACTTACCCCACTCAATGCCACCCCTAATTATGCCTGCCACTTATTTGTCATTTTGCTCAAACAAAGAAATTAACTTTTAAATCTTGTTATGATGTCTATAGTAAACAGTTATATTTTTGGAAATTAATGTTATTTTTACTCATTCTTAAATAATATGTTCTTACCATAGCTATTAAGTTTATAATAATTTATGATTTAATTTGTGATACGTCATTTAATAATAAAAAAATTAATATAAAATATTTCTATATTATAATCTGTAACACTGAACTAGTTTATATCCTATGACAATATCTCCTTACATCCAATTTCCAAACAACTTGCTTGAATTTCATGAAAAATTAGTAAATTTTCTCCAAGCTTTACAAGTGTTTTTTTTGTTAAAGATCTCCAAGCTACAGACTTCGTTTTACGGAGTTTTCCCTCTTAAGGGGTAAGAAAGAATGATATGTAGGTGTTTATTCACTAATGGAGAGTGTTTTAACTTCTCTAATAGAACGAATTTTCCTTTCTAAGCCACAACGCTTCAGATTCTCTCACACTTGATAGCTTTCGTAGTTGTGTGTTGCTTTTAGGATTTCAGCACTTTTCATATTTGATCTTCAACGGTCACTTACTGGTTTTTCATAAATGTATTCCTTGATTTCTTCCGTTTAGAGCCGTTGGTGTGGATCTTCTATCTGGTCTTCAATCAGCATAATCATCTCGTTTGCAAACCCCTCATGGAAACAAAAGTTTTTTTGTCTTTGAATTTCTTATGCCATATCTCTTATCTTTTAGGTAAAAGACTAATCTCATCCGAAGTGAGAGTTATAAAAGAAAAACCGTTCCCAACAAGTTATGGAACAGAAGTTGATAACTTGAGAGAACAAATTGGTATCAAACCATTTATTACTAAACCTACAAAGAAACAAGAAGCCAGCCCTATTCATTTACTGCTACCTTTTCTCTTGAAATCAACCACAATAACACTAATGTTGTAAGAACTCCCTCTTGCTAGTGCAAGGCGGCATAATAATGCAGCTGCAAGATCACTTCTAGACGTGAAAGAGAGTTCATTAATCTCTTCAGATATTGATGGAGGCCCAGAAATGGTGCTTCTGAGAGTTGCAACAAGACTTTGATTATCAAGATATGTCTTAGCAACCGCACAAACCAAGTCACTAGATATGACATCCCAGAGTCCAGCAGTAGCAAGAATCAAGAACTCGTCCCCAGATTCTCTTTCTGTGATAGAAACTTCTGGCTGCAAGTTAATGACCGACTTCAACATAGGGTCCCCTAGTTTAGGAAACATTACTGTTCAATTCATATTGAAAGATATATATAGAAAACTAATCACCAGCCACTAAAGTTAGAACAAGCTACCTATTGAGCGAGATATATTGAGAACTCCTTGGACCACGACTTCACCGTTTTGATAAAGCAGTCGAACACCTCCTGCATATATCCTCTCTCGCTCCTCTGGTCTATCAATCTGTAATTAAAACATTGCAACATTAATTTTGAGGCATATATGAGCGTAAGTTTGTGTCATTGTATGTAACGAAAAAAAAAGTTTTTCCCAAAAAAATGAGCATATCAATTAAGTCCAATTTCTTATATTACAGTTTAATTAAATTTCTTACGTCTTATAAATTAAATGATGAAATTAAATAAATTTACAGACTAATTTATATTTTATAAATATTTAATAACCCACATTTAGTAAGATTACTTTTATTTGGTAGAAAATTTCTCTCACTTAAAAAAGAATTACCAAATCGTCATAAAATATGTGAAAAATCACTGATCTCTTCTTGGATTCTAAATTTGTATTTATTCTACAAGGTGTCATGGAGACAAGACAACATAAATTTGTATCAGAATGTGAGTTGCAATTTTGTTGTGAATCCCAAGTCTCAAACTGGAAACTAGATAGCAAAATTGATCAAACCTTCTGGTCGAGTGAGAGAGATTTGGGCATCCCATTGCGACAAAGAAGGGATCGTGAGTCACCACAACCAGCCACAACAATGTGGTTGGGTGTCAATAAAGCCACATTTGCAGTGGACCCCTCACAAGCAAGTTGCAAGGGATGGCACCCACAAGTGTAAGCACTCCTACCGCTGATGCTCAAGCTAATGGCCAATTGATCTACTCTCTGAAAACTCCATAGCAAGGATGTTCGCACAAGATTCTCCCGCACTGTTTCCCCAAGCTCTTGTTGATTTCTTTGACCTGAGATTGAGGTTAGCTCCTTTGCTATGATTTGGTGCATGACTTGCTTGCATAGACTGGAAACCTACAATATTTCTTTGTCAATTTCGTCGTGTATGGAGCTTAAATGCTCATTAAATTAATCTTGATTAAAACATTAAATAAAGATAATTAATTGATATAATTAATAACTAGAAAAGAATTAAGAAAGAGGGGATTTAAGCTTAGTTCAAGTAGTTAGATTTGGTTTTGTTGTCTCTTTTTCTTGAGTTTCTCAATATTTAAAAAAAGAATTAAGAGAGGGAAGTAGATAAATTAATTAAAGAAGGAAAAGGTACGTGAAAAGAATTACATGAGGTCCTCCATGACCATCATAGACAGCAAAGAAATGGAGAGGTTGGCCGCAATCAATGACATCTGGACGACAAAGATCCTTGGCTACGAACCAAGCATCTTCCATGGTGTTTGATAGCCCCTGAATCGACGTAGCCCCAGACGTTGGCATTGGATTATTCATAACTGAAAAACCTACCATCCTTGGAACTTCTGATAACACAGCTTCCTTCTCCTTCTCCTTCACGCTCCTTGCCAACATTGCATCATTATGATTTACCGCTACAGAGGGCAGTGCCTCAGCCTCTGAACTCAACTGCTGCACCTGATTAGGACTAGAAGAACCAGACCTCAATATTCTCCTCATCTCTATCCTCCGATGGCGTCGTTGACGGCTACTTTCTTTAGAATCACTCCTTAGATTTGCCACAGTTGGTTCTGGGTAACGGTCAGCTGGAGCCGGAGCCGGAGCCATATCTCTCTCTGTGATTCTCAATCTCAGAAGAAATACAGAAATCTTAGAAGTGAAATGAGGTTGACTAATAGTGAGTGAGGAGAAATAGTGAATTTGAGAAGCTTTTATAATTGATTAGTCTGGGCATGCAAGCAATGAGCTATGCATGGAGCTGTACGTGTAGGGCTTGTTGTTTCTTATCTCCCAACTGCAGATTTGGTTGTATATCCAAAATATCAAGACAGTGACATTATAATGGAGTTACAAGTTTTGTTCTCAGAGAGAGATAACAAAGGTCGGTAAGCTACAAGCCAAGGTTGCCAAACAGATTTTGATTCTCTTCACTAATTAACTTATAATTCAGCCAAAATGTGATCCCACTGAATGTAAGATTAATAAACTCTCACAAATTGTAGGAGACTTATCTAAATCCCACAGTTTAATATATGAAATATTTTATATATTTAATAATTTAAATATTTTTAAATAAATATTTAACAAAGTTCAATTTATAAAAATGAACCAGTCTTATATATGTAGGGTAGTCCATGCATAACGGCCGATCTCATATATATCACCTACAATAATAAATTAAAAAATTATAAAACATTAAAATAAGTTCTTGTAATCCAAGAGCTTGTTTATGCTGACCATTTCTATCGTCGATGATGCCACCACAGCTGCCGCCATCGTCCTTCAGCATACTGCCAGGACCGTTCAACAAGGAAAATTCCAAAAAGGGGATGTCACTGTTGTGCTTCATTATGCTTATGGCGCTGTCAAGAAGTCAACTGAGGCCTACGTTGCTCGTGCCGGAGGTGAAGTTATAGAATTTCAATTGCCTTTTCCTGTGTGTTCCGATGATGAGATTATTAGTGAATTTAGAAGGGCTCTGGAAAGAGGAAAGGCTGATGGTAAGAGGGTTAGGTTAGCTGTGATTGATCATGTCACTTTAATGCCGAGCGTGATGATCCCAGTTCAGGAATTGGTTAAGATTTTCAGGGAAGAAGGGTTGACCAAGTTTTAATAGATACTGCTCATGCTATCGGGTGCATCGATGTTGATATGAAAGAGATTGGGGCAGAATTTTACACTAAGAATTTGCATATGTGGTTTTTTTGCCCATCTTCCATTGCCTTTTTGTACAGTCCAAAGTCACCCATAAGTTCTGATTTGCATCATCCCGTCGTGTTTCATGAATATGGTAATGGTGAACGGCTCACACTTCAGTAAAAGAGAAGAAGCTGGAAAGTGGGAAGAGGGTTATGCGGAGGATAGGTTAATCTCTTACAAATTAGGTGACACATTGATTTAATGGGTTAATTGTTATTATTTGAAAGTGTAAATGAATTATTTGTTAAGTGTAAAGGATTTTTTATACCAAAATGAAAATGTAAAATTTTTTTATATTTTAGCCTAAACAAAAAGTGTATGAGTACAGTGAATTAGATAGTCTAACTTTAGTATTTTTTGATTTTATTATTTTTTTCTTTATTTTGCATAAATATAAAAGTTGTGAGTCATATTTTTTTTATTAATATTTTTATCTTAATTTTATTTATATCTTTCATTTTAAATCATCCTAACTTCTAATTTTGAAAGTTAAAAGATCCTAATCCAAAAATTAAAAATTAGAGGATCCCATTCCATTGGCACACATGTGAAACAAGATTCTTTATCTTTGGAATGCAAAGGTATGAAATACAACAAGATATATATAATTAAGAAAAAAAAAGTTATTATAAAAAAATATTCATAAATATGTTTTGATATAAATTAAATAAATGCAAAATTACTGAAGTAATAAAATAATAGAGATAAAAATTAAAACACGCGCACGTATACATGTACATGCATGCGCACACACATATCACAAGAATATTTGTATAGAATTATCATTGACCCCTTAAATTTAGTTTCCATAAATCATCTTGCCCTAGCTTTTTTTAATTTTATTTATATGGCTGAAACACGACCCGGCTGGCTCTGAGTTTGTTTGCCAAGTTCTAATCGGGATGCAGATTTCTGATCATATAATGTTACTTTGTTGGAAGTGGCTAATCAAAGGAATGTGCGTTGTTTGGATATTAATTGCTGTGTTAGTAATTTACTTGTACATTTATCACATTATGTTGTAATTTCAGATCACAATCTGATGGGGATGAAGTCTATATATGGCCCGGAAGGAAACATTACTGCCATCTACAAGACAAATCTCATCAAAGCAAAGCAAACTAGCAAAGAACTATGACTATAAGAGACAAGCTACCCAAGGCTAGAATGCAATTTCTTCTTTCAGCACAAATAATTTGGAAAGTTACAGTTCAGAGATACCCCACATCCACTCACAATTCAAACATTCAGATAGGATGTAAACAAGAAAATGGCATTACATATTTTCTTACATCTAATTGCTACAACAAGGAGTAAACACAAGAGATACATCATGAGAACAGACATCGAAAGCCTAACAAATGGATTTCCTAACTAATACACAAATTCTCATCCAACTGCCCAAGTTTGTTTATCAATAAGTAGCCAACAGGTTAATTGTCAACATCAGACAAGCATGAGTGAGCCTAAATGCTTTCAACTCTACAGTATACCGCATAACTGGCAGTGAACAAAGTTTAGCATTGAACCCCAGCATTTGGCAGGCTGGGGTTAGACTCCTTATCAGGCAAAGGTGTTTTGTCATCAGCAGATGAGTTAAAAGAAGCAATATTGTCTCCTTGAAAAGCAGCGGGTGTCATAATAGGCTTTACTCCAGCAAAACTGACTCTTATTTCTTCATCAGAGATAGGATTAACACGTGTATGAGTTACAGTTGATATATGATCCACCTTCTGCTTCTTGGCTTTTTGCTCTTGCTGGTGACCAGGAAGAAAACTGCCGACGACAACCTGACGCATAAGACTATTAGGGAACTGCCAATGGAAACGCTGCTCATACATGTAATTTTGTTCTTTATTGCATTTGTTCTGATACTCCATTTTATGCTTTGAATGTGTTGATATTACATAAAAATAGTTCATTCTAAACCTACCGTAACAACATTCAGCTATGCAAGTTAAAAAAATTTTCCAAATTACAACTCACTTTATGATGTTAATACTTTGAACAACTAGCAATTACACAAATCTTATCTTACATCTTATATTTACTATTTCCAAGGCCAAAAACATACAAATTTTCAACTTCAGAAGTCACTTGAATATTTTATTCATACCTGCACAGGGCCTGCCGCTACCAACAAACCAGCAAGTCCACCCCCAACCACTCGACCATCTGGACCTGCCAAAGAGACACTCATCCCACCAGATCTGCTCCTTGTTACTCCATTCTCGGTTGGCATAAATGAACCAGATAAGGAAAGAATCTCAAACCGTCCCTGTAAACGCACCAAGTAAGTGTCAGTACACTTTCCTCTTTTATTCAGTGCCATAAGTTCCTTTCAATAGGAAGACAGCTGTAAGAACAAATCATTGCGAATTTGAAATATTAATAAATATCAAAGAAGAACGAGACTTTGTAGCCACATGTCATATCTCCAAAAGTAAGATAAATTTTATCCTTATACCCCATATAATTAGTTTCGCAACATCGTGTTGCATGGAAGGAGACAAAGGCTGTCAATCAGCACAAATTTGGTACCTAAGTTGTATTTGAAAGACTATTGAGTGGCAAGCATAGTAAAACTATGGGACATCCGTCTATAGTGTTGGCAATGTCTTAGCTGATGACTTTATAAATGTAACTCAAGACATCTGTGGATACAGTGGATGTTGCAGGAAAAGATTATTTGCATTTGGAACTTAACAATTGGTGCTTATCTTTTTTAAAGTAAAGAACAGTCAGCACATAAATGAAGCCCACAACTTCAGGGCACAGTTTGACGGGGTAAAATGTTGATACCTAACAAGAAGTAATGCATACAAATGACAAACAAAGGGGGCACGAGGACCAAGTGGATCAGTTTTACTTATTATGCAACCTGTTTAATGTTATATGAACATCATCTGATAGAGAAAGGTACAAGAGCACTCGCCTCATATGTTAAAGTACCACCAGAAGAAGTTGGTTGCCGAAGTGTAACATTTGAAATTGTGCCATTTGCAGAAAGAATGCAAATAGCACGGGATCCTTGTTGAGAGAAGGACATAACCTTCATAGTAACATCCTAAACCAGGCCAAAAGAAAATCAGTAATACAAATAAAAGAGACAAAAAAAATCCAAATACAATTCAGTTTTGGACATTATCTTTGAAAGTAAGGGTACTATGAAAACCAACCCTCCCGCACCTGATTAAATGTCCCAACACCCAAACCCTGTCAAAAACTGATTAAAATAACATTTAAACATGAACATTCAGAATTTGCAGATGCCAAAGTTATGACCTGAGTTTTATGGACTTCACAGTTGTGATCTTTAAAATATCTTTATAATAAGCTGTATAACTTTCACAGAATGAGTTCACATGAGTAGCCTGAATATTTTAGCGTAATTAATTCAAATTATAAAAAAATTAGCGTTCTTTTTCCTCTTCTACTTGTCCTCCTCTCCAAGCTTCTATAACATCTCAAATTCTCAGCCCAGAACTATGCTGATTTCCAAATATCCAAAGTTTTAGTTTAAATCCTTATCTTAACTTCTCTTCAACTTCCCAGGAACCACCAAACCCTAAGGTTACGGCCAATGGCTAATGCTCATAGGACACAACCAATTCCTAGCCTCAATATCCCATTCAATTTTCAACAGACTCAGCCATTTTCCCATTTAGATAACACAACTCCAAATCCTATAACCTAACCCTGATTTTTCTGCAGCTGTAATTCTCTGCAACCAGTGATAAGATTCAATTGTTTTTTATAATTATTATACACAAGCATGCACTAACAAATATATTAAGGTATGCACAAATACTACCTTCCTAAATCACATAGAGATCATAGTAGACCAGATAACCCTTCTCCCGAGTTCCTGACCAGTAAAGTACTTTTTGTGCTAACAAAAGAATTTTTAAATCATCTATGCAATGGTATGCTGTTTCTAATATTGTATAATTTATTTTTTTCATGAGTCTTTTCCTGACATCTTAAGCTCTATCAGGTATCAATTTTGGATTCATTGACAATAAAGATTAGTTCATGGATAACCTGCCCTTGTATTCATTATCAAATAATTCATTTGAGTAACCAAACTGGTATTCTTAATCGTTCTCAGACAATTCTGTAAGTCTATAACTATTATGTCCATAATCAAATAATTCACTGGCTAGATAAATATCCAAATTCCATATAACTACTATTAAGCACTTAAGTAGTAACATATATTATTTTTAGTAATATTTAGATAACTGGTAGCACCTTTGAAAGAAATAACCCAAAAAAAAAAAATAGTAAACACATTGGTATAAAATAAAATAATAAATACAAACAAGTGCTTAGACATACAGAAAGGAAAATATCATATCAGCTAATAGTTATTTGCATTTAAGAGGCAGGATAATTTTTGTTTTTACAAAATGCTAAGGCATTTTGAAGAGCAAGTAAAATACATGGCCTTAGCATTTCTTCTGTATATGGCATACAAACACCGATTGGTTGGAGTAAAACTATAACCTGACTACATTTCAAGACATCAAGTTAAAGACCTAAAATGAGAATGAATGGAATACCTCGCCAGCATTAACTGTAAGCACATGGGGTGTGAAATTGGCACCAACTGAATATGCAATTCCCTCACCTGGAAAGTAGATAGAAAGGTGGAGTAGATCATTAAATGGACAAAGAGATAGATAAGTCCAGAATGAAACTTTCAAATTTAGAACAAAATTTCACTTAGCAACTCATTCTGTAGCACCTCTTGCCATAACATGGTAGAGATCACAGTTTCCCTCAAATTACCCTAATTCCAGATACATCCATTGGCCTAGACCTACTGTGCTTCAGTAATCAAGTTAGTAAGTCTGCTTCCCAGCTGAATGCACCACGGCTAATTACTGAAATAAAACTTATTCATATCCGACCACTTCATGATGCACAAAATGTGTCCTACCCATGTGAGACGACAGAGCGTGGAGAACTTGAAATTAATTAGAAGTAATTGGCATATAAAGTAAGGCAGTCACTCTTATGTTCTGTATTAATAAATTTATCTTACTGAAAATTTTCCAACAAAATTCCAATAATACTGTCCAAATCAAATCATGCAACTCCAACATTAATCATCCTTGCTCATACCAAAACATTTTTTAACCCTTATTATGCGAGCCCACACCCAGCGACGCAGTTAGCAGGCTTAAGGATTAATTATTATTTATTAGTTTAGACTAGTTATAGCCTGGTCACATCAGTCAACTTCTGAACTGAACCTACTGAATATGCTGGCGCCTTCAATTATTCCGACTCTGTCTTCCGAGGTCAGACCATGCCATATCCCCTCATAAAGGAGAAAAGAAAGAGAATCAAGTGGCAGCAGGAGAGAAAACTGACCGCACTTTACGCTAACTACAAAAATATCCCCTTCACCCCATAACTTCAGATCTAAAAGGGTATCTAAGCTAAGGGACCACTTGTACCATCTTAAAATCTACCACAAATGCATGAATGAAATCCTAAAAATTATGTTTATACCAGAAACCCAGATCAGAGGGAGTAGCTAACAGTCTACTTGATCACCCTTCTACCCAACAGAAGCAACCAAAAAGGACATTATTTCACATAGTTACATAAATATTCCTCCTTCTCGGAAGAAAATGACAAGACGAACAGATTGGAGAGTTCACTGTTTTTATTACCCTCCCACGTACACACAGATTGTTTAGCATTTAGCAAAAGATTACTGTTTGCAAATGAAACAGTAAAACAGAACCCAGCAGTAACAAAATTTAAAGATCAAAAAAGGGCTGTTTTAGTACCTGGTCCAGGGCTTTCAAATTCGTACTTATAAGTCTTCTTGATCGCCTCAACAGGCCGCCCTCTACCCCGTTTCCAAGCTGAGAACTCACCGGTCAACGGAATTGACGATGAAATGGGCATCGGCGACAACGGCAACACCAACTGGCCGTCAGGCCCGTACTTCCTAGGCCTCCCCCTCTTCTTCTTACCTTCCGTACCGGGCGTCGCCGCCACACTCACAGGAGTCGGAGCAGGAGCCGGAGCCGGAGCCTGAGCCGGCGCTGTAGGCCCCCCAAGCTCCCCGGTGTTTTCATTTCTCGGAGCTACGTGGTAGCTCTCCGGGGCTTCGTCACCTTTCACGGCGAGCCCAGAACCAAAACTCTCTTTTTCCTCCATTTTTATGAATCAAGAAAAACAAAGAAAACCAAAACTTCAAAAATGCTTAAACCCCACCCATTGAAGATTCAATCTTATTGAAAATAAGCACCCAAAACTACAATCTTTGATTTTCTTTTACTTTTATGAAGAGAAATAGATTTGAATGCAGGAAACTAGAAAGAGTACCAGGGAGACTGAGCTCAAAAAAATTTATAATTTCACAGAAAATTGCAAAACACAAAATCCTTATTTCCGAAATGCTACAGAAATGGAAAAACCCAGTAGTAATGAGCTTGCTCTCCGAGAAAGACGCAGTCCTGCAGCTCAAATCTCCACCATTGCAGAGAAAATACAGAGCTTCAAAATTAACACCGAATTTTACGAAAAAAAATTCAACAAATTACAGAGCAACAATAACAACTCTGGTTGATAAATTCCGCAGAGTGAAATATGAATTTAGGGTTTTGCAGGAAAAGGAGGAGTAAATAAATAAAGTTGAAAAATTAAAAATTGAAAAAAGTAATTAAATATTTAGAATTTAATTATTAATTATTATTTTTTAATTGCAAAATTGAAAGTATAAATTTTGGTTAAGAAATTGTTTCACGTCCGTCTTGGAAATTTAATAAAGGCGATTTAATAATGACAGTGAATGGAAGATACTTAATATGATTGCATTAAAAATTGTGAAATATTTTTGAAAAAGAAAGAAAATGCTTTTTTTATTTAGAATTGCCATTTTTTAATTAAAGCTTTTTTTTAAAAAAATATTCAAAGCTGTAAAGCTAAGGTTGGAGCCATTGCATTGCCCTAACTACTGACAACTTCTTTGTCTTTTCAGTTAAATTGAAGTTGACCACACACTTATATTGATGTTTTTACAAGACAAAAATTGACGTGACCAAAATGCCCTCCTCTTTTGGTTTAATTTACCGGTGAATGCCACTATGCGTTTTACAACAGCAACGCATGCTGTCTTCTATCTTTCTCCCTCGATCTTTGCCGCCAGCTTGCTCTTTCTACTCTCCTTTTCTCCTCTTTCTCAGCTTCCGTTGACCGAAAGTAGCCATTTCTTGCATAGCTGTTTAAGAAAAAATAAAAAATGAAAAGCACATCATGCTCCAGAAAATCATGCTGACAGTCAGACTCAAAATATGTTTTTTAAATTAAATTTATTTTTTATATTAATTTTAATAATTAATCTTTAATTTTAATTATGAATCAGATAACAAGTTAGGTCATTTTTACTAACAAAATTTTCAAATTTATTAAATTTTTTAAATAAAATGTTATAAAATTTAATTTTTATTATTTATAATTAAGTCCATTTATAAAGGAAAAAACGTAACTTCATCTAACTGTGATAATTTTTTAATTTATTAATCTTATAATTTAATTTATAAAATTATTTATTTTATTTTATTTTAAATAAAAATTTTATAAAACTTAAATTTATAAAAATATAATAACTGATGTATAAATGTGTCAAGTTTATTATATTTTATGGTAATAAATAAATTTTATCATATTTTAATAAAATTAGCATTGTTGAAAAATATATATTATGATAGGTTTACATTGTTGACTTAATTTTTAAAAAATAATAAATATCATTATGAAAAATATTTGATTTAGACATTTTATAATATTGAATTAAATTAAAGGAGAATTGATAATATTAAAATTGAATAAATATTATGGTAGTTGTTGTCTTTCTTATTTTATATAACGTAGATTAAGCTTCATTGATTAGTGGATATCGTGCTATCGATGGCAACAATTTAGCAAATATGCAAACCTTAAAAATGAGATCGGGAATGGATAAGACTCAGAGAGCAAGCAATATTGCCATAATATATAGCAAGGGAATTAAGAAGACTTGAAGCTTTCCAGTATACGTAAATGGATATAGATTTTTTTTGAAGTGTATAATGTATTAAAATATAAATAAATAATTATTGTTAAAAAATATAATCATATAAATTATTATAAAATATAAATAAATAATAATTTATGATTTTAAAATAATATATATTGCTTAGGATACTGAGAGTTGATGGTTGAACCAAATCGATTAGGATATTGCTTGTTGAATTTTCAAGTTGAATTAATTGTTTCAGTTTACTTTTTAAACAGTATTTTTATTTTTATATTTTTATTTTGGTTAAAATGCATAAAATTTTCTGAACTTTAAGTCGATTTAAAAAAATTTTCTTAAACCTTAAATTTTTTCAAAAAACCCTCCTGAACTATGAAAATTGTACAAAAAACTCTCCTCCGTTAAATTTTCTGTTAAATTTTAGTGTTTCTTGGTCAATTGACAAAAAAATCCCTAAAATATATTTAAATTTTCATCATTTGCCCCTGTACATCTTGCTTGAATTGCTATCCAATCTGTTGTTCATTATTTGCCCCTTCCATGTTTGCACGCACATTCAATGCCTCTTAAATACTCCATGGCTCTACCTCAGCAACTTAGCAATAACCTAAGGTAGCCAAAAACCTCCCAGCCATCCTAGCCATCTTCCTTCTTCTTCCTAAAAAATACCACTACAACCAAATTTTCTAGTTTGCCAATTTTCTTGGTCAAAACCCTCCAACACCAATTGAGGAGCCTCCCAAGGGCAAGGGAGAGAAGCTACCCCCAGAACACAAACCTCCACAAGAGGCTAGTCACCTAAGGCACCATTTACAATAAGAAAAGCCATTACCACAGCACAAACTACCAAAACCAATTAACAAACTAGTGTCACATAATACTGACCAGCCCAAACATTTTTTGCAAGAAGAGAAGCCATTGCGTAAACCACCAAAGCTTGATTACCTTAGACATTGGTTGCAAGAAGAGAAGCCACCAAGTCCTTAGAAGGAAGATGAATTTTAACAAAAGGTCATTTTTGTCATTTATAGCATTTTTGTACATATTTTAACAGAAATTCTAATAGATGTGTCAATTTTCATAATTCAGAGGATTTTTAAAAAAACTTGAAAGTTTAAAAAAATTTTTTAAAATCGACTTAAAGTTCAGAGAGATTCTGTACATTTTAATCTTTTATTTTTATATGATTTATATCACAAAATTTACACCATTAAAAATAAATTTAATAAAGTCCATCTGCTCCCATAACGTAGCAATTGAATCCCTCCATTTTCGATCCGAGCAACATCATGCTATAATTTTGATGACGTGGCATTATGCGGCGGAAGCCTACATGGTCCCTAATGACGTGGCAAAATTGTAAAGGGTATTGAACTGAGTGAGGCTCCCTGTATCATATCCAGCCCTTTAAGAAGAGTAGTAAGAAAACCCAGCCGTGTGACTTAATGGAGATTGAAGACAACGCAAGTACAACTGGAATTTCTTCCAAATTCAACAAATGAAACTTCCAATACTATTTCAAGACCAATGTTGCAGAGACATCTCACGTTCAAATTGCATACTTTTTCTGCTCGTGTTAACTGAAATCGAAATTCAAATTCAAATCACCAGCAAATTTTAGACACCAAGGTTGAAGACACGAACACTCTTCGCTATCTTGAACCTGCCTATATGGAAAACACTATCTATTCCATTGAAATATCTCTAATTCGGTACTATTGACCTAAATTCGCACTCGCCCATGCGATTTTCACACACTTGGATGAGATGATATCCCACCCTTCCCAGCCTCGGGAGATGACTCGAACTGCCTTGAGCATGAACGAGTGAAGCTCGAACCTGCATAGCCAAAATCGCAGTTGTCTATGCTAGAAAACCACGAAGATGGACCAAAACCTCCCAACCAAATTGCAACCATCACATAACAGGGCATTCTCCACGTACAGACGAATACGACACTCCCAGGTCGCAATACACGTCAAATGCAACACTTCCAGGTTGTTAATCTGTTATGCTTTAGTTGTGTTTTTCGAGTGAATACAGACTCTTAAAATATGTTTTTCAAGTAAAAATAGGCTCCTAAAAAAATAAGAGAGAAATTAAACTTAAATTATATTTATTCTTAACCTTTAAAATAAAATACACATCCTTCAATAAATACAATAGATAGAAGTTATGATTATTAATAAATAATTATTTTAATAAGTAAATATCACACACTTCTTAATTACTCTTAAAAAGAACTAATTGCCTTTGTAAACTATTTAGATGATAGCTTTAAGATAGTTATCACTAATATTCACGTAACATTTTGTCGTCCTTCAAAGTTTACCTTGCCTTTAAGGTGAAGTGGCAATTTTAACTTGATAAGCACCACAAACTTATTAAGCTGTGTAGTGGCAGTCATGGTTGAATCTAAGAAAGCAGAGTTTGAATGTTGAATTTGTGGATTGCTAAAGAGAGAATGAGGGACAAAGCAAAGTGATCGTTGCCACATTTTCTCTGTGTGTCCATTCATCTTAGCAAAGTAAGACTAAAGGTGTTTCATTTGTTTAGAGAATTCTACAAATTGTTGTCAATTTTTTACTTTGAAGTCTACAAATTTATTTACTAATTTTTGAAGTTTCATGATTTTAATAGATAACTTACTCTCAATGAAAATACTGATATTATAATTTAGATATATTTTTTGAATGAACATAAATTTTTGAAATATATTTTTCAAACAAACATAACATCTTAAAAAAAATAAGAAAAAAAATTAGACTTAAATCATATTCATTCCTAACTTTTAAAATAGGATACACACTCTTAAATAAATACAGAAGATAGAAGTTATGATTATTGGATAATTATCCTAATAAGTAACTATCCCACACCCTATAATCACTTTTTAAAAGAAGTAAATATCTTTGTAAATTGATTGGGTGATGGATTTGAGGTAGTCATCACTAATACTCACGTAACACAATCACACCATTTGCAATGTCCCATAGTTTAAATTTGTGAGACAATAAATCTATCATCACACATTTCTTATTGTAAAAATTGTGTGAATTTTTTGAATGAAGCTAATTATGTGTTATACGTAGTCACAAAGTATATACGAACTTAGTTAGACATTCCTTATTTTACATATCATCTAAAACCTACCCTCCTTTGTTAGGATTTGAATTCTTTAACTTTTTTTTTTAATTTTAGTAATTTTTTTTGTATATTTTTATAATTTAATATGTAAATATTTTTTTATTTACTAAATTTTCTTTTTTTCTTTCACTTAAAATTCTCTGCCGTTGCTATGTGTAATTAGCTAAGCACATATATACCTTCTAAACAAGCATCACATGCAATCAATTTAACTCAAAATTTTTTAAAAAATTTTTCCATTTTCAAAACACTTACATGATAAGATTAGACATTTTATAGATCTTCTTCACAAATAACAAAAAAACTTGTTTAATAAAGGCAACGAGCATATATATATATATATAAAATTACATTTTCATATTAACATGATAAAACATAATATATATCGACATATTTTTAAAATTTGTAAACTTTATTTTTTTCTTTCATAACTGTTTCTCTCCCTTAGCTTTTATAGATCACCGTGTGAAATTTGGTAGCCTAAAATTTAGTTGTTGCACTTGGTTTTGTGGAGATAATATACATATCATTAAGGCAACAAGAACAACTTGTATTATGTAGCCATTGAAATTTTAGTTGGTGTTGGGGAAGGAGGGAGGGGGGGAGGGCGCAGTTGGCCCGCTTCACATAAGGTGGATCAATCTCTGATAACAATTGAACAAGGAAAATCATGTTGACACAACAAACCCGAGCCTTCTTTCCTCAAAAGAATATTCAATCTCTTGAACCATCATGTGACCTCCTGAAGGAACTGATGAAGGAGCCGGAGTCATGGCCATGTTCATCGGAACTGACACTGTCGAAGGTGTATTGGGGACAGGAATTGGCATTGCCTTTGGAGTTCTATTCTCTTCATCTACCACAATTGCTGTCTTGGAGGGTGTAGGAAATGCCACATTGTTAAATGCGGTTGTTTTCTGCAACTTCTCACTCGGTATTTCATCTGTGGCATTTATATTGTTAGCTTTTGATGATGCAGTTGAAGATATAGGAGAAAAAGGTTGTCGTGTCATAGAGGATTCAACATCACGAACACTCCCTGAACCATATGAGTGTTTTTTTATAGGCACAGCAGCTATGTCCAAGCCTCTTCGAGCTGCATAAACATTGGGAAACAAATGAATTGCATTCATGCAAGAGTTGAGTTCTAACTGTATTAGCAATAATATAAGATCACGCATAAATTAACATACATCATAGATTCTGTTTGTGTAACTTATGTGAAAACACAAACACAAGGAAAGATCTATGCTAGATATACCAGCAAGAAATTATGGGAACCAGCTGTTGTGGCTTCCTCCCTTCAATGTCAAACAAAAACATGCCTAAACCGTTCCTGGGTTCCACAACCACCCTTACATAAAGAGGACGTTGGAGAATCCGTTGGAGCATCTTCTACTAAAACAAATGAAACATAAAACAGGTATCCAACAATCTTCCAAGGCTCAGTTTTGATGGCAAAGTTGACACATTAACTTTGTCGATGAAGGCTGCTTGTGTTACTCATTTTGAATGGAGAAAATAAACTGATACACTATTAATGAAATCAGACATATATGAAATCCCATTCCTTGAGCAAAGGAAAAAGAAGACAATGAAAGAAAGCATAAAAGCTTGATGTTTTTATGAACATTTTTCTTTTGCTCCACAAGGCTAGGAGCTATAACCTACCCCATTCCATCCAACCCCTCACCCGCTTGAGCCAAAGCCAAGAGTAACAATGAGGAAGAAAAACACAAAAATTGCTTCGTTCCTGTTCTCTCTTTTCAACCAAGCAGGAAGAAAAACACTTATCAAATTCTTACAAGGTGAGCAATCTGCAGCCCAAAACTTGAACTGAAAAAGGTACGCAAAAAGGGAAAAAAATAATAGGAAAATAGTTTACAGAAACTACCTGATGATAAAGATGAAATGTCATCATCCAGGTGACTTAGTTGGTCAAATTGGTGCACTCTGTCACTCTTCCTCGCGGGGCGTGATTGAGTTGCTTTTGAATCAGGTTTTGGAGTTTGAATCATTGCTCCTCCGAGAGAGACTCTTCTACTGGCTGCACCTCCAGTTGACATCCTCGGTGCCTTTTTTACGCTCTGGGGCTTTGAAGGGCTTGGTTTTGACCCATAGAGTGCCTCCTGTTCAGCTATCATTTTCTCCTGAAGTTTCTTCAGGTCCTAAAACATAAATGTAATTTTTGTAACAAGTTATGATGAGACAAACTGTACACAAAGAAAATGGACCACCCAGATTCCAAACTTTTTAAAAAAATTTTTTGGTTTCTTAACTAGAGAAATCTGTTGGAATAACAATTTCAATTCGGTAAGAGGTCCATACCCGCTGCCTGCGACACTCTTGCTCTTTCTCTTGCCGTAATATATTGTACTCTTCGAGCATAGAAAGCAAACGGATCTATCAAGCCATAAACAAGGAAACAGTTTGAAGCATCTTTAGCAACGATATAATAAAATCACTAAATTCACATCTGCAGCAATTTCTTACAGACTAGCTCATTGCAGGTATCTTAGAGATAGTACTTACACCATCATATGTGAACTCAATGCCATTTTCATTTTCCCAAGCAACAGTTTTTGAAGTTAAACCATCTACCATTGCTGTAAACAAAGGACATTTATAGTTATACAGCAACACAAGCAATGCACATTATTGCAAAGTTAACTCCATATGTATAAACGTATAATAACAAAATTAATAAAAAATATGGCTAACAATCAGGATAATAAAATACCTGGAATCTTGTTAACCAAGGTACGAGCTTTTTCAGCTCGCTTGAGAGTAAGATGAGCACCTCTCCCAGCATTGTATCGATTTTCATCCTGGATAAAAATATGAAGTAATCACTAAAGTTTATGGGATACATGATAAGAAATATAAACAAAATGGAGACATTGAAGGCGGATAAAAAAAACTAACCCTGTTGTATTCCTCAAGCCAAGACTCCTCATCACATGCTGCCAACCATTTCTCTACCTTCTCAAGTATTTCTTTTCTGCTAAAAGCTTCTTCTTTGACTTTGGCAATCTGAAACTCAATTTGTTCAAGCACACAAGCAGGGTCTACAGATCCTGCTTACATAAAAAACAAGGATGCAGACATTTATGTTTGCAGTGGAAACAATTGTATTCGTTTCATGCAATATCTCACTTGAAAGTTACCAGATTCTATAGCTTCAACTGCATATTCTACAGTGCTATCTATTTCTGGAACCAAATGCGTCTTTCGACAAATCTCCTCCAGCTCTGTTTTCTTCTTCAATACAAGCTCTTTCATTTTGCTTGATTTGAACTCTTCTAATCTAGAAACTTCTGTCTCAACCTACATGATATTATTACTTCTCGGTAAATTCTGAACCACAAAAATTTAAAAGAAATATCTAATCTTTACCATATTCCTATTGCTTATGACTCACATAATTGATAAATTCCTCTGACAAGGTGTTAGGCTCAGTTATTTCATGTTCTGAAGCAGCTACATTAGAAGTGACATTCTGAAACATCTGTTGCTCCTCAATTGGCGTGTCCATCAAATTCCAAAGCTCCAACATTGTCGTTGCAAGATCTTGGAGCTGCCAGACCATACATGATTTACAACTATTAGTTATTTTTATTATGTATTAACCACAAGAAAGTGCTCAAAAAAGTGGCTGCGTTAGTATCCAAATCAGTCTTTACCTTCTGCATTCTCAGTAATTTTACTTGCCGTAGTTTCTGTATAGCAACAGCCAGTTGCTGGATTGTATCATTACTTACACTCCAAGATCCTTCAGAATCTCCTAAACTAGGATGAACTTCACTAACAGTCTGCTTAAAGTCTAAACCAAGCACTGAGCAAAGAGAGTTTAAAGTATACAGGTGGTCCTGGACCTTCATGAGACGATCACTCTGAAAAATACAAGCACAATAAGTAATAAAGAAAACCAAACACAGATGTTAAAATTTCATGAAACAGAAAGAAAAAATGAAAAGGAAAATTACGGACCTTCTCCTTTTGAAGAGCATGCAACTGTCTGTGCAATTCTTCAAGCTTTCTCAAGGATAAATCTGTTTCATCTGCAACAATTTTGGCTGTAACATACTCGCTGGACCCATAGATCTCATTTGATATACTTTGTATCTGCTCTTGGACTTCTATGAATTTAGTTCTTCGGTCAGACTTTCTTTTCTGCATCTCCTCCAGCTCTGGTAGAATTCTTCCAAGCTCTTCCCTCAAGTTTCCAACATTATGATCAGACTAAAAATACGAGAGAGAAAGTGAGAAACAACCCTCCTTAGTAGTGTTACTAGTGATACGAAAAATAAATAATCTCGGCAGCAAAAAGCTTTATAACTCAAAACAATAGCAACTAAGTTACCTGCTTAGTCTTTTAAGCTATATGATTTTTTGACAAGAATGCATATTATTCCTCTTTACGCAACTGTTACATTTGATACATAGTAATTGTATTTAAACAGTATAAATAAAATATTAATAAGATTTTAAGAAAAACTAGAAAGCTATAACTTCATAATTGTTGCTTTATCTTAAATCCAGCAAGCAGCGGCCATACTAAATAGATTATTCCAGCTAAGCATATTTGCTTCAAATTATTGCCAAAGAAATGCTGGCATTAAACACAACTTCATTTAATTATGCTCTACCATCCACCATTTAAACAGTATACAGAAACGGCCCAGCACATCAATCAGCAAAACATAAAATATCCTCATCAAAAAATAAAATGATCAGGTTAGTTCCGACCTGCCTAATATGTACCGGTCGCTCTCCCATTGCCGAACAGATGGCTGCTAGTTCCGCTTCAGAGTCAGCAATTGCCTGCCTTAATTGAGCTCTATTCCGATTTGCCTGATCTACCTTCCTTCTGTACACCTCTAGACACTCTTGTTCGAGCTCAAACAGCATTCTATCTCTTTCAGTCTCGGACTCCCCAACTTCATCCCATATTATCTGATTTTCAAAAATATATCCAGACGAAAAATGAAATTATCTCCAACTGACGATACACGAAGGGATAATTCACTGAATATTCTGTCAACCAGTGGTAGGAGTATTAAGAAAGATTAACTGCAGCAAAATCATATGTATACCTGAAGTTCATAAAGGAGTGATCCACATGTTGTTTCGACTTGCAGAAGCGGATCATTTTGGGGTTTAGACATTGTGGAGCACCTATATCTGCCAGAACAATTTCTCTTAAAACATTTAGAAGATCAAATCATATGAAACTCGAAAGACACAGAGTTTCATTCTGTTTCGACTAGGAACCACTAAAATCTAGTAGGGATTTACTAGTAGAAAAAACATTAGAAGCAAGACAGCATGCTCAAATTGTGTCTTGGGTCTCGCTCTAAAAATGCTATTACAACAAGAAGTACCACATAAGGATTCTAATTCCGTAGTCAACAAATAAAAGAAGCCATCACTGATCAGTCTCATCGTTTAGGGCTCAATATATGTATACGCACGCTAAATGAAGTAATATGATCATATAAACTCGTTGCTAAAGAATGAATTGCAAGACAGGCAGCGTCTACTATTATCTTTACCAGACAAACACTTTTGAAACCTGAGACCCACACCTTAGTCACAAGCACTGTCCTTGAATTATTAAAAAAAAAAACTCTAGAGAACTCAGCATCACGATCTTCACCGTAATTACACAGTTTTCTGCCATTAAATCTGATATGGAGATACGTCACAGCATTGATGTCGGCAGGAAGAAACTGGAACATAATTTTAGAGAAGAACGAGAAGGAAAAAGACAGACTCTTCTATTCAGCAACGAGAATAGCCTACCAGAACGCGAAAAGGAGAGAGAAGTTTCGACGACCTTGGACTGGTTGAAGATGGCTAAATTTAGTGAGCTCTAAGTTTCTCGGTTTAAATTAGAAATTTCGCGGTTTCTATTTTCGTCATTCTCCGCGGCAACCAAATAGACGGGAGGAAGAAAAATTAGAACGCAATAAAATATCTACGTACTGACCTGAACTAGAGATCGGTGACTGTTTCGTGCTCGGACTTTCTTAGAAGATGAATTTTCCCGAGATAAAGAGTTTTCCTGGGAAAATAATCGTCGTTCTGGAAATGTAAGTATAGATTAATTTGAATTGAGATGAGAAATTAGAATGTGAGTAGAAGAGAGAGTGAGAAGGGAAAGGAAAAAATTGTAGCCGTTTGAGGAGAGGGGACCGTTGAAGAGGGAGTTGGATTCTCTAAATTTTTTGTTGAGTAATTTTGATGATTTTTTCCTTTTATTTTTTTATTTTAAATAAATTTATATTGTAAGTAAAATATAATACAAACAAAAATAGAAAATCGTTAAAATTACAAGTAAAAAAAATTAAGGATCTAAACCGCTGCATTGGATTTGATTTGGTGTATTGATTACAGTTACTACAGATTGTTTATTCTTTTAAAATAATTAAATAAAATAAATTCCGGGAACGAACAAGATTTGAATTTCAAATTCGGAAGAGAGAGAAAAAAGAGAGGAGGAGACGTGGATCACCTGTTACTAGTTATAAAACTGTAAAGTAGACCCACCAATCACTCTTTGCAACTTTTTCAAATTAGATTACTTTTTTTAAAATACAAGATATTCAATTTAGTGTTCATGAACAAAAAAAATTAAGAATGTAATTTGAACTAATCTTAGGAGAATAGGTGGCTTGGCTTACATAATTCTGAGCCCTCAAAATTAGCATATGAAGTAAACAGATATTTTCGTTCTTAGAAAAAATCATGTGCCCATTTAATTTAATTTTTAATTCTTTCTAATTCATTTCAATTTGATTCTCTACTAAAAATTTTACCAACTACACTAACGAGCAAATTTTCAATAAATGAACTATTAGCATTTGTATATTAAAAAAAATAAAAGTTATACCAATTAAAAATATTAAAATAAATTAATCTACTTTATCCTGTAATTAAACAAGACAAGACAAAATAAACTTGACCCATTTTAACATCAACCATGTCTTGTTTCATTTTTTAAAAGATATTTTAGGAGCAGTATGACTTAAGTCTAAAATATTCAGAAAAATATTACTAAACAAATTTTAATTTAAGAACAGTTCATTAAAATGTAATTAATTAAAATTATATACCCAATGCATTTGTAACTATTTGGACATTATTAACCACATGTTCGATAAATTGTGCCCAATTTTTTTTGCTAAAATACAATAAATTCCCTGCAGCATTAGGCCATATTTTCTGAATAGATTAAGCAGGTGATGGTTATCTGCACTTTGTACATGAATTTAAAGAAAATAACTAAAGGAATCTTCTACTTCAATGCATTCCTCTCATTCAAAGGGTTCTTCCTCTTTATCCTCTCTCCCCTTCCTCAGCTGGTTCAAAGACAAAGATGGATCACTGCTTGTGTGGGTAGAATTTTGTGGACTTCGACTATAGGGTCATTGAAGTGGAGCTTAAGGGCTCATCACTTACTGGCTTCAAAAAATCATCCTTCAAAGATGCAAATGAAAATAAAGGAGTTGACAGCCTTACCATGGCATTATCATTGCCAACTCCACAGAATTTTGATGCATAAAAAACACATCACACTCAACATAGTCTATAAGTCCAGACAAAAGATTGTCATCAGTGGCAACTCTAGACAGAATATATCAAGCATATCATACATTCATGCTAAAGACAAAAGCAGAGCTGTTTAGCATTCCACAATCTAGAAAACACTAATACAGGGATGCAAATGACATGTGAATCCTAATCCTGAAAAAAAGGAACAAGGATGAAACTTTGGACGGAGGAAAAATGGCAGAAGTCAATCCATTAAAATGGTACATCCAAAACAAGAAGTATAAAACAAACAGAAACAGTGAAGATGGAAATAAAAAAATGCTGTGCTTTTCATAATGCCAGTTTCCACATATAAAGGAAGCCGATAGTAACAAGACATCAAACTAGAGCAAGATCAAACCAATAACAAGCTGTCACTGATCATTCTGTACATATTTCAGATGGAAATGCACGAGCACACATATTATATATACTGCATAATAAGAAATATACACAAATCTAGTCCGCATTATGTATGCAACCTTCAATATAAAAAATGACATAACCAGCTTACTTCTCCACTACCACAATCCATTCTGCCTGACAAAGTTAGTTCAAATGAAGAGACAATTGCGATGCAAGGTTATGAAACAAGTCAAGAATATTAAATTGACAATAAACAAACAGTTTACACTTTGTCAGCTACAACAAAAATGTATCAGTATTTTGACATGACAGAAATTTCACAAATGAAGAATATAATTGACGCTTGACCATGATGAGAACAAATTAGACCTTCGAATAGATTTCTGCAATGCACGCAAGTACACACACACATATATGGTTGGCCAAGAATTCCTATTGAGGGATATAAATATGTTGGCAATACTTAAAATCTAAACAAGAAAATTTATAGCTGGCATAAGGTGGTAAAAAATAGCACGTCTAGAAGAAAATCAAAAATAAATTTCAGAGTCAAACAAAAAAAGTGAGAGAAGACAGAATATAGACTGTATCTTTCAATAGAATATACCACTTGATGATTGCCCCTCATAATGTTCTACTTATATCACTTGCTATGTTGGTGCCAATTACACACTAATAAACAATCACTACAAGTACCTCATCAACAAAAAAAAAAAAAAATCACTACAACCAAATCAATACCTATAAAATAAATAAGTAGATGAAGAGAAAGAAATCTACAGTTCTACAAGATTTAACGTGATTATCAGAATCAGATCTTATTTTATATTGAACATACAACAGAACTAAGTCACAAAGATATTTAGCATTTTTAAAAGTACTGCCTACAGATGGATTTCAATAGTTGAAACATAAGCAAGCAGCTGATCCTCCCTATACTTTCAAGAATTAGTTTCTCTATATTTTACTTAATTGAATTGAGGAAGAAAAAAAAAAACTGGAACAATGTTACCCTAAGCACTATGATTTCTACATTTTTATATCTACGTTTTGCCTACAACATATAATTTGAAACCGATTTCAAATCATGCAAAAATTTCTACTCAATTTGAGACTGATATCAAATAGTACATTGTAGGCAAAATGTAAGTTAAAAAACGTAGGGGCTATTTTCCTCTTACCCATCCACCAACAAGCATATTTCTGCACAAGTAACCCTTGAGTGTAGAAGCCCAACATGCAGCTTATTGTCAACCAGGAAAACAAATAATCTCATGATGAGCTACCACCTTCATATTCTCTCCTAATTATTTCAAAAACAAGCTCATTCCAGGTATCTACAGGACCTGGCATGCACCAGTGCAAGCAATCCTGTGGTGGGGGCCTTCCATCTGGGCCACGTTGTGTAATCTTATTTGGGTCAGGGTCCCTGTATGGGCCAGGATGACCATCATGGCGGTATTCAAAGGCTTCAGTGATATCCATCAACCTCAACTTTGATCTATTTGCTGCCTTCTTATTGCACGGTTAAAACCTGAAATTTGTTGGTTATGCATTGTATTTGTATGTCCATTTTCCACCAATTCACCAAGCGCAAGAGGCTTAACCTTTCCAGTGCATGATCCACCTGTATTCCAGGCCCCTCCCTCATAATGATCAGGTGAATAGGAACGTAAAATTGTGAGCCCTGTGTAGTTTGGATGTGTAACAAGAGCAGAGAGAATTGTTTCAACTGATATTCCATGTGCTTCTACACTATCAATCTTCATAGGCTGAGACTTATCTGGCCACCACAACTGTCCCCCCACTATTTCATTGTTCAAAATATAAACAGACTGCTTGGCAAACCAATGGCCAGAAGAAAGAATAACCACATCAAACGTTGGGATAAATTCCATCAACTTCTCTTCAGGGGCATCAAGAAAAAGCTTCTCCACACCAGCTGGAGCAAAACCAAATGGTTCAGGATTGTGTTTGACAAGCCATGAGGACCATATCCGGACAATCATTACAGATGTAGACCTGAAAAAAAATCGCTGCATGTTGCGATTCCCCCGATTCTTGGGTACCTCAACCTGAAAAGTTCCATATTTTTCAGTTAAGTATCTCACAATGAAAAATGAAACTCACACACATGCAACATGCACACAATAGGACACACATGTAGAAAACACACCCATATAAAGTCAAATGCTTTCTGATCACTCACAAGCAAATGAAATCATTTCATTACAAACATAGCATAGTACAGCAGTAAAGCCACATGTAAAGACAGGACTGACCATATTGTGCCCAGCTATATAATTTGGCTGGGCCAAGCCATGGTAGGCATAAGTTTCTCAAGCAAAGTTAGGCCTGAGAGTGAGAAACTACCCCCCTCCCATTTAAAAAAAAAAAAAAAAAGGATAAGCAAAAAATGTCAAGATGGATACACTTCATAACACCAGTGTCTTTACCTCCTCAACATGCACATTAAGCACAAACTCCCCAAATATTAACTTTTAAGAAATAAGCCATAGCTTCAGAATGCCATAAGACATCTGATTTTCCAACAGGGCTAGCAGTTACTTTCAGGCAAGTGAAAGGCAGAGACATTATTTTCATAATGTTCCAAGTTTGAGTCAGGGTTGCATGTCACTGTGGCTACAATGTTACTTTATAATTCGAGTACAGAACCATACAAGAATTAACCTACACATGAAAGCAATGTCATGAAAAACAATGCAATAAATTCTAACAGAAGCAGAGATAAGTATGAAGTATTATGAACTACATCTCTACAATGATACAAGAATATTGGCAGGCAGCTATCTCTTCTGTTTCTTTAAAGGCCAAACTGAGCAACTTGCAGTCAATATAGACGTTTCAGGCTTAATTTCAAATGAAAAAGAAAAATAGAGAAGAATCACATCAAATTTCTCCTTCCTTGGTCGTAACCAATATTCCACATTTTGAAAGTACTCCACTTTAACGATCCAGCAAATTTTTTTTTTAAATAAAAAAAACTATGCAACAATCAAGAGAAGATATGACAATGGGAAGTGGCAAAGAGAGAATCTTCATTTGGCAGAAAAAGATTCCTAACATAAATGAAGCACGGGCAGCCAACTTCATCCAACATTTGTCACAGGAAGGATGAGGAAAGAGGTTGTTGTCAATTGTTTCTTTTCTATGGATCAGGAATATTCCCCAAATTATGATGTGACTCAACGAGTGAATTGCTCTGCCTCATTGCATATAATTTAATTTGTCAAGAAAAACAGACCGACAAGGAAAAAAAAAATAACCTGCCAGAGAATACACAGCATTGATTCCATCTGGTTTCGCGCTACTGAATCGCCAATGAAAGCCAAAGTCTTCCCGCTCATCAGCTCCAAAAATTTCTTGGGGTCAAAGCGTGGTAAGTCACACTGAAAGGGCTTCCAACGCCAATTCTCATAATCCCTGTCAGGCCTCCCATTACCTTGGCAGTTCTGCATCTGCGTCAACACAGGGCATGAATTATTTGTGTATAAAGGTCCAGATGGATCATGTATCCAATTCCCATGGTACAGATCACAGCCTACACAATATACAAAGGAAAACACCACTTAAAATAATCAAAAGATACATAGCATAACGTCAAAGAATATAGATTAAAGAAGAAAATACTTATATACAAGAAATTTTTAGCTAAGCAGATAGCAACTTCTAATAATTTACAAACGTTGAGCACATTAAAAAGGATGTAATGCCCTTTGAAACTGATGACATCTCCCCCTCTTAAAGAATGATCATTGAGAGTGAAATCATTAGTTCAAAACCAAAACAGTGTTTCTTTACCTATCAGTATCTGTGTCTTATTAGCTGACCATATACATGCTACGCAAAGCTATAATATAGCATAGTGTTAATAAAAAATGTTTGAGAATAATAAAGGGAGGGTTTAATTATATGTCTCATGTTTTCTTGCAGCACTCCATGTAGCTAAATACTGCACATTGAAGTTTATATGACCAGTACAAAAAGATACTTTTCAAAACTTGATCTACTAATTTTGTATATGGTATGTGAATTCATGTGAAGTCTTCAAAAGCAATTCAAAGTCATTGCCAATTAAAATTAAGGACTTCAACCAAAAAACAGGAAGGTCACTGCACAAGTATATCCATTGATATAGCTGCTTTTAACAACTACACTTCAGCACTTTTATTTTAGTTAATATAAGAAGGCTTCATAAAGAAAGGGAATACAGAGGAGGATCCTCCTAAAACAGAAAAAAAAATCCAGCAAAAGGAACAAAAGATGAGAAAGACATGAGATCAAGAGAGTGGTCCAATCCTTCTGCATGTCTTATGTAGAGAAACCCCTGAAAAATCCAATATACTCGCATTATGCTCAACAAATTCACCACAAACCAGCAAAAAGAGCACAACTCTATAACATCTTTAACTCCATTCTACTATCAAAATCTCTACACAAAACAGGGAACATAACCATCCAAGTTAGGTGGACATACCCAAAGCTCGCCCAATAAAACAAACAACTTAAGCCACCTCACAATACAAGACGAGATGACTGCTGGTATTCAGAACTTCTGAAGCACATCATACTAGCCCTTATCACCTCTAGTATTTTTTTTTTTTGGGTCTTACTTTTGATATATACTTCATTTATAAAACTCCCTTTTTTTTTTCGCTTCTGGAAATGAAAAATATGAAAGATCAATTCAAAAGAGTCTAACAGAGAGTTTAGCACCATAGTGGCATCGAAAGGACAGTTGCCTCCTGAGAAAAATGTTGTGGACCTTGTAGTAAAATCTCTTCCAAAAATTTGCATCCTAGGCACACTAGACAGTTGCAGACATCAAAACTCGACATCATCTTTCCTTCCTTTTCTAATGATTTCAGATATCGCTTAGACACCCCTACTCAAAACTTAAACAAAGACACACCAAGAAACTGGTTGAAAATAGGGATCTTATTTAAAACCCTTATTCCTATTCATAGACAAACATTTGGCTCACAACACCACCTTCACTATATCATTGTCTAATGCAGCGATAGATCTTCTTCTGGTCACAAATAAATTCCCCTTACTGAGTGCCTCTGAATCATTTTTTTTTTTTTTGTGGTTTGGGAAGGAAGCATAAAGACAGGACACGAAACTGATACAACACAACATAGACATGGTGATATGACAATATTCTAAAAAAACGGATACAGATGTGGCTAAATGCGATATAAGAAAATCAAAAAATAATATGAAAGTTAAATTTAGAAGCCTACTACCAAAGATAAATGTGATATAGAAACTCATATTTTAACATAATAGCAGTCGTATATATACTATTCACTCACACTTCAGAAAGGAAACCAACCAGTTTGGGGGTGCAGAAGTGCAAGTGGGGTCTTTAGGTGGAGTAGAGGCTGGTGTTGGTGCCTTTGGTGGGGCTGGGGCGGGTGTGGGTGCCTTTGGAGGTGCAGCAGTTGGTGTTAAATTAAAAAAAAAAATCACAGGATACTGGTTCGGTGCATGCCGTGTCTGTACTTCTTCCTAGGTAATTGGGGAAAGCCACCTGAATAATCAGGACAGCATTGAGCCCCCAATACGTGGGTCTCCCAAATGGCTGTCTTAGGAGCTCACCTGGGCAATTCCCCATGATATAACTCAGTACATATCATAATCATAGGGGGTCGGGTGTGTGCATGCATTTATTAAGAACAAGCCTCTATCACTCTCATTTCCTTGTTAAAATTTAACCAGAGTCCAGACATATGATGAACAAGCATCTAATGATACAGGCTGCAATTGCAAGTCATGTGCCATACAAAGTAATAAAACAAAATTACTTCTGACATTTTGACTCCAAAAATTGTCCAAAAGAAAGCAAAATAAAGAAAAACGAAACAATTTAATGTTAAAATTGATTATAAAAGAATAAAAGTAAATAGAATGATAAGTTGGTATAAACTTGTGTAAGGTCAAAAGATAACAAATACAACCTGAATCAGCTGAACCAGCACTGGTTGTGTTATTTGGCTTGTCAAATGAAAGTGGTATTGCTGTTGATATGGAATCAGAAGGAGACATAAAGGTATCATTTGCAGTAGTACTTATAGCTCTGGACTTATTTGTCAAAACCATAGACAATGGTTCATCAATTCTAATATTACCCGTCACATTAGAATTGGTCCCACCCTTAGGCTCCACCTTCTGCATTAGATCCAAAGAAGCTGCTGTAACAGTTGAAGTCAAATTAACTTGTAAATTGGGTTGGTTAGGGAAACTACTATTAACTACATTTGCACTGTCGCCAATTGAAGTCATGGATGCTTGTGAATTAGCAGCAGTTGCACCAGAAGTTTCTAAGGCATTCACCTCCTTGGTTTTTTGAAATTTTGGTGGAGTAGATTCACTAAAGTGAATATCAATATTAGTTTCATTGACTGGAGAGACTGACAAATCAAACTTTCCTGAACTATCTACACCATAGAAGTATCCTTGAACTGTGGCACCAATTGGGTATGATGCAAGAACCCAGGAAGCAAAAATTAAAAATATCGCGAGTGCTCCAATTGGAACTGCAATCCAAGAAAGAGACCTTGGATGGGAAGACATTCTGGGAGAACCTTTGGGAGCAACCCAAGTCATGGCTTTATTAAATCAGCAAAGCTCTACACTGAACAGTGAATCATGAGAGCTTTGAGAGCAATAAAAATTATCTAAACTGTAATCCAACAGAACTTCTAGTATTGAAAATCAAGAAGGTGATCAATTTCCAAGAGCAGTCCTGTTATATACACAATAAACAATAATCAAGGAATGGATATGATCAAAAATTATGAGTGAAATGTGCTGAAGTATAGATTGAAGCGGAAATATCACACTCAAACACTTGTTTTTGCAACCCATTAACTTCAACAATTTGAAGAATAACAAAGAATCGGCATTGAGTTTCAAAACTTAAACCCCATCAATTAAAAAAAAAAAAACACAGTTTTCCACGAAATGGAAACCAAAAAAATACCGCATTGGGATTCTTTAATGAATGACAATAAACCTTTGAAGAAATATCTGCGAATTAGAATTAAGAATAGGCTCTTACTCGCAAATCATCTGTATGATTGCTGATGAAGGAGAATGGCAGTAACTAGAATCTGGATGCGAATTCGACCGAGAAATTTATGTTCCAAAGGGAAACCAAATATCGATTACGACTTTTGCCTCTTTTTATGCTTGTCCGCTTGCACAAGGGAGCGACATCCATGACAAATTACTCTGAGAGTGACCATGTGCCCCTTTATCCTCGACTTAAATTCATTCTTTGACGGTTGGAGCACAAGGATGAAGCCTCGTTACTTCATTATTTTATTGCTCTCCCATGTATATAATTTTCTAAGGAGAAAGGTAGGCATGTCAAAACGGGTCGGTTCGCCCTGACTCGCAAAAGTCTGCAATCAGGCGGGGCGAGACAGGCTGGCCCGCATAATTAGCGGGTTAAAATTTATCTAACCCAACCCTCTCCGCGGCGGGTTGCGGGTTAGGTGGGCTAACCCATAAAAAATTAAAAAAATAAAAAATTTATTAAAAATTCAAATTTTTAAATGATAGTAAATGAGTAGTTAAATTTAATACACTAATTTTAAAATAATTACAAATAAATACAATCAAATTTACTTTTTAATAACATACCTAAAAGTATAACCTGAATTTAGCTTGTAATGAATTATAAAAACATTAATTCTACTTATAAAATTGCTAATATATAACATTATTTTTTAGGCAAGACTTCAATAATATTACTAACATACATGCACAACAAAACATGTGCCTACAAAGACATAAAGGTCATATTCCCATATATGACAAAGTCTAACATTGATGTTGTTCAAAATAAACTACATGCTAATTGAAAATAGAGTTATGCTATTATACATTTATACCATTATTTTTATATATGCAATGCTTGAGTTTTACACCTTAAATTATGATAACATAAAAGCTGAACAACTCAATACAAATATAAAGATAATATTTTCTGCTTCAAAAAATAATATATAAATGTGGTATTGATGATAGCTATGTAACAACACAAGTTTTATATTATCATCTAAATGATTCAGAATGAATTGTTGCATAGTATAATAATTTGTCTTCTCTTTAAACTCATAAATTTTTACTTGTCTTTTAACTCGAAACTTTTTAAAAATTCTTTTGTCTCTACGGTCACCTATAAAATCATACATTATACATAAGATATTCAAAATATAAGAAAATTATATCTAAACTGTATGAGGATCTTGCTTAAATTACATAATCCAAATTGAAACTAAATGACAATCATTTGAATTGTTCTCCTCTTCTAATGCATATCCATTGATCTTGTTGTCATAATAATATAACTTACAGTAATTTCTTAAAAGTTAAAACTATTTTAAATAATATGTCATTTTTAAAAAAAATTAAAATTAAATTAAAATTATGCGGGTTCAACCCGCCCCAACCCGCAGGTTATGCAGGTGCGGGCTAATTTACTCGCGAATAAATGGCCCACCTATATAGTAACCCAACCCGCCCCTTATACATTGCAGAGCGGGCTGGCCCGGCGGGCCAAGCCCGTTTTGACATCCCTAGAGAAAGGTCATTTTTGTTCTTTTATATAATTTAGTTATTTAATTTTTAAGTTAAATAAATTATTTTTTATAATTATAATTAAAATAATTTAATTTTTATAAATAAAATTAAAATAATTTAATTTTTTATTTATTAAATATTTTTTAATATAATAATAATTAATTGATAATAACTTAAATCTTTTTATTTTAAAATTTTAACACTTCTTTTTACATAAAATTATTCACTCTTTTATTAAGTATCAAGTTTTAATTTTATGTATTTTAATAATTTATATAATTAAAATATAAATTTATATAATGACTACATTATATTATAAAAGATAAAATAAAATTTAAATTATCAATAAGTTAGATTATATAAAAAAGAATTAAATAAATGAGAATTAAATTATTTTAATTATGATTATTAAAAAATTAAATTATTTAATTAAAAAATTAATTACTTTTTAAAAAGTTAAAAAAAAAATCCTTACTCCACTTCTCTATAACTTGTTCTTCTTATTTATAAAATCACTCTTGAAATAAATTAAATTATATAAAAATTTTATTTTAAACAATTTAAATTATTAAATTATAATTTCATAAATTTAACATTCAACATAAAATTTTGTGAATTTATTATGAATCTTTTAGTAAATACATTATTTTTCATACAAATAACTAAACACACCCATACAAATAACTAAACATCATCTTTCAACTGATTGGCAATCCGTTTTCTTGGAGGGTAATTCATGTGCAGGCTGCCCGGCAAATTTAGGAGTATTTAAGATTAACGTGAACTGATTGGAGTGGCAACAGTTTAAATATTTTAAGTAAATTGTCATAAACTTAATTTAAATTTTATATATAAAAAAATTTATTCGCTTCAATTTTTATAATATTTCAAAAATATTAACTTCTATCTTTTGAATAGTAGATATTCTAAAAACATCTAAAATAATAATTTATAAATTCATTAATTTGTGTGGATTCAGCAATTTAGTATATATAATTAAATAAATTTCATGAGTTGACTATTTTATTGTATAAATTAAAAAATTAAAAAATATAATAAAAATAATGGACAAAACTTTAATTAATTATTTTATGTTTTTCTCTACCTTGTCTAATATAGACTTAATTGTATCCATACTATTTATAGTATGCAATTTGATGTAATTTTATTTTTTATTTTAAAAATCTACAATCAAGTTCCAACCTTTTATGCAAGATTAAATATTGTTTATATAGATTACCAAAATTAAATTGAACTATGTGAAAATTAAAGGGTTTCATGGATTAATTCAACCTATTTTAATATAGTTCTTAATAAAAGTTAATATTTTCACATATTAAAAATCAGAATTTAAATAACAAAGTTATTTGTAACTAAGTCCATATATGTGATGATTAGTATATTAATTAAATCACTTTATATAATTGTTTGTTACAACATTAAAAATAATAAAACTTGAGCATAATTTCCTAAATGGTACGTTTAAGGGGAAAAAAGTAATCTCTCTGTTACTCTAATCTTAATTTCACATAATTTTTATTTAATTAAATTTAAATTAATAAATTAATAAAATTTATAAATTAAATTATAATTAATTAAATTTAAATAATTATTTATAATATCTCACAAACTAAAACAAAAGACTGATTATCTTTAAAAAAATGACTAATTAATTAAATTTAAATAATTATTTATAATATCTCACAAATTAAAACAAAAAATTGATTATCTCTAAAAAAAATGACTATCTAACTCTCACACACCAAGTGGTGTGACCGGTGAGTCGTGGGAGAAGTTTCCAAGAAAAAAAAAGAAGCACACGTGCACGGGGCACTTGGTAGAGGAGCGCGATCTTTGTCTGAATCGTGAATGTCTGTTCCAAGGCTCGCTCTCAGATAATCCGCCAACAAAACCAGACCTCTGAAGAAAGCAAAATCCTCCATGACAACAGGCGCAGCCTCTTATCTACTCCTATCACTGCCAGAAAACCCTTCTCTCTAATTCGGTTCTCTCTCCCAACCGGCCAATACTGCTCATATGGCTGCCATTTCCATGCTATCTTCCTCTCTACCCACAATTTCTTTTCATGCTTCCCATTCCACCTCTTCAAAGCCCAGCCTGCTACCTTGCTCTCTTTCTCTGAGCTCTTTATTTGGAATTAAAAGTACCATTCGATGCTCCAATTCATATCGTTTCGTCCCCAACAAGTATTGCCGTGCGACATCCGCTACCGTGTCGTTTAGTCTCCCAACAACGTAGGTTTCTCCTCACTGGTAAACCCTAACGGAGATGGGTTTCTCAAATTAGTTTCCTGGTCATCTGAAATTTTCTGTCTTTTTAATTTTTGCAGGCATCCCCAGACGGCTACTGCTGAGAAGCTCCCAAAGTGAGTTAGCCTTCTTACTTTTTATCTGACTGTTTGTATCTTGATTTGAGATATATTTGATTAAGTGGGCTTTAGATGGTCGGCGAGGGCGATCAAATCATTTGCAATGGGGGAATTGGAAGCGAGAAAGCTCAAGTATCCGAATACTGGAACCGAAGCCCTGCTCATGGGTACTTTAGTAGAAGGTTTGCTGCAGTGAACAAATTTTTAAGTTGCTGTAATAGCTTGCTCATTGTCATTTTATAATAAATTGAGTGCATCTGGCATTGAATATCTTCAATTGCCATCAAGTGAATGCATTTTAATTGATGTCTTTTGCTTCGTTGTTATTTTCATGACTACATGAGTTCACTTCTGATCCGAATTTGCACATCTTAATATCTATGTTCCTACTTGTGAATAAGAAAGGCTGTAAAAAGATGAATTCTAATGTTTTGTCAAAGTAGCGTAGTTACTCTTACTCAGTCCAGCAAAATTTACTTGGGAATTTATATTTCAAGATCCGTGCAGTATATTTCTATTCTGATATATATTATATATGAGTAGAGAGTAGTCAAGTTTGGTACTTCATCTCTTTCTAATCTGGTTATAGTTGAATCAAAAGTTTGGACAAAAATTATTTAGTAAGTAGCATTCTTTGTATCATAATGAACACTAGCATATATTCAGAATAACTGTTAAAAACTGACCACTGACTGGGAAGTGGTCCTAGTTCTTTCTTCCTTTGTGCATGATTTACCAATTGGTAGAATAATTTAAATTGTTACTGGTGTTTAATGATAAGCTTTCACTTGTGAAAAGGTAAAAGAAAAAGAAAATGAGAGACATGCCATTCTTGAATGGACAAAAAAGAACAACATGGGTTCCTGACTTTAGCTAACATGTATTTTCATACTACTTTTTGTTGGATGTGCTATTGACTTTTTTTCTGGTCACATTCTAAATGTAATAATTGTTCTTTTCAACTATGATTGCAAACAATTAAATCTGCACTTCTAAAATGTGGACTGGTTTAACTTTGAGTAGAAAGTTTCAAATCAGAAAATTATTGTAGTTTACTGCCATCCTGTCGTCTAGTTTTCTTAATTCATGCTCCTTGTCTATTGCCATAGAAAGACATATATGGGCCAAACTTGCTTACAAATTCATGATGGCCCTCAGGAAGCTTGAATTTCTCCTGAGGATTAGATAGTTTATATCTTATAGTATGTAACACATAACTCATACAGCACTCCCTGGACTGTCATGTTAGTGCCTATTCCTAGGGATTTCTGCGGAATTCTTAATCTAAGATAATTGCTGGATTGGAGAAAGTGGGAGAATAAAGGAAAAAGTGTAACTTTTGATGTCCTTTTCAAAATGAATAACGTTAGCAAGATGCTATCATATTGGTCTCAAAAAGCTGTTGTGTTAAGAAGTTGATCTGCATGAATCAATATGTTTCTTGCTCTGTAATTTACATCATACCCATTTGGTCCGCAATTTTATGCTTAATCAATTTTTTATTTTTCTTTTAGGAACAAGTAAAGCTGCAAAATTTTTAAGAGCTAATGGAGTTACTCTTTTCAAGGTACGAGAAGAAACAGTGGAGTTACTTGGAAAATCTGACATGTATTACTTTAGCCCTGAGCATCCTCCATTGACTGAACCGGCTCAGAAAGCCCTCGATTGGGCAGTTGATCATAAATTGAAGTCAGGTATGCCTGGTTCTCTTGATCAGGTTATTATGAGATATATGTATTAACATCTATTAGTCTTATGCCACAAACCAGATAATTGATAAGTTAGATTCATAATTCAGTTTGGAATTTTTTATTTTTCAGAACTTTATTCTTCTATTTGTGATGTAGGACGGCGGGTAGGGTTAAGGAGTCCCTTTTCAGTGTAGAAACAATATGGAGACTGGAAAAAAGTTGTGTTTGAGTTAATTATTGCATGAAACGAAATTTCTTGGTCAATTTGTGAAAATTATTGATAACATCTTCTACGTAAAATGTGACAATTATCTTTTCAGTAGTTCTTGTTGAAGAGTGATAAAGTTATTAATACGAATTCCTCATCAATTGCATCCAGCTTTGGTAGGTTTGCAACTTCAAGTTTCAAGCAATTGCGTATGCATTCTGTGATTTGAGCTTGTGATTGTGATAGTTATACAACTTGGATCTATATCTTACTTCCTAGAAATCATCGTACTGCACTTGTTGATTAGCATTTTTACTTACTAGAATAATCACATAAATGATAAAATGCAGGTGAAGGTGGGGAAATTACTGTGACACATTTGCTTCTTGGAATTTGGTCACAAGAAGAATCAGCAGGTCACAAGATATTGGCTGCTCTAGGCTTCGATGATGAAAAAGCCAAAGAACTTGCTAAAGCAGTATGTTCCAAGTTTTGTTGCCTTGACCTCGAGTGACTAATGACTTATGACTCTTCAGTATCAATGTAAATGTGTGTTTTGTTAAATTTGCAGATGGATGGAGATGTTGATCTGAACTTCAAGAAGCAAGCTTAAGATATGTGTTGCAATAACAGTTCATTGATGCCTTTCAACCCTTGCTATTGCAAGTTGAAGTTCCAGTATAGCAAATTAACTGTATTCCCGAAATTGCTTATCAACAAGGAAATGTCTGCATGAATGTGCTTATGGTTTTAATTCCAAATGCTGTTTTGTACCGATAGGAGATGATGTGATTTGCATTCTTTCCATGCAACTTTTATAGAATTCCAATTTTCAAGCATTTTGTAATACTGGAATTACAGTCTCACTCTGCTTATCTCTGCTTGTAACTTTGTCTCTTCTTTTGACATTGAGTTGTATCTCTTCATTTTCTTGACATGTGAAGCTTTTATTACAAAATTAAAAGTACTGGACCCTCAAAACCTTATGATATGTTAGCCAAAATCACCTTCAGAACTCAGATGGTTGCCTGACTTTAACGTCAATTTATCTAACAAATACGCGTCTAAGTTCATCTGCTCTGCCAGTTAATCAACCCTCAGTTGGTGCAACTCCTCCTAAATTGATTATACGTACCCTTTCTGTACCTCCTCTTCCCATTTCTTGAATTTCATTTATAGGAGAAGCTTTTCTTTCTCATTTGCCATCATTTGGAGAAAGATTGTTGGGTTGGCAATACCTACTTGAGCCACCCAATTGGGATTGATGCATAAAATTTGTTCCACCTGGGGTTTATTATATTGCACCAAATGGTTGCCTGTATGATGGGCATTGTCTAAACAAGAATTTGCTTCTATCATTGAATGATACATAGTAGTCGACTATACAAGAGAATCAATACTTCTAAGATGTGAGTCGAAGCTCATCAGCAACATATTGTTGTTCTTATTGTTAAACTTTTAACAGTTATTAAAGTATATATTTTTAAAACAATGCTAAGGAATAATTTCAAGGTGTTACAAAATTATTTCCTAAAACAAGTATTTTCATGATGACAATCATGTAATTAAAAAGTTTCTTCATTTGTAGTGTTATTAACAACAAAATTTTCCTAATTCTTCAGCATTATTAAATCAAATTAAGACTAGAATATGGTGTTTGAATAAAAGTGGTTTTAACTAGATTTATTTGAATTCAACTTTGATAAGCCTACTTTGATTCAAATATTGCCGTATGCAAAGAAAATAGGAAAGAACTTGTGCTAGTATAGCTGATCTTTTATTTACCCCTGTAGCATTCCCTTTTTTTTTACTTGCTACTAATTCAATTTTTAAATTTCCTTTTAGAACTAGTAAAAATAGCAAAGTCAACCTCTAGTCTAAAATAACAGAAATAACCGATTTTGAACCGGGCCAAATCAGTGTTCATCGAGACCGACCGCCCTCCTTTTCCACTCTCCCGGGCCATTTCCGCGCTGATCAAATTTGGGACGCTAACCCCTCCCGCCAAATTCCAAACACAAACCCCCGTTCGCGGTTTAAGCTTTTTCTTCCGGTTTGAACTTCCAGCTTTCGTATTCCCTTCTCATCTCTCCTCTGTTAGTTCTTGCATCTCACTCTCCGCTCCGCACTTCCTGCCAAGATGAGCTTCGCTGCCTACAAGTTGATGCACTGGCCAACGGGCATCGAGAATTGCGCTTCTGGTTTCATCACACATTCTCCTGCCAACTTCATTCGCCGAATCCCTCCGATTCAGTCTGACAAGCTCGATTCTGAGTGGCGCGCGAGATTGGTTCCATACCGAACCTCATTGTTAACGCGGCAAATATTTTGGTAGTGTACGTCGTGAGGGTGCAAGAAGGAGGTAGCAAAGAGTCTAAGGGTCCTGTAGAATCCAAGCGTGGCGGTCTCATGGATGGAGGCACTGCGGTTTCGTTCATGCTTGTTTGCCATTACAGGTTTGCCCCTCTGTAGATTTAATTGTGGAAAACGACTCACACTGTAACCTGTGTATAGTTTCGCTGGAATTCACAATTAAAACTAAGAAAAAGTCGTCATTTTATATTTCAAAATTAATGAATGCACAGTTGATAAGCAGTGGAAAATTAATTAGTGATAATCATATGGTTTTCGTGGATTATACTGTAACTTAGATTTTGTTTGAGTATGGGGTTCCTAAATCTGTTGTATTTACTGATTGATTTGTGCCTTGTGCCTCTGCCTTTCTCGTCCTTATGGTTGTGCTTCAGGTTGCACGGTAATACTGAAACCATTACAAGGTTGAATTCACACTCAAATTATTTGAAGATTGTGATTTCTTTTTTTCTTTTAACAATTAATGGGTACATTTGTTGATTCAGCGATGGCACTTTAGTGAGTGATAATCATTTGGTTTTCCTTGACTATTCTGTAATAATAGATTTAAACAGTGGTGTTGCTAGCATGAGTTTATGTACTTTTTTAACTCTCTTGTCCTTAAAATTGTACCTCAGGTTGCATGTCAATGTTGAAACAAGGCGGTTTTGAGCGTTGGAGGCAGGGGTGGTTCTAGGAGAAGATATTCTATCATCTTGACTTTCAAAGATGCAAAAATTTCAGTTCTAGATTCTATTCATGGACTTCGTACCAGGTGAGCGGGCATAGAAACCAGCATTTGAATAGGTACACTTATGTTTTGTTAAATTCTTCTTCAAAATTCATTTTTGGCTTTGTACTTCTTAGGTGAACTGAAAAGTAGGAGGATATTCAAAGGACATCAGGAGGTAACTTCATTGTAGAGCCTGATTAAGCGTGGCTCTATCTAACTTATCTCTTTATTGATTTTCAACAAGTCCTATCATGGGTCAAATCTAAAATGGTTGGAGACATTGTCAAGGGTCTCGATTTGAAATGTCAAGGTTAATGAATTATAATTCAATTTGGTTAGATGGAACAAGGTATGTTAGCCTAATCAGGATGTTGGATTAGATATTAGTAATCAAAACTTTTTAGCATGGCCCCTTTAGGGAAATGGTATAGGCAATTTATCGAAGAGGAATGGTGGGGGTTTCTTTGACAGAAAGACAGCATTATTGGGGGGGCTTTATTGTGTTAACATTTTCTTATGTTCATGCTTTTTCTATTTCATATTTCTACTTTGTCATGAGAATATCTCATCCTCTGCAATTCTCTCTTAGGTTTGTAGCTTGGGAATTTATTATTGGAAGTTCTCAAAATATTAGCAGGCTAGAAATATCTTTATCTTAATACTGAGGCCACTTTTATTTCGTTGCCTACATAATTAATATATCCTTTTCCATACCATCTCTAGTGTTGGATCAATTGGAAAAGCATAACCCTCCGTGCCATGGGGACCTGCGTAGTGAGGGTGTTTGGCATTGCCTCCTGGCATCCTAGAATCTTTTTACAGACCAAAAGGGGATACTTCTTGTCTTTGGAGTCGTTTGGATTTTTCTAAATTCAGATTCAAATTCTAGCAAAAAGAGAAATATCGGATCTTGCAAAATCAGGTTAGGACTTGCTTCTTATTGCAGATAAATGCTATTTTCCTAACAGCTTAAACATGTAGGATGACTTTCTTGAAACTTTTTATTCTGCCAATCTATCAGTCATTGTGACTGAATTTCCCCTAATATATTTCAACACAACTGTTCACTTATATATCCCTTTTGTAATATAACAAATCAAAAATTATTTTTCCTTGCAATACTGAAACAAAACAACTTCAATTTCATTCACAGCAGTTTTAGATAATAATTCAAATATCAAACTACTTCTAATATTAATTCTTGCAAATGTAATTCGGTTCAAAATCTGAATTCTTACAGCAACCCCAAACACAAAATTTGTGCGGAGGGAGGTCTGTAATCTTTTTTCACGAGGGATTGGAAATTGAAGTTATGGGCTTATAGAGAATCTTTGTTTTCCGTCCACGATTTTTTTTTTTATGGTGGAAAACTATGATCATATAAAATAGCAGTTGATAGCAATGGGTTGGCCGCTCCATTGGTCCATACTCCTTATGGGTTCATTCTCTTAAAAATTATCAGAAATGGGCGGGGGAGTTTTGCTAGATTCACTAGCTTAAGGTGGTGTATGGGAGACTTTCGTTTCTGGAAGTTAAATTTTGTACAAATATAACTTCAAATTCAAAGCTTTTACAATTTTCTCTGTAGAAGTGGATATTCTGTGGTTTTGCGTCAGTGACAAAAATTATGCTAGAGAGGTATGAGATCTTTGGTTTAAAGCTGTCAAATTATTGGGAATTGTTGTTTGTTAAAGACCTTTTTTCAATCCCATTTTGTCAGAATTTGAGTAGCACCAAAGGAGATGGGGATTGGGAAGAGGTTTTGCATATGGTAGTTAACTGTTCTATGTCGGCCTTTGTGCTTGGCTTTTGCAGTTGTCGCCTGACATAGAAAGTAAAAGCAACAAAATACCTTTGAAGTGCCGGGAGAGTAAATGGGCTTTATAGAGTATCTTTGGGTTCTTGGTTTTGTGCTGGACTCAGCTGAAAGATGACAAAAAATACGTCAACATGGGGATGAATGCCTTCTACATTAACCCAGCATCAAAAAGAAAATGATAGAACTTGGTCAAATAACAACTGCAGCCTTAAAAATTCAATAAATTACCACCAAATGTGTCATAAAAAATATGTTAACCCTCTATACGTGGACCACTGCATTGACCTATAAGGTCTCCATGAATGTCAATCAAGATGGCATGAGCGCTGTCTAATTGTTTCTTGATGTATTCCGGCAGGCCTAGCTTCAATTCAAGTCTGAATTGCTAATATGGACATATGGTAGAGGGAAATAAGGTGGGCTACTTGACAGTATCTTGGCAAAGAAGAGAAAAACTGAATGAGTTGTATTTTCTACTTTGCATTTATTGTTGTCGACTTGCCGTAATGTGCTGGACAATTGAGAAAACTACAATTTGATGGAGCTTCCTAGACTTTATAGATGACGCAAACTAACGATTATTTCTTTCGCTATTTTCAGGGTAGTGCAGAGACTTGATCTTTCCATGTTAAAAGCTTAAATTCTGTCCTCTGTGAGTCTCATAAAACTAATATTTGTGCTAATTTTGTTTGAAATTTGAATCTAACCTTCCAGTGTAATTTCAGTTTATAGTTGTTAACTTGTTTTGGGAATACCTTCTGCATTCTTTTAGCTTATAATGACAATTGAAAATTCTATGATTTTTCTGGCCAGCCAATTAGGAGACAGAATGCTAGCGCAATTTTCTTTTGGATCAAGAGTTTCAATGTTGTCATCCAAACTTAAGAAAGAGGTGCATATTTAATGCCCTGAACTTCCCCTCTACCTAGAATTTTTTTTATTCTTCCACAATTTTTTAATTTTCTTTCGATATGGTGCAGCTCTGGTTTTCCAATTTAAGCTTGTTGGAAATTAAGCATATTTGTTTCTTCTTAGATAATATTTTCTAGCAAATGCACTTTTATTTTTATTGTTACTTTAGTTCGCTCTGTCTCTATCTCTCTTGTTCTCTCTATATAATTATACGTATCTCTTTGTATGCATGCATGTGTTTACAGCCATCTATCAGAATAAGATGCATTTCTTACAGGTTGGTGATTTTTAAAAAGGTGATGCGCCTTCGGCAAAGCGACTTCCCAGGTCACCTTCTGATACTTCTTTGCAAGATATGATTAGTGACGAGGAGCTCTTATATGGATCTACTCCAATAGAACAGAATCAGCACAGGAAGTGTTGCAATTTGCATAAGGGAAACGCTAGAGAGGAGATAAAGTAGGTGGTGTTTCAATACTGGATACAATACTTGACATATTTTATTTCCCAAGAAATGATTGTAATACAATTATATACTCTACATTGGGCGTACAATTACTCGCATAAAAGATGACGAGAGAGAAACTATGAGAGAGAAACAAGATACATTGTAAAGAAAGAGTACTGTAATACGTGTATCACCCCTCTTATTTCCTCATCAAGAAGTCCCTTTTGAACATATGCACCTTGTAAATTACTATACTGTTTTAAATAATATAATCATTATTATGAAGCCATGGTTGAAGTGGAGCTTTCTCTTGGGAGAATTGAGTCCGAATGTATTACTTCAATCATGGAATGATGGAGCTGCTGTGATTCACCATGGATGACGATTGCCTTATCCCATTTCTACTGCCTCTAATTGATATATATTGGTTAAGTCTTCACCTTTAAAGTCTGGAAGCTCGTTTGGAACATGGAATTTGCTGCAACAAAATGAACTTTTCCTATTTCGTTTTCTAATTGTATGATGTATCATTTTTCATTCTTCTATAGTTCTATTATGTTTGACACTCAGTGTAAACTGAAACCAACCATGATTAGGACTAAATACTTAGTATAAAATCCACTCCCATAAGGATATCATGGTTCTGACTTTATTTTTCTAGTAAGTAAGGGAATTTCAGCTCTTTTTTCTGAAGGTGAGGGGAATTATAGTTTTTGCTCATAACAGTACGAATGAAATTATCATTTTGCATGCTAAGCCTATTATATTAATTCAAAACTCTCATAAAACATAATGAAACTCAAACCATATTTTAAGTTTAGTAATTCATTAGTTAAAATGAAAAGACCTGATAGTATTTAGTGAACTGATCACCTATATATAAATACATGAATAAATGATAAAATTGAAGACACTAGCTGTATCATTCAATCTCTTTAAGCCTGTGCTTACCAATTTACCATTGACATTGCAAACAATCTTTCTATTTTGTAATGGTGGGTTAACAAGACTATTAGATCTATTAAATTTTATAATTTAATAAATAAAATTTAACAAAATTAATTTTTTAAATTTTTTTAAGTAAAATTTTTATAATTTTTAATTTATGATAATAAAACGATTATTTATCATTTCCTAAATATAATATTTTTTTTATGTCCTTCCTAGAATATTCTCCGTTCAGCAAGTAAAGACTAATAACTTCGAGATAATGAGAATGTTGAAATAAGTAGATCTTTTTTAATTGAGTTTTATCTATATAGAAGGCTTAGATCAAATTTAAGATAACTTACTTAAAATACTTAAATTTCTACCACTTGAATCAACTCATATTAATTAAATACAATGCCTTAATATTACCCTTGAATTGCTTAAACCACATATACTTTCCTACCGAATTTCTTAAAACCTAGTGATCTCAAAACAAGTGGATCTCAAAGCAATTTAATATGCTACACCAAACAAACTTGATGAGATATATATCTTAATCACTGACAATATAGTTCAACCTCTAATAAATAAATTGAACAAAAAGCTCTAATAAGTAAATGACACCCTAAACCCTGATTCCAACCTTTTGTGTGCTGCGGTTCATGCACGTGGGTGTGGTTGCATAATTTGGTCTACCACGTACCTAAAACGATGATGACACACGTGCACATTCGTTCATCATGGGAGGCAAAAGAGGAAACTAAAGTAAGATATTGGATTGAAAGGCATCATCATCTATCTCATTTGCATTGTTTCTTCTATTCAGTATTGCTACCAATTTTTATTTTTTGGGGACCATTTTCTTAAAGGAATGCCTACCCAAAGCGCAACAGAACTCCTTCATTTCTGATGAATGAGAGGCCATTATTCACAGCCTTTGTTCCCTAGCTTCTCATGTTCAATGGAATATCCTTCCCTCCCAAAATATATCATTAATTACAATATTTTTTATTTTAATTAAAACTTATAAAAAATTTATTTTGAGATATATAAATTTCATAAATTAAATGGTAAAACTCATAAATTTAAAAATACAAAAATTGTATGTAAACTTTAAGTTACTCTCACCTATATAATTCTATTTTTCTTTTAGAATAACGAGCTGCATACATGTACAAAGATAAAAAAATTTAAAGAGAAAAATATATGAAAAATTATGTAAGAATAATATAAAATCTGTTTGTATGTACATCATTTCTCTTCTCTTATATGCTTTTTGATATTGCTTTAACATTTTTTCTAACTAATGCTTTTAAAACATTGGATTTGATATTTTGAACCTTAATTTCTAAAAGCACTTATATTGTGATCTTAGTGAGGCATCTACAGGTCCCCATCACACTCGCAATGACACATAACCATACAGAGTAAGAAGGGGGGAGAGAGAGAGAGAGAGAGAGACGGGGGGGAAAGTGAGTGTTTGGTTTGACATGAAAAGATAGCCTTTCATTAGTTCAAAAGCCCTTAATTGCTTTTATCATATGGGTCCATCTTTAAACCATTGTGGCCGGTGGATTCCATTTGCACTTAATGGTAGTTTTTTGACCCAATAAATCAAAGTGCTAGCTTTCCCTTCTGTTCCTTCCATCCTCCAATATTGTTCTTTTACTCTGTATTGCACAGTTTTAGCCCTATTTCTCTTTCAAATCTAATCCTAAGATGTAAGGATGAAGTTAGGTTTGTTCATTTGTTTCAAAGCAAAAACACGTTGAGTGTAGCATAGTTATCTAATTTCTTAAAATAATTACAATAATAACTATCAAAGGAAAACTTATTAAATAGAAGCAATTAAACAGTTTATGATCACACTCTAAAGAGCAAAAATTGAAAATGAATAAAATTAGTACATGTGTAAGCATTGTAATTTAATGGTGTAGTAATGCCTGATCTTATTATTTTAAAAGTTTTTTTTCAATTAAGTTTAAACTTAAGATGTTTTGTGTGTGTTAAATAATTCATCATATCATAAAAAAAAAATATTAGTCAATACATGTGGGACTAAACAATTATTGTAAAGGATGCTAAAACAACCCCTTTCTCGCCCAACACTCTCTTTATGTGCCCAAGATTTTGAAGGAATTGAAAAAGTTTATAAAAGCATCCAATCTTTACCATTTTAGTGAACTTTTTATGTAGAGTTAATAAACATATGATAGTCCGTAACCATCTATATAATGATAGTAATTATTCAACTAATAAAATAATTTTGATAAAGGCATTCATCAATCAGATGTCACAGAGCCGAAAGCGTGATTGAAATGTTTAAAAATAATAATTTTAATCATTTAATCACAATCTAAGCACAACTTTCCTTAAATAAGCTGGCTAAATTCTCATTTGGTTAAATTACTTTTTTTATTTTGAATAGGATTACGTGTAAATTATAAATAAATAATTATAAAATTATTTTTTATACAATTTCATTAAATTAAATTTGTTAATTTTTATAGTTTAGTATGTAGATACAATAAATTTAATAATTTAACTTATTTTAAGTAAAATTTTTATGAATTTCAATTTATGAGAATAAAATAAGTGTATTTTTTAACGAAATAAAGAGATATTCATGTACAAGATGTCCTAGAACCGAAATTGTGGTTGAAATAATTAAAGGCTTGTCCAAGCACTTAATCCATAGAAAGGCCACCAGATGACCCAAAATTAGGTGTTATGTTTGGAGGCACTGGCATTGCTTTTACTGATATGAGCTTTGATTGTGAACTGTCTCAAACAGCAGAGTCCCCATCCTACAGCCATGATCTATTGCTCTTTGAACTTGTGGAAAATTAGAGCAATAAAGAAAGTGTATGTTGATAGGACGACCTAAAGTGGCATCACACATCACCACCCACTAACAAGTATGATAGCACATTATACACAAACTTTTTTCAATTTCTCTATGACATATTTCTACACTAGTATTAAATATAAAATTAATTTTTATTTTAAGAGAGAATTGTAAATAGTATTTCTTTTTTAATAATAATTTTTATAAAACTTGAATATATACATATTAATACTAAATTCTTTACACAATTTTTACTGAACTAATAGCTTATTGGTACATGACAGAAGTTTGTCATCAACAAAGTCTGCATGCTCTTGCAACTGCTTACCATATATAGCCCCACGCATGGAATCAAGGTAGCTTGGACGGTCGCATGGTGAAACATGCACTCTTTTGTGATTATGGAATTGCAGCCCTCAACCGGCCAACACACTTCTCTTTTTTCAAACTATGGGTGCATTCAAATGTTGCTTTCCATCAACACACCCATATATATCTTTATAGCAATTATGTGAGTGTTTGGATATTTTATAAAAATCAATTTTTATAATAAAAATCTCCATAGGTCATATAATTTTTTTTATGAAAATATTTCTATTATTCTTTCAGTGAGTCTCACATATTATATATATATATATATATATATATAATAGTTATTCATAATTAATTTACAGAAAGCTATACTGCTCATTGAAAAAACAATACATATATCAATGCAGGCATTAGGAAAGTTTTATATATGTATCATTGGTGGCATTTAAATTTATGTTTCACCTCAAACTCTGTACCTTTTTTATTAGGCAAATTACTTAAATATCATATAAAAAAATGTGCAGAACCATGGCATTTTAATTTCTTAAATTATTTAAAAGTCAAATTTTATCTCTTGTATTTTAATTTGAACAAATTCATTACTCTAAAAGTTTAATTGATAAATAATAGTGCAAACCCGCTGAAACTTTTATTTGTTTTTCAATTAAAAATTGATGTTGCAAAACAGTGTTGCATATATAAGAGAATTTCATTGCTTTATTTATCACATGATAGAGTTGTGAATTTTTTTAATGTACTCAAAGAAAATGAATAGAACAAATAAGAGAAAGTTTTATATTTCTTCTACCAAAAATAAGTATTTGATAACCCAAATATATAAGGCTCACATTATAAATTTAGACTCTTAAATTTTTAATTCTTACAATTTAGTGTTTAAGATCTAATAAAATTAACTGTTCAACTTTTTTATATAAATATTTAATAAATCTAAATTTACGAAAATGACAGATGTACACATATAACACTAGTTCACTATCAGTCACAATAAAAAAAAAAAATCTAAACTACCTTAAATTGCTCCAATGAATATATTTGACTTCTTATTCATCGGAGATTTCAATTCAAAGAGAGAACTGACTCAAGTATTCATTTTTACTTTTTAAAAACCCATTATCCAAACGAAGGGAAGCTTCCTTTTATTGAACATAGTCCAAGGAAGGCGATTCATTCCCTTTGGCTAATCACCCTTCAAAAGGTTGCTTTTGCTTTTTTTGTTCAGTGGGATTCTCTGGTATGATTTTAATTGTTAATGGGTTATTATATATATATATATATATATATGTATACATTTCACAATTGGTTCTGCCATAGATTAATATGGTCAAGATGTACTTGGGCATCAAAGTTAGACTCTGGAGAATCTAATATCTTTCTAGATTTTGCAAACGGAGTGCTGGTTCAATGAATACTTGCAAAAGTACAAAGCAATATCCATCTTTCGTGTTTCTAACAAATCTCAAACTCTACCTTGCTTGCATTTCCTTATTACTGTCACTAGTTGATCAAGATTATCTTAGCATATAATAATTCGTTCGATTCAGAATTACAAAACAGAATTCGGTTATTTAACAATTCATTCTATGACAATTGGCATGTGTTCACAGCTATGGATACGCAATGACAAGGGGAGGCTTCCTTTTTCCAAACTTCCTTGGAGAGCTCTCCTTCTCTCTGGGATTCAACAACGTTATTTTTTATTGTTCTTTCCCTTCATATCCCGCTACGTCCGCGCAACCAAAATACCCTAAATTTCTAAAGATTTTTTTTTTATTTTTTTAAAGTATATTTTCTCAATAAATAAAGATTAATCTTCTCAAAACCTAAATTATACCCAAAACAACTTTAATTTTAAGAAATATGTTCTCTTCTTACACATCACCTTTATTTTTTATAAGGACATGGACAATGTCTTTTTCATACAAGAATTGACAAGTTAATATATATATATATATATATGTATGGAAAGAGTAATTTAAATTTAAAATTTTAGAATAAAAAATTGTAAAATAATACATAAGTATTATTATATCATTAAAAATAACGACAAAGACAAGAACAAATTTGAAGGGATACTAAATTGAGATAAATCATGTCTCCAATGAGATGGGCAAATGAAAAACCTTTTGGGTATCCCGATATTGCAAGATTGATCACAAAAATTGTGATCTCCAAATGAAATAGTCAAATGAAAGCCCCTTGTTTTGGGTATCCCAATACTGAAGATATTGAATCTGTTACCTTTTTACTCCAATTTTTATACCCCATTTGCAAATAGGGGTGAATGGTTATAATAATAGAAGTAACAGACTGTCATCCGTGGACCAGTAGTAGAAAAATTATTAGTAGTGAACACAACTTAGACAGAGGCAATGCATGAGCTTCCTTTCTCTAAAGGCACTAATGCCTATGTAGGATGGATGCTGATGGCTGCTCATTCATTTTCCGACAACTCAACAAAGACATCCTCCACTGCCCTTCCATTGGTTGGCAAAAGGTATGGCAAAGGTCAAAAAGAAAAACCCAGTTGGACACTATTTTGAATACAAACCCCCTTCCCCTCAGCCCTTACGAAGCATTTTGCATCCTCTCTCTCCTAAATTTACCAAGCCACCCCAAAACTGCATCAAACTAAATAGTATTCTAATTTCTAAATACAAACTGTTTGGAGCATTTGATGACTTCAATTTGTACCAACCCAACACACTCTTCCCACTAACCATGTGACGTGAATGAGTGAGCTAGTGGAAAGCTTTCTTTATATTTCCACCACCAAACCTCTGCACCATCCTGTTATTTACTGTATCAATCTTTTAGGCAGACGCCACTATCTACATGTTTTATCACCTATCATGATCCCTAATTTTAGATTTTTAAAATAGGAAGTAATTAGAGGAAGATAAATAAAAAAAAATAAGAGTTAAAGAATTTGTAAGAAAAATTAAGTATAACTCATAAAAAGAAAGATAAAAAATTATTAAAATTATTACAATTATAAAATAATAAAATAATAAAATTAAGAGATTCAAGTCTTCTCTAAACAGGGACTCCTTATGTTAGAATCTTTTTAATTTTAATAACTGAAGGTAAATTTTTTTACATATTAAAACTTTTTTAAATTATTTATTTCTCACTTAGTGCATTTATACCTCTGAGTTTGATAATAAAAAAAAAAAATCTGAATCCCCTAAGGTTGATAACCGAAACTTTCTCACTTACTGTGCATCCTTGACATTGATAGCCAAAGGAGATCCGGATCGATCCCACCTCCTCCGCCTCATAACTATTCCTAGTCAAACTTGATCAATTGTCCGCATATTGCACATTGGTTAAGCGCTGCTTTCTGTTGCAAGCACTTTGGCATTTCTTGTTTGCCATTATTATCTGATCTATGCAAACACTATTTTAAACGCAAAAGATTTGACCAACTTTAGGAGATGTTAAACTCTGCCCCAAGCAAGTCATGTGCAGGGCAATCTAGATGCTACAGGGTATAGGTGCAGAAGAAAAGAGAAAATCAAGCAGTGTTTAGAAATGATGGAGAAGCATTATGACACAAAATTAATTTGAAGGTTTTTCAGTAACATGTTCCACCACAAATATCCAAGAAATTAAAATATAAATTATGCACAAATTAATGATGCCAACCTTTTTGTAGCACACATAATGCTTTGGTATTCAATCTAGTCAAAGGTTGGTTGATCGTTTATAGGCATGCAGCTATGGGAATATTCTAACATGTTCATTTAGGTTATTCTAAACACATGCTTTGTGCTACCTTAAACATTGGTGCTATAATTCTATGTTCATAATGAATTTCATGTCTTTATTACTAAAAATGATATAAGGCCAACAAAATTATCAGCACAGACTATTATCAACAAAATTTCATGTCTATTATGTAGGTATACTAAGAGAATAAATTTTGAAAAGAGAGAGACAAAAGAGAAAAAATATAAAAGTAAATTTAAACGATACATAAAATTTATTTATATGTATATCATTACCTATTATATGTATCTCTATATGGCTTTGCAATAGTTAATTGGTAACAATGATTTCACAATTCTGAATTTGCTATAATAAAGTGGACTTTGGGCCCCTATCTATAAAGTTACAACAAATAACAGTCAATATATTGAATTGAAGAAGGATGTTAGGACCAATATATTGAAAAAAAAATATAAATATTAATTAATTTTTATTTAATTTACATACATTTTATATGTGTTGTATTGGGTTTGAATTGCATTATCCTTAATCAATCATAGGCATAAAACAAACAAATAAATGAGAACGAGAAACAATACTTTCGTGAAATTTAGAAAACAAAGAGCCAATAATGGCGTGGTCCCTCATCCCTTGTAGAAAACAACAGCATATAAGAAAAAGTGTTTCTTTGCATCCAAACACAACAGAAAATGTCTCTTTTACCGACTTACGATATCAACAATATACGTTAGAAGTTCCTCAACACACAAAGAAAAGCAAAAGAGTTTTCATGGAAGAAAAGAAACAAAGCAAAGCTAAGTTAGACTAAGCTACGACTGAAAAAGATCAGGCCTTCTATTACAAGTATTAATCTAAGCTTGGGCTTGTGATTTATGACAAACTGAAAAAATACACTAAGCTTGACTTGTTTTCAAAATTAAGAAGTTATAACTTGGCTTATTAGACCGTCAAACTTAAATAATCAAACTTATTGTAAATTTTAAAATTATTAATAAATAGACTATTTTAACTTATAAGTTAATATAAGTAAACTAAATATGCAAACAAGCAAACCAGATCAAGTTAAAATAGGGTTGGTCAACACCAGGAAGTTGGTTCACATGGTGATGGGCGAGGATAGACTCTGATTAGGGGTGCAGAAATTGGACTCATCACAAGCAATTTAAATTTGATCTATAATTATATTTTAGTCAATAATAATATATATTTTTTTATCAAATCAATTTAACTAATTAAAATATACATAAATTTAATTAAAACTGAACTAATTTAAATATAATTCATACATATTTTTAATTAAATTTAAGTAAAAATTTTTCAAACTTAAATTCCTCCGACCCAATCAAATATTTCTCCTAACCCATTCCGAACCCGATTTGTACACACTCGAAACTCTGACCAATGCCCGGGATTGATCCGGCATGTAACGACCAGCTCCTTGTCTCTCTGGATGAGATTAAAGTGATGGCACATCTACATTCATTAAGTACCCATTACAAGAGCACTGACGAGTTAACTGGTCCCTAATTCCATGGTCATCGTCATGGGTGAAGCTTCGACGCGCTTTAAGAGCGACTGAATCTGAACCAGAACTGACACCGCACCCACGCTCTGGTGCCACAATCTACCACGCCCTGCTGCTGCATGTCGGTTTAAATAGTTTAACCTCACTGAGGGTGGCTACTTTCTCTGATTATTTCTTAATTGACATTCTCCTATCACTCTCAAACATCCCACCCGCACCAGCCAATTCATCAGCATTTTCAATACCTTCTCTTTTATCATTTTCTACCTCTCTCTCTCTCTGCAACTGCAACTGCAACTGCAGCACCCACCCTCCTGTTATTTCTCTCTGTCTTGCATTTTCTCAAACATAAGATGTTCGTTACTTCGCTCTAGCTCCAATCCATCGAAACTCACCTGCCCACCAAGGAAAAACCGCGACCCACTTTGGCAACATCATTCTTCAGGTTCCACCAGGCTGCAAAAGTTCCCTATGGCCCTTGAAACTTGGCTCATCAAGGTCAAAACTGCGCTGTCAAACAGCTTCAACTCTGTTCGACCCTCTTCATCATCGAACCCGAAACTGCTAAAGAAATCATCTTTAAAGTCCAAAAACATAGGCGTTTTGACCTTCGAGATCGCCAGTATTATGTCAAAGCTCCTCCATCTCTGGCAATCCCTCTCCGATTCCTACATCATCCGCCTACGAAACGACGCCATCTCCCTCGAAGGTGTCCGAAAAATCATTTCAAACGACGAGTCTTTCCTCCTCGGTCTCGCTTGCGCCGAGTTCGCCGAGAACCTCCGACATGTGGCCAACTCGGTCTCTAGACTCAGCCACCGATGCGAAGACACAAATCTCCGATCCTTCGACAGGTTATTCCACGAGTTTGCCGATTCGGGTCGCGACCCGTATGGGTGGGTCCTCACGAGCTCGAAGGAAGTGGAAGCCAAGCACAAGAAAATGGAACGTTACGTGACGCTTACGGCAACTTTGTACAGAGAAATGGACGAGCTCACTGTTTTGGAAAGTGGGTTAAGAAAAGCTCTGCATCATGGTAATGATAACGAAGCTTCTTCAACTGGAAAAGACCAGAAAATCTATGAGCTTCAGCAGAAGATTTTCTGGCTGAAACAAGAGGTAAAGGATTTAAAGGAGAGATCTTCATGGAACAGAAGTTTTGATACCGTCGTTTTATTGCTTGTGAGGTCAATCTTCACTGTTCTAGCGAGAATTAAGCTTGTTTTTGGAATTGGACCTTGTGTACCTTCTTTGTCTCGCAGTTTATCAACTTCAGCTACTGTTTATCCCTCTGATCAAAACCCCACCCCTTCTTGTACCTTCGTTTCTGGTCCATTGAAAAGTCCAAAACTTGAGGAGAAGGAGGATTTGGGAATTGGATTTTTTGAATCTAATTGTAAGCTGTTAAACCCACCTCCAACTACGTTAGGTGCTGCAGCCTTGGCTTTGCACTATTCTAATTTGATTATAGTTATGGAGAAGATGATAAAGTCACCGCAATTGGTTGGCGTGGATGCCAGGGATGATTTGTATGCTATGTTACCAAGTAGCATTAGAGTATCCTTAAGGGCTAGATTGAAAGGGGTCGGATTTTCGGCAAGTGATCCGGTGCTCGCCGGAGAATGGAGGGATGCATTGGGAAGGATATTGGGGTGGTTGTCACCATTGGCTCATAACATGATCAAGTGGCAGAGTGAAAGGAACTTTGAGCAGCAGAATTTGGTGCCCAAAACCAATGTGTTGCTACTGCAGACCTTGTTCTTTGCAAACCGAGAGAAAACCGAGGCTGCCATAACTGAGCTACTAGTGGGGTTGAATTATATTTGGAGGTTTGAGAGGGAAATGACTGCCAAGGCATTGTTTGAATGTGCCAATTTCAATAATGGGCTGTCAAATTTGCAGAAACCCAGCTAAAACATGGGTTTCTATTTTTCGTTTCCTTCTGTTATCTTTTCTTTCTCTTCTTCCTCTTTCTCTTTCTGCCTTGATGGGCTTTGAAACTTTATGGTGGTTGATTTTAGATGATTGAGCTCAGATCCTTGCGGGTTTCTTTTGCTTCTAACCCAGGTCTGTATAAGGAATATAGATATATGTAAATGATATGATTTTTGATTTGTCCAAAAGATGCAAGGACCTGCAGAATTCGTACTTACATTTGTTTTTGGAGTTCTAAGAGATGTTACAACATGAAAATTAAATTCGAAGAAAGAAAAAGAAAACAAAGCTCGTCAAGCTCAATTCCCACAATTCATACTTGCATAATCAAGTGAAAATACTCTTACAATACCTTCGTAACTGTACCATCAAAATTATTTCTTTGGTGTAAAACACCATAAATTATTATTGATATATATGCAAAACTGTTAATTGTTACTGGTTTCGTTTGCCACAACGCCACTAGTTTCACATTTAATTCTCTCAGGTTCGTGTGGTGAGTAATAAACCACTTACGAATTGGCCCAAAATGCATGCACCTAACAATATTGATGGCCCAGCAGCTGTTTCCTTACCTTTGGATATCGAGACTTAAATATTTTGCTCCATATGGGATGGGGATACTTTGCTACTCTGATTCTGACATTTGGAGGGGCTTGATGTATGATTATTAATTCATTATGTCAAATGGTGATATAGTAGTACTCATTCTTGGTCTAAATAACCCAAATTATTTGGCAAAAGCAAATGATCGAAGATCTGTCAGTTAAAATTTGATAAAAGTCTGTGGAGCAATAACGTTTTCTAAAAGCGACACATTGCCTTTAAAGCTTATAAAATAGAGTATAAGATCTTTTTTATATTTATATTTTAAAGTTATGTATTGAGCTAAATTTTATTAATAAATTTATAATTTTATTTAAATTTAAAAATAAATATTATATAATTTATAAAATAATATATAAAATATATATTATTCTTAACATAAATATATTATTTCTCAAAGTATAATAGGTTCTCATCAATTGATTACACTCTTGTAATAAGCCACTAAAAGTGAGCCATTAGCACCTAAATATTTTAAACTGGAAGTAATATCATTTTAAGTTTTTTAATTTTTTTTGAAAAGAGTAATTTTATTTTTTCTTTAAATTTAAATAAATTCATTTTTTAAAAAAATTTAATTGACAATACTCCTCGTATCTCTTACTTTTTGTTTAATTAAACATCGATGTAGTCAAATAATATTAATACCTGGGCTTAACTTTTTTAATACTTTAAAAAAGAGCTAATAAAAAACAAAAATTAACTAAAATATCCCATTCTTTAGTAATGTCATTTTCTTTTGCTGTATAAGGAACTAAGCGTCCATTAAGTGAAGCCAGCCTTCTATTAACTAAAATTTCAAATCCAAACAAATGAAAAAAGGGAAAATTAAGAAAGCATAAAGGCAGTCATAATCATAATCTAGTATTTCTTAAAGCATTAGGGTGTAATTGTTGGATTAAATTATCCAAGAGCATCTAACATGGACAAAACCCTTTTTTTTCATATCAATTTTTGTATATTTAGTTTCTAACGCTCACTTTCCTTAATCTTTTTTAGCTTTTATTGGGATTTCTTTATTTTAATGATATATACACAAATAATGGTGTTTGTATATATAAATTTTATATATTTATAATACAATTTCTCACATTTCTCTCTATTGTTTTTTACTTCCAAAAATATTTGTAACCTGCATGTAGGGGAGCATAACCCTGCCTGCAGCAACTATTTCCCTACATACAGATCACAGGCTTTTATTATTTCCCTACATACAGATCACAGGCTTTTATACAGCAAGTGGCCCAATCAGCATAAGTTTATACTAAATGTCAACTACCTTTTCCAATTCTCATAACTCTAGGTCCCTGTTGCGTATCATTGCACAAACAATTGTGTATATTTTTTTAATACAACATGTAATAGGAAATAGACAGAAGGCATATATGGCCTTCAAACAACGGATTTAAATTTAGGATTTAAGTGTAAGAGGATAATAATCAATGAAAAAAATTAATAATTATAATTATTTTAAATATATAAATTATAATTTTTTATCTATATTTAATAATAATTATAAATATCAATTTTGTTATTAATAAGTATTTATTTATATTTTATTCTTTAATATACTTAAATGGATATTAATTCTCAAACAACCTTCTCATACCCAATTTTATGAGTTCTCTTCTATTTCATAAAATTCCCACTTTCTATTTGGCCTCTAGTTAATCAAAATAAAGATGGCACCTAGCTTTTGTAAAGTTTATATCATTTTTTAGAAAAGATATTTTTACATTAATATAAGAATAAAAGACTTAGTTTTAAATTTGTTAATTTTATAATTTAATTCGTAAAATTTACAAAATTTTAAAATTTAAATTTTTTAAATAATAATTATATTAAAATAAAAAGATTTATTTTTGGTCTAAACAATGTCCTGAAGAGTTGAAAATACAGAATTGACAGTTAGAAAAAGAGAAGAAGTGAGGGCATCTACGGGTCTATGAGAAGAAGTTGGATGTCCAGGCATTTGATCACTGATTGCATTTGCCCCCCATGTGGCAGTGGCAGCTTGATGCATGTGGGCCAAAGTTTTGTTGGTAAGCTTTATAATATGTAAGGCCCAGATTGGTTGTTCCGAGTCCAGACACTGTCGAATCCAATTCGGAAGGCCCTTTTCATCTCCATGATATCAACCACTCGCACCTTTCATTTTTACTTGAAAGTGCTAGCTAACAACCCTTATAAAATTCTTGTTATTTGGAGGGACATTTTTATTTAAATATAAGTATCTCGTACAAATTAGTAGTTAAATATAACATCGCCATATTCTTTGTATATAAAAGAAAATAAAATTTCCAGCCAAAAAAAAAAGAAAATAAAATATGTAATATATAGATTAAATCATATAGCATGTGCATATGAGGAAAAGAAAGAATTCATTAATTAATGGCAAAAGAAAGTTAAAGAAGTAACTTCAAGGGATAGAAAGAAATCATATCACAATTGTAACTAAATAGTTGACAAATTGATATCCTCCAACAATGAACAAAATCCATGGCCTAAACCCTGCTATCCAACGTATCAACCTTGCAGATGGGATTCTGTTTCGCCAAAGCTTGGCGACCAATGTCCTTGAAGTCCACGTCGCATGCAATGCTCTTCTGGGTTCCTATGCCTTCCACAAAGCACATGCCCACAACGACAGCTGAACCCTATTAGTCCAAACTTCTTGTTGCAGCTCTTGCACCGGTTCTTGTTCTTCATGCTACTTGCGGAAGCAGTAGAAGAGTTGTTGGTGTTTCTTGCACCCTTTAAGACCTCAGCAGCAGCTTACTTAACAGGAGACGCAGCAGAGGTGAAGACGGCAGTAGCAGAAGCAGCAACAGCAGCAGGGCTCTCAGAAACAGGGGAATGTTGGGAAGTGGAGGACCCAAAAGTGAAATTAAAGTTCTTGGTTTTACTTTCACCATTAATCATTTCAGCTGACTTGGTAATCTTTTCTTTTAGAAGACCCTTGTAACACTTTTAGCACAGGTTCTGGTTTGAGACAGTGCCATTGAAGCCACAACCATTAGCACAAAGGGGTGCATCTACCTTGCTTGGCTCCATGTTATCGTTGGCTTGAGGAATAGTTGAGAGAACTTGCAATTGCTTCGAAGATTTGGAGAAAGAGAAAGGCTGAAGATGCTGGGAGAATCAGAAGGTTAGAATCATTTGTAGAGGGTCAAACCATTGGGTACTCTTCTTGGCTTACAATCTGTGGGAGACCATATCAAGAAGGAACACGTATTGCAGTCCAATTGTGTTCCTTTCGCATCGCGACCTATATTCTGGTTCATGTTTAGCCGATCGCAATTAAGTTTTTTGGGCCATAAGCTCAGTGTAGACTTTTAAATTACAAGGAACAAAAAAAACCTTTTCCTTATTTCGTTACAACTTTGTGAAAACCAACTTATTGCCTATAGTTTCTGGAACAGGAGTGAATTATATTTAGTTCTTTATTAGAATTTGGAGTGCTACAAACTTCACAAGAACCTTCTTTATGGTATATGTGAATACAAGAAATTCCCTCTAAAATTTAATATTAAAATCTCAAGTGAAGTAAAGGCACTTTTCTCCATATAAAAACATGAAGTGCTTTTGTGATAAACGTAATGTACGAGACAATACAAAGAGAAATTTCAGTCCTTAACAATCTCTGTTTACCTTCAATTCATTATTTAAGATAAAATAAGAGTAATATCCAAAGCACGTGGGCAAAAACAATGTTCAAGATAAATTTAAAATAAAGGGCAAGAAATTATAGGAGTGGAGAGTCAATACTCTAATAAAATCTTATTTTCTATGCGAAGTTCGCACGGCTGACCTCCGATTCTGCAGGCCCCATAATAAGGCTCTCGTCAACAAAGCGTGGAAGGAGGGTAAGTATGTGTAATCTCTTAGAGCACAAAATGGTACAGTTAAAAGAAGTCGGTGGAAAACTACACCTACCCATGTACAAGAATTATATAAGGGACTTGTGCAAACGCACCAGAGCAAATGAAAACATAGCTTTTACATGAAAATGAATGAAACAGCAGAGAAGAAGCAAGTTAGGGAAACGCCTTCAGTTCCACTTCTTTGGGAAGTACAGCCAGGAATTGCTAAGAAAGATGGGAAACCAGATATTTCACTTTCCTCAGTTAGCCATGTTCCTAAATCGCCACTTAAACTAATGGCTGCAGTTCCCTTCGTATGGGAAGAAAGGCCTGGCAAGCCACACACGCCAGTGAGATCAGCACCACCAAATCCCAAGCAGAGCTCATGAATGTAGCATCATCTTCAGGATACTCTGTTGCCTGCAACTATGGCCATGATGGCGATTTCTATGAGGATGGCAGCTACTGTGATGACAATGAAACGGTAGCTAGCTTCAACCTTGAAGCATTTAGCTTTGAAACAGACGAATCATTTAGTTCAGTCCCCTCCTTACATGCAAATTGTCTTGTACCGTCAGCAGAACTTTCTACAGTTATTCCACTTCAGAAAAATTCATTGTCTAAGCATAACAGTAACCAACTGGAAACTCCTTCCATCCCAGCCTCTGAAAAAGACAGTAGCACAGTCAGCCATGGAACAGGAAAGTCAAGCCAAATTGGGGCTTCTTGCCTGGAAGCTCTCTTTCCTCTGTTTGCCCCTGATTCTAGCTTCCTTGAAAAGGCTAGGCACTCAGAAAACATATCTTCAACTCCGTTACGTTGACCCTCTATTTTATTTTGGAGTCGTCAATGTAAATTATCTATTATGAAGTTAGGCATTAACATCTTAAATATTTTTTTAGTAAAAAAAATAAGTTAATTAATTTAATGTTAACTTTAAAAAAACTTTTTAAAAATAATTTTTAAAAAAAATTCTTTTCTATTTTAAATTAAAATTTTAAAAATAATTTTATAAAAATTCTCTTTATATTTTAAATTAAGGTTTTAAAATAAGTTTTAAAAAAATTTTCCTTCTATTCTAAATTATTTTAAAAATGATAATTTTAAAAAAATCTTTAAAGTTACATAATTAAGCACGTATATTACTAAGCGTTGAATAAATTTTATTATTTAAAATTCATTTAATTAAATTAATTAAAGTTTTAAATATATTATTATATTTTAAACATAATTATAATTCAAAATAATTAAAATTAAAAACTATCAAAATCAAAATCAAAATTTAAATAGGTTCTAAGGCTCTGGTAGCCAACCTGTCACGAAGACAAAACAATTTTAGAATTTTCTAAAGTAATCAAATGAGATTCAAGAACACAAAGTAACCCAAGATCGTACCAACGTTATGACAAATTAAACCAATAAAGTCATAACGAATTCCAGTTGAACCAATAGATATTTGAGACTACAAACACAGCAAGTCAGCCCAATACCACACACTAATCTACACAAGAAAACAAGAAACAATTGTCATTATGAAATTTCGAGCAGGACTAGTCAATTGCACAACGGCACAAACCATGACAGCAGAACACACGCAGCTTCAAGAATCATACCTGTCAACTTCCGAGTTTCAAACAAGAGCTGTGTTCGTGGTCAACACAGCTTGATTCTTTGGGAGAACGGCTGGTCCAAGAGGATAACTCTGCACTCAATGGCGCGACTTTGGGAGTGACTTGCGACTGGAACAAACTGCTACGGCAGCGGTGAGCACGGCATGAGTAGTGCTTCTGGGCAGCAACTCACCGTGACTGTGCTGTCCCAACTCCTACAGCGACGCCAAGCTATGTGACCACGGCTGGGCTTCTTCGGACTCCTTGCTGATCTGGTGAATGACCGGTTATTTCTTTACACAGTGGGTACTGGACGAGGAACAGTGGCGCGATGGTTTTTAAGATGGAGCAGCGGCGCGATGTTTTTTTGTTTTGGTGGCTGTCGTCCTGCAAAGTAGCGCGACAATTTCTCTGGTGGCGAGCTTAAGCAGGACAGTGCTGGACTGACGACGGCGGTGTAACCCGGACTTTGAAGGCAGACAGAACTGTTCCTTTGAGCAGCTGAACCGCGACTTTACATCGTCTTGGATTCAGGACGCCAAGCGAAGAGAAACAGTGACACCAACGACCCAGAACAGCAACCTTTGGGTGCAGAAATAACGTGCGTCAGTGAGAGGGAAAAGGGCTAAGTGAGGTTTTCCTAAAGAGGCTAATGGTGCGGGGACATTTGGTGATGGTGAGGAAACTTGGGTACATGTCGCCGGGCTTCTCTTGAACGAAAGGGGCTGAAGAACACCGTGGAAAGGTGAAGGTACCGGTTGCTTGTGTTGCCTTTTTTTAGAGTTAGGGAGTCGGGTTTCTCTTGAGAGCTGAGGTGTCTAGTGGAGTGTGAGGGGTGGTTGCTATGGGTATCTATAATTACCAAATTTTAGGTTTCCTTTTTTGAGTTTGATTAGGTTTCCTTTTTAGTTTAATTATAGTTTATTTTTATTTTTATTTTATTTTCTAATTTTTGATTTTATTATTAGATTAATTTTGATTTATTTTGAATTTATTTATTTTTAAATTTATTTTATTTAAAATTTTTAAAAATTTTTAATTTAAATTTGAGTTTATAATTTATACCAAAATTTTGTAAAAGGAACCAGATGAAATTGAGTTTCTACAAGTTAGAACTGAAACGCAATGATTTTGTTCTTGAAGATAACATCAGTCTCATGGTCATGAGACCGCCAACACTTGGAGAGCTAATTATGATGAGCCGAAGGAGAAGCTACAGGAGGAAAGCTGTTCAAATGAGCAAATGGGATATGACAAGGGTACATTCTCATTTTTCTTTTCTTTTTTTTTATTAGTAAACTAAAATGCCTTTACTGTATAATACGCGAATATGCATGCTTGATCATTAGCCCTCAGACCTTCTTTTCTTACAGAATACTGAATAGCATGTTTTATCTGGAAAAGTACTGAACATCTGATAAAAATGACCGAATCCGTATCAAATGGATTTCTCTTCCAAATATCCTATTGGATATGATCTTGTACAAAACTGCATTTCAAACCAGCTTTTACTCTTTGCCTGAATGCATTGTGCAGGATATCAGAACTAAGAAAGCATTTGGATGCTGCAACTTTGCGACCAGCAACAAGATGATTGAAGGATTCCTGAAGAGAAAGCATTTCCCAAGAGTGAAACTGATCTAGCCAGGATGATTGATGGATCGCCATCTGCATACTAATTTATAATCAACCTCAATTTCCTCAGTTATTCTCTGTTGCAAGTTATAGATATTCTCATTTGCGATTGTGTATTGTAAAAGAATATTTTACTTCTGCAATGTTATAATGTCTGAATTCTGCAAGCTAGCTTAATACTACAACTAGGAATGTATACATTCGTTCCCAAAATTTTTAGACAGTAGCTTCTGAGAGTTTTGGCAGGCGATTACCAAAATTGTGTATGAAAACTCATGGGAGGACTTCAACCAGAAGATCTATGACTTTCAACAACTCTCCTAAACCGTCCAATAATTAGAGGAATGTCCTCCAAAGTTATTGTAGTAAAACAAATGCGAAACCATCCTGGTTCTATGCAATGGCAGGCTGAACCAGGGGTTATATTGATCTTGGCAACACTCATAAATTTCTCCCATAACTCAAGTTCCCCTTTTTCACTGTAAGGTCGGATTAATCCACTCATATTAGCCCAGCAGTAAAAACCGGCACTGCTCTTAGCACACTTAATTCCTAGTCGACTCAAACCAGCCTCAAATTCCTTGTGCATTTCTCGTATTCTCTTCTGGTTGGTTTCAAAGTACTCATGAATAAACCTGTTATCTGAAAGCATTGAAGTAACTAGCCGCTGAGTTGGAGCAGATATAGAGGAAAACCTGGTTAATTTCTTGGCAGCAGCCAAAACAGTCTTGTTAAATGAATATAAAACCCCAACTCTAAAGCCAGGAACAGAGAGATCTTTGGACAGGCCATATATTATATGCACGCGGCTCTTGTCTAGATCATCTGAATCAACAATTTCAGCTAGGCTCACAAACTTCTCACTTCCATATATGGAGCCTGCATATATTTCATCAGAAATAATATGGATATTCCTCTCCTGAGCAAAGCCTAGAAGACTGTAAAGCATGTCTGTCGACAGCAGGTTGCCAACAGGATTTGCAGGGTTGGAAATGAGAATGCCGCGAACTTTCACCCCTCGTTTTCTTGCCTGACTATATACTTGTTCAAGAGCGGTGATGCTTAATTTGAAATTGTCAGTACTACGACAGTGAACAGGTATTAGGTCCACTCCTGTTCGCCATATCACATCCCTGTCAAAACTGCAGGTTTTCTTATACATTAGCTTTTAGAATTAACATGAGTAATAACAAACACGAGTTCAATAAAAAAAGCCCTGAATTACCCCGGATAATAAGGTGTAGGTACAAGAAGTGCAGTCCCATGGTCAGCCAAGCAGAAGGACAGTATCTCAATTGCAGGAGTTGCTCCGGAGGTTAATACCATATTAAAGGGGTCAAAGTTCACTGATACACCCATCACTTGAGACATATAATTTGCTGTGGCCTGAAAAGTGAAAAGTAACAGAAATTAAAACTAACAAATAAAGTTCACTGATCCACCCATCACCTGAAACATATTTTTATTTACTTATTTTTCTAAAAAAGAAGGGGCTATACTAAAATTCAAAATGCCTTTTCAGTGCATCAATATATCTTATACATTAACATGGCAAAACTTGGGTTTGGTGCGTGGTCTCTTCCCACCACGTACAAACTTATTCTAAAAGGGTTAGTGGGTAGCTTTGTAAAGTTTAACAAATATTCTGTTTTGTCTATTCTCTATCTTACATAAATCAAAGAAAAAATTGATCAGTGAAGCATTATTAGAAGTATCAAACAAAACTCTTTCTCTATTTTCTCAGTTAAAAACAAAATTCAAAAGCTCAGTAGACATGCAGATAAGTGCTTGTCACAACGATGGTAGGTCTCAATTTCCAAATCTAGTTCTTTTACTCTCCATGTTCAAAGGTAAACTAGCAAATGCTTCGGGTCAACAAGCGCAACTTTATTATCTAGCAGTTTGAGAAGCAAGTTATGTTGCTATAATTGATAATATAAATATCAATTACTGAAAGCAAGCTAAAAGATAACGATTCAGAATATATACTTGTTCTCCGGCAGATAGCCGCTAAATATAAGTGGATTTAGCCAAAAAATGAATACGGAACCATGGAACCCGCAAATGCATACAAAAGTGACATAGATGAACAAACAACAAAGATATTAAGACACTCCAACATTATCGAAGTATGATGCAGAATCAAATTGCTATGAAAGAACTTCACTGCAAAAATAATATACCATATACCATTTTCAATTCCCTTAATCCATCATGTGGCTGGTAGGTAGCAATCCCATTAATACCCAGAGTGATATCATCAGTTCCTATCAGTGATTCCTTCAAGTTCTGTGAGACCCATTTCTCAATTAAATCCAAGCACAGCTACAAGCAAATAAAGTACCAAATTAGCACTGACACCTCCCCCACAAAAGGCAACCCAATTCGAGAAACGCTTCGAAAAAGCTAAAACCAACCTGATTCTCAGATAATCCTAGCTGAATTATCCCATCCGGATTGTTGAATCTATTAAACGGATCCCCCGAAACTCTATCCAACCCAATGTAATACGGAGAATCATCGGGTTTCTCGAGAAAGCTCGCGAGCGATGACACCGGAACCGGACCAATAGATCCACGGGTCGACAAACTGGACCGGGACGACGAACGTTGGAGCTCCGTGAGATTGGAGGAAGACGCAGACGGAGATGGAGGGTTCGAATTGTGAGAACGGTTTCGTTTGAGATAAAGCTTTAGGAAGTAGAGAAGAGCACAAGGGATAAGAGAGCCAAGAAGAAGGCCTCCTCTGCCTTGGACTACACCTCGAAGGGGCACTATGAGCTGCATGGCTGAGGCTCCTGCGGGGACGGGTTTCGGTTCTGGTGGTCGGGGTTGCTGGGATTTCGCTGTTTGGTTGCGGTTAGAGTCATGGATTCGGCGGTTCGACCCGCCGGAGAATTATTGCCTCGATTGATCCGTCAGTGTCGGGGGTATGAGTAGAACTACATATATTTGTGGCAGAAGATTGGGTTGCTTGTGTTGTGTGGTCGTTGGTTGGGTAAAGTGGGAGTTCAAGAGCAACTTTTGTCTCTCTTTAATTTTGCTTAAATCCTTTACCTCATTCCCACTTCTCCTCCCGGTTTTTTTTTTTTTTTCTTTCTTTTTTTTTCTTTTTAAATTTAAAATAATTATTATTATTTAAAATTTTTTAATTTTTTAAAAAATATTTTTTACTTTTTAAAGAAAAGATTGATTCCTTTCTATTAAAGGTTTTTCACGTTTAAGCTTATATTATTAAATTATCTCAAAATTTTTTAAAATATAATTAATTTTTATTACATTAACATTTTATTAATTTCTTTTTATTTTTTATCAAATGCTTACTCCTTCTCCACGTAAGCATGCTAACAGTGTCAAGTTTTCTAGGTCTGATGAGATCTTATTTTATGATAAAACTTTCCTGTAAAAAAAATTTTTACATTAACCAATATTCCCTGCTAATCAGGATATGAAGATTAATTTTCTTTTATACAGGATCAATTTCTTAATCTTAAAATAAAAATAAAAAATCTTGTGACATATACAGCTCTCCCTGGCCTGTGAGGTCAAACAAACTACAAAATCCCAGCCAACTCCTAAGGTTATCTCTGTGCCTGGACATTTGCTGTCAATGAAGCTGTAAATTTGATAAAACAACACAAAATCCCATAACTTTGAATTTTAATGGAAGCTTTCTTTGCAAGCAGCGGCAACAACCAAAAAAGGATTCTGGTGAACAAAATATCTGGATTTCCAAAACGGAACCTACGCCTTGCAATGTACTCAAAGCATTAGAGTTTGGGAGTTTCTTTCTGTTTTTCTATTTCTGTGAGGCAGGTGTATTCAGAATCTTACAAATTGGGATGCATTATAATTTGAGGCACAAAAACACCATACTTTAACATTGTTGCTCTTTCATCTTATGATTTTAACTTTCATAATTGACTAATTCTTTTGCAAATTTGGTAGCATTTGACATAACTTCGGGTGGTGTCAGACAGACGGGTTATGGGAAGTCTTGTGACTCAATTTTCTTACCTTTTCTTCCCCCTTCATTTTTTTTAAAGAAAAGCTTCCAACAATACGTAGTTTCCAAAGAGTACTTCCGTACTCACTTGTGCCCTCCCACCCTAATATCTGCCTAACTTTAAATTATAGATACCCAGCTTTGAAAATTATATTATCTTTTGCTGAGGGCAACTATCATACTATTACTATTATTAGCAACAAAATAATAAACAAAGAAATAAGACTTAAAAATTGAACCAACTTGATTAAGCCCGTTAGTAAGCGCTGGTACGGAGGGAGGACCAGTGAGTCTCTTCGCCTATTGGAAAATGATAACTAAGTTCTTCTGGCAACCCTTCCAGACGAATAAGCAAATCCAGAACAGTCCAGAAAAGCAAGTCCCTCTTAAGAGACTAATAATGCAATTGAGCAATAGACAGCCACCAAACGCGCAAGGCACAAGTGCTTTTGAAGAATATGAGAAGAATTAGATCCAACCCTTCGCTCATTACTTCACAGAAATAGACACAACCAAACACGCAACGCGAAGAGCATCCCACAATTCATTCGGGTAATGGAAACTAGGTATGCTTAAACCACCCCAAATTGTACACGGGTACACTGATAAGTACAAAGCAAATATTAGACAATTTCTATATCCTCTGTTCTATGGGCGAATTTAGAACGTCCAAAAAAGAACTGTTAACCAATCAATATGGCCCACATTCTATTTGTCGAGGCAAAACCCAAAACACATTTAATCCAAAAAGGCGGCTAAGTATAGTTTCCTTTTACATTTCTTGCAACGTTTGTCCATGATATAAATCATGGGTGCTGATCGTGTAAAGATCTAGAGGGTGTTTTTGGATATAAAATCTCCAAATCGAACAAACCATTGAGCATCAGAAGAATTGTCCTCCTGCTGAGGTTGTAGCTGTTCCACTTTTGGATGGCGCTGCCCTTTTTCGATCACAAACTGTGCGTAGTCAATTGTCTTTGTAGGGGCAGCAAAAAGTTTACTAGGTGGTGCAGGGACAAGTGATACCAAAACCCTGGCAACTTCGTGCATGGTAGGCCTCTCAGAGGGGTTTCTTTTTGTGCAAAGCAGAGCAAGTTGAAAGGTCTTCCTAACATGGGATAGATCCATGCAGGTAGCAGAAACCTCAGGATCCACAGCCTCCATTACAGTATTGTTATCTGCCTTGGACAAGATCTGCAAAAGTAATGTTTCAGACAGAGTCACCAAGGTTAACATTAAATGACTGAATCACTCAATAAAATTTACGCATTGTCAAAGTGCAACTTCAAAGCCCACATTAAAGGATGGCATTTCATATACTACATATGTTCTTATCATATATCAGATAATATGATCACACCAAATGTATCAGATAGGATTCCAAAAGCCAAGATTAACGCAACTACTGAAATCTGGCAAGCATGTTTTCTCCATAAGATGATTAACCAAAAGCTCAAATGCCAAAAAAAATATACCAGTTGATGCAGGTTAGACTCATTGTCCACTGCTTTCTTCCCAGTGAGCAGCTCAAGTAGAACAACACCAAAGCTATATACATCTGATTTTTCATTCAGCCGAGAAGTCCGAGCATACTCAGGATCAATATAGCCTATCGTTCCAACAACATAGGTTGATGCGTGAGTTCTTGTGGTTGAGATACACTTGGCTATGCCAAAATCAGAGAGATGAGCCTCAAAGTTCTCATCCAGCAGGATATTAGAGGACTTAACATCCCTGTGCACAATTCGAGGGTTGCAGTCATGATGGAGATAAGCAAGTCCTTCGGCAGCTCCGACTGCGATCCTCAAGCGACTTTCCCAATCAAGTTTCACCTTCTTTGAGGGACCTGTCAGACAAGACAGCATAAACCACCTACATTGCTACATTGCATTTCGGCATAAATGAATATGCACTATCAAAACTGGTAAGTAGTTCAAAGTTCAGCAACTGTACCATGAAGAAGATCCCACAGAGAGCCATTCACCATGTAGTCATAGAAAAGGAGATTTCCATTTGGAGTCAGTGCATAGCCATGCAATGTAACAAGATTTCTGTGTCTGATGCTGCCAATGGTTTCAAGCTCTGTCTCAAATTCCCGTAAGTTGTTTGGATTCTGGTTGTATAGTCGCTTAATTGCAATTGGTCGGGAATTCTTCAAAACGCACTTGTATACTGTACTAGAAGCACCATATCCTATGATATATTTTTCACTAAGATTCTCAGTGATCCTCATTATGTCATCAAAGGTGTGGATGGCCATGTCCATGTGAAGAATTACAAGTTTAGGCGGACCTGAAAATCAGCAAACGGATGTAGAACAAAACATGTAAGCGAGAATTTAGTTTTCAATATTAAAGTACTATCACACAACTTTATTGATATTGAACATGCCTTGCCCAGTTCTGCCGGATCCCTTAATCAGTTGCTCCGATTGGCTGGATCTGTAAATGGCAATGATTACCATGGCCAGAAGTGTGATAATTCCCAGTGTGAGACAAACAACTGCAGCCCTGGAGAAATTAACTGAACAAGAAAAAAAATGCTTAAAGTTTGAATGATGCTTGAGATAACACCACTGATCCAGGAAAACCCAGATTATTCAAACTGCGGTGAGAAGGTCCAAGTTACCTCTGGATTTTGGTAAATAAAGACTGCATATTGATCCTAACCAATTTCCACATAACAGGGGATTTCCAATAAAACTGCAACCGATCACAATACAAGTCGATGATAGATAAAGGGTAGAGGCAATTGTTTTTTTAATAATAAAAAAAAGCCCACAATACCTATCAGCTGAAAACCGTGAGAAATTCTTCATACTAGGTATAATTCCAGATAAATTGTTGTAAGAGACATTCCTAATACACGAAATTAAAAAGCATTTAGAATTGGTAAATTCCAGATACAATACTGATGAAAAACAGGAGGGAAACAATGGGCAGGCTGTCAGCATACTCACAGGGTGGAAAGACTAAAGCAGTTGGTTAGTTGATCTGGAATTTTCCCATGCAATCTGTTGTTGTTCAGTACCCTATTTACAGTTTCAGCAAAGAGAAATCATGAACAAGCAATTTATGACATACTGTAGAATTTCAAGCAGAAAATATTTCAGTTAACTTACAAAGAAACAAGGTTCTGCAGCTGACCCAATTCTGGAGGTATGCGGCCCAGGAGCTTGTTGAATGACATATCACTAAATGCATATAAAAACCAATTAAACAAGACAAAATCAAAGGACAAATGATGTAATAGGACTCCATGAATTTTAAAAATGATACAGGGTAAAAGAAAAACAAACTTACATAATCTGTATGCTTCTCAGATTCCCAAACTCGGCAGGCAATGGACCATCAAAATGGTTATGGCTCAAGTTCCTGCATAAACATTATGCAATTAGCAGCAAGAATTCAGCGTAATGAAAATACCTAGAAAGATCAATTTGTTCAATTGCAGCTTCCTTCTTAGTATCTTACAGGATCAGAAGATGTTCTAGATCACCGACAGATGCCGGAATTGGTCCTGAAAAATTATTGCTGGATAGATCCCTGAAATGCAACAGAAGAAACCCTATCAGCATACATTCTAATTCATTATGTCAAGAAATGAAGCTGTTTGATACTTACAATGTGTCAAGATTAATGATATGGCCCAACTCAGCAGGTATACTACCTTTGAAGTTGTTTGCAGAGAGATTTCTGGAGATCAAACAAAAAAGTACTGCTGATTTCACCAAACAGGTAAAATATCTACTGGAGATAGGATGAAACAAGTCATCAGTTTGTAAAAACATACAAGTAAGTCATGCTCTCAAGGTTACGGAAGCTCAAAGGAATAGATCCACTTAAGTGATTACCATGAACATTGCTGCAAACAATATATTTGAATGAAAAAAAAAAATACCATGAGAGGGTATTAAAAACCACATTACATTTAAAAGAATCCACACCAAGTCTAATGAGAAAACAGAAATCTCACAACTGATTCAAGGCAGTACAGGAGCTTAAGTTGTGTGGTATTGATCCTTCAATATGATTATTGGCAAGATTCCTAAAGCATGGCAAGAAAAGATGCTTTAAATCATTGACAGTGCCAAAAATTAAGAACGTGAAATAAATGACTAGCACTCACAATTCAAACAAATGTTCAAGCTTCCCCAGTTCATTAGGAATCCTGCCATCTAGTTGATTGTCATTCAGTTGCCTGGAACAGAAAAACATACATCTTACTAAGTTATTGCAGAAAACAGGGGATAAAGCTAATAAATATATTGGAGATCAACTTACAAATAGCTTAATTTAGACATATTGCCCAGTTCTGCAGGTATTGGACCAGTAAGCATATTTCCATGAAGGTACCTGACCAGTCGAAGAGCTAACTAAAGCAAGTACCAATGATTAACGGAAGACTTGACATCTGTGTATAGTAGTACTCACAGCTTGCCAGTGAAAGACAAATTGCCAAGTATTTGAGGGATGGGTCCCACAAGTTCGTTCTCGCTTAGATCCCTGCAACAGTGCCAGACCATATTCGTCAAAAGGCAACCACCAACATTTTCCAGATAGTGCTCCAAAAAAAAAATCCCCATTAAATGAATCTTGAAACTGATGGTATCTTACAAAATGGCAAGGGCTTGCATTAGGCCAATCACTTCTGGAATCTTCCCAGTTAGTCTGTTTCCTTGAAGAGACCTATTCAGAAAAGAGAACAATTATTTCCCTATACATCTTTCAGCAATACAGGAATGCCCACCAAAATCCAACTTTACCAGCAAAAGATGGAAGACATACTACAAATGATTAGGAATAATCTTTGCTACACAAAAAAATATCAGCAAACCTAGAACCAAAAGTACTCACAGAGTAGCCACTTGCAGGAATCCAATATTATAGGGTATCTCTCCAGTAATCTGGTTATATGAGATATCCCTGAAATAATAAACAGGGAATAACAATGTGGACAAAAACACAAATGAAAATATTCAAGCACCGTGGAAGTAACATACAAAATTTCGAAGCTTGTACAGTTCCCAATGTTCTCAGGGATAGTACCCGTCAAATTATTGCCTCTCACATCACTGGGAATTCATGTAAAACAATAAACATAAGGTAATAAACTGCTTAAAATATTAAGGACAGAAGGAAATCTATACTTCGTCAAAATCATAATACTCACAAATACCACAGGCCACTTAATTGACAGATATCAGGAGACAGAGTTCCAGTCAACATGTTGCCTCGCAACCCTCTTCATAAGGAGAATAAAATAAAGTCAAACTTAAGAAAAGGAATAACATAATAACAATAAACCATTTTGAACGCAGTTAAAAACGTTAGGCAGCAACTCATAAGTATCATTATCGTGTTAAACATAAGATGCAGATGTAAATGTGAATGACAGAGACAAATAAAAGAACTCACAGGTATTGCAAAACTTCATTCCAATAGAGTAGCCTTGGTATCTCACCAGTAAGCCGATTTCGTGCGAGATCACTGCAATTATGACAGTACAAGAGGTGAAATCTTTTTCCTGAGTAGCCCAAGCATAGGTAATAGAAATGCTGGATGACTAGAGAAGGAACTTACAGAGTTTTCAGGTTTGGTATCTGGGTTAGGGTTGAAGGGATAGGACCAGTCAACTGATTATTCTTCAAATTCCTGCAATCACCATCCAAATTTAGCACGCCTGCTGAATATGTCAGCAAAGCCACATGTTGAACACCAAGTTCTTTATTTGTACTTACAAAAACTCAAGCTGCTTTAACTTTGATATGGAAAAGGGAATATCACCATATAGCTGATTATCAGACAAATCTCTGCGTTTTCAAGAAAAAGATTATGTAATCTGGGTTTGTGTCATTGACCGAAGGACAACTCAAGCACAGTAAAATCGAAACAAGTTAAAAACCACAAGACAGGAGTCCATACAGCTGACTAAGCGCAGCACAGTTTCCAATCTCATCTGGGATTTGACCAGTTAGTTTATTTCCCTGCAGATCTCTAATATTTCCGAAAATACAGAATTCAGATTAAAGATGCAGATCACGGTTTACAATTGGTAAGAAGAATATACTTTAAGAGGGACTATAATAGGAAATAAAACAGTAATATAGTACAGCCACAAATACCTACATCGACTCCAAGTTTCTTAAATCGCCAATGGCTGGTGATATCTCCCCACCCAGGTTCAAACTTGACAAATTCCTTCAGAAACATTACAAAAAAGCACGTAATTGATGCTTTCAAGAGTAATAACAAGATTTTTATAGAAGGAGCTGAAAACATTTACAGCAAAAAGTAACAAAGAGATAGATACCCACAGAGTAAGCACAGTAAGGCTGGCATTATCACAGTAAACTCCACGCCAGGAACAGAAATCATCATTGTGCACATCATCCCAATCGAGCAAAACATCTGCTACATTGCTGAAGGAAGCCTTGATATTCATTAATGCTTGCCCTATGAATTTTCGAATGAGCGTAAGATGTTAAGCACTTCAAAATCTCATAGGACATAAAAACCATAGTTACGTACTTTTCATTTCATTTAAATGTTTTGGTACATCTATGTAACATATTTGGTTAGTTAAAATAGAGAGTAACGGATTGAACTTTTCATGCATGCAGATGCATATGGTCTACCAAAATCATTATCTCGGCTTAAGAAAGTCTAAAATAAACCGAAATCATTATTTTGGCTAACTAACTAGTCGCAGTTCACAATAAGTCCTAATGTGCGCACATGAAAGGGTTGAGCTAAAAAATATATCATTGATACAAGCAATGTAACTAATAAAGGAAATTAAAAGAAAAAGATTTCGTTTCAAACAAATAGAGGATAAAAAACTGGGCAAAAAGAAAAAACAGAACAGGTCCTGTAGTTCGGATTAGTATTTGCGTTTATAAATTAAGAGCTGGGCGATAGTTTTACAGAATTTAGCTTCCCGCGGATAAACAGACTACAAGTGTACATTATTATTTTTAACATTAAACACGACGCTGACGAGCAGCATTTTATCCCCTGGTTACCCAAAAATAGTCAACCACAAATGCACATTCTACTATATTTCTTTTATACATGAACAGTCATTAACGGTAAATTGATATCTTAGAATTTAATCATGTTACATAATTATTGCATTCTTGTTCACATCTAACAAACCAATAACCATTAAATTCTTCATAAAAATATTCCAACTAGAAAATGTCACTATCAACACAATCGGCATTTTATTGTAGCCTCAGATCCTGGTTCCTAGCTTAAATAAATTGCATGGAGTAGGCGCCGTAAAGAAACACATAAAACATGGCAAAATTTATTATCGACGATTTCATTGTTAAATAACACTAGATTCACATCTTGTTTTAGTTCAGACAAGCGTAAAAAAAATATCATCATAATTCATACTTAAGCCAGACATAATCAAGTAGCATAACTCAACAGATGTTCTGCTTAGCCACCGGCAAGTATGTTGGAATCGAATGCCAGAAAATGCACTAAACTTGATATGCTTTAGTTGAACACTTTGGGTTCAAGCAAAAATACCCATTTTAGCCAAGTAGAAATGTTGACAGAAAAACAGAGCTCAATCATTTCCCGGCAGCTCCTTGTGTTTTCTACTACACAACATTGCCTGACTGACTAAAAAGGTGTCAAACGAAAATTGGCTACCCATTGATGAGTTGCCATCAGTTGCCCACTTACATTTTTAAATCCCAAACAACACTTCTCTCTTCCTCACATCGTTTTGGGCTATAATAAAGCAGGGCACGACTGTTTCAGAAACAGAAACACAAAGAAGAAAGATCGCAGGCAAAACGCAGGGCCAAAGTCGAGTGAAGAGAACGTAAGAATATAACGAGTACCCAAAATGACAATGTCCACACACCTTCTTCACTGAGCGACGACGCAAAAGGAGTAAGAATCAGAAGCCCCGCCATTACCACGAGGAAAAGATGCTCCCTTTTCAGCTTTTCCTTGTAGACTACCACCAACCCATCTTCCATTGCAACCGCACCACGTAGAAAACCAACACCAACAAGAGTAGAGAGATTGAGAATGCAGGCGAGGTGAGACAATAATAAGATGATTATTATTACCATAGAGCTTTGCTTGCCGTTGGGTTGCAAGAGAGAGAAAGGGGAAGAGAAGCACAGAGAGAGCAGGCGTTTGGCGTGAACTGTAAGGAAAACACTGAAGCGAGTGTTAAGAAGAGAGAGAAATGAAACAAGAGAGGGATAGAGCCAGCATATGAGTAAGGACAAAATTTAGAGAGAGAAACTCAGTGCAGAGAGCTAGAGAGATAGAGAAACGAGGAAACGGCGGTGAAGCGACGTTAATGAGTGTGATGAAAAGAGAAACATAAATAAGAGTGAGAGGGAGCGAGAGAGGCAGCGGCCGTCATTCGTACTCTCCGTTTCCCAAAGTAGTTGTGGAATTCGACAGCCATCGTTACCGGCAATATCACACGCTCTAAAACCACGCGCGAACTTGTCTCATTTTGGAGTATTTTAGAGGTCGCCGATCAACGGCTTGAAAGCACGATAGTATGTGTACGCTCAAGTTGGAACGTGAAGACAATGAGGTCGTACAATTAGAGAGTATAGATTGGAGAGGGTATGTGTGGCGCGTGCTTAGAGTGTGGCACTTATGAGGGTGCTAAGGTGCGGGTACCATCTACTGATCTGCTTAGCTGTATGGAAAATTATTATTATAATTATTGATAAATTAGTGAAATAATTATTATTTTATTTTAAGTTAAAAGATTTAAATTTATTTTTTAAAATTATATTTATTAAAATATATTATTAATTTTAAATATAAATTAATTTCATATTTAATAATAACAGAAAATATTATATAAAAATAATTCCTATAAAATATTATTATAAACCTCCCCTGACTTCAAAATAAAGTGAACAGCTATACCCCTAAAATAAATTCGGCTAATTCCACTCCTTTTTTACTTTTTAACAGCTTTTTCTAAGAAAATAATAATAAAGACAGAGTACTTTTTGGGGATCTTGTCCTTCAATTTTGTTTGGCCACATTTGCCCTTTGACATTCATTTGAGGAATATTTATATTTATATGAAGACAAAATTCAGCCGAGAAGAGAAGTGGCTTAGCGTAGAGGGATTTGTGGGTTGTCGCATAAAGCTTGTGTTGGGTAATGGTTGAATTGGAAGTATCCAAAAAATGGATGCGAGTTCCCAAAAGAGCACAAGAATGGCGTGTGTGGGTCGTTTGTGGATATTGTGTTATTTACCACATTTGCGATTGGGTTCCAAAATATTGTTACCACTTTGGTGTTAACAATAGCAGAAAGAGAGTGGTAAGAACTTGCTGTCTCCCGAGCAGCTATTGGAATTACATGGTCAGATTTATTTACTTTTTATATTTATATTTATTTTATATTTGAATTTAATATGTAAATTTTTATTTTTAAATTTATCTCTTGTTAGTGTTTAAAAAAATATTAAAGAAACTGAGCCGTTGGAAAATAATTGAATGGAAAGAGAATGGAAGCTGGTAGAGAGAGAATACATTTGAAAAAACAATGAAACTTTTTATTGAAAATTTAAAATATTTTTCATTCGTAATTAAAGATTAATTTTTGTTAAAATAAAAAAATTATTATAATTGACATAATTTTTTAAATAAAATTATATATAATTTAAAATAATATATTTAAAAGATATAATTATTTATTAATTATAATAAATTTTATTAATAATAAATTTAAACCGGTAAAATAATAGGCTTTGTTATAGAGCTTTTTTTAAAAGAATTCAAACATAAAAAAATATTTACATTGTAACCAAGGGGAGTGAATGGCTATAAAGAGGCAAGACAGAAGTGAAAAAAGCAGGAGGGCTATGTCTACGCTTTTAGCGCAGGCACAGCAGCGCTAGCTTCTGCCGCTGCATCCACCTTTGTACAGTTGAGCAATAGACAGCCTCCCTACGTATAAAGCTGCAGACGATGCTCCTTCCTTTTACTCTTCTATCTATTACAGGCACCTCATAAACCGTTACTTAATCATTTTTTAAAAAATACAATATTTTTTCTTTAAAATATTTTAGGCTATAAATAAAAATTAATTTTTTTATAATATTAAAAATATCAAAATAAATAATTTTTTTACAATAAAAATTAAATTAAATTTAAAATAATTTATATAAAATATTTAAATTTTTAAAATAATATTCATAAAAAATAATTTTTTCATTGCAATAGTGAATAAAGAATACAACCACAATAAAGAGCAGATATGGGTGGCCAAATCTTAGCGGTGCTACTGTATTTTTTCCTTTTGAGCTGACACAGTGAGCAGCGGAGCTACTCTACGCGTCTACAAATAGCATCAAAACAGTGTCAGCTAAGCTGAAAAAAAAGTGAATCAGGGAGAGCCTCAGAATCGGATTCTGCCGGCGCCATATCCGCCCTTATTCCGCCGTCATCACCGTACGGCCACCCGGCGTGCCCCACCCAACATCGGCTCCACAACACACAAGTAATTAAAAATGTTATACTATTTTTCAAATTAAATATTTACTTAAAATTTTAAATTATTTAACTTTTTAAAGTTATATATTAAAATATATAAATTAATATTAACATAAGTGCTTTAAATTAAAAAATTTAAACATTTTAAATAAATTATTTTAAATTTAATTTAAATATTATATATAAAAATTTAATTTTTATTTATTAAACTGAAGATATTTTAAAAAAATAAAAATCTATTATCTAATAAAATTTCACAACCAAAATAAATTTGAATATCTCACTTCTCTAGGGGCTAAAATACTACAATTAAAAATGGTCTTTATTACTTATTAGGCTACCTATCCAATGTTTGTTGCATATTCGTTAATTTGGTTCATCATGCACCGATGATGGACGGCTAGGATGTAACGAGAAAGACCATGCTTTAATGCTGTTCAGCACTTGTACCCAAAAAAACAAAAACATGTTCAGCACCATAAAGAAAAACCTCTCCATGGCACAAACAGTTTCTTTGAAAAGGAGCACACAACACGACAGGGACGATGGCTACATGCACGAAAGAAGTAGTCAAACAAAAAAAGTGGCGGGGAAACGGTCAAGGAAAAAGCAGCAGAGTATGAACCTGTTGTAAATAGTGTGGCGTAGGCTTAAAAGGCTAATAGCAAATGGCATTTGCAGGTCAGTTTCTTTCTGCATCTGCTTTTTTAATTCAAGCTAAAGCCCAGAGATGCAGTTGAGACATAAAGAGGAGGGATTGATTGTACCCATCATAGGACCCGTGATGCCCTTACCCTTTCCCTACATGCACCTGCCATTCCCAGCATTTTCATAATCTCTACATTAATCATAATGTGACCCGAAGCTTTTTTTTGGTACAGTAATGTGTCCTGTAGTTGTGATGGTTTCAATCATGCCCATTTATATTAAATAATTCTAAAGGCCACAGGAAGTATACATTTTTAAATGAAAAATTGTGTAGCACAAGATTTTGGTTCTACATTCTTCAGCACCAATTCTCACGCCAAACGTGTGGGTTTTGGGTACACCCACCTTCCCCATATTTGAAACTTCTATTCTACGCACTCCGCTGCTGTAATTTAAAAAATATGTTGTTCTGTTGGATAAGAATTTAAAATGTACTTTTGCTAATATTACAGAAAAGAGAATATTGCGCATTAAATGCAGCCATATCGGTATTATTTGTTAGCTGGCAAACTTTATGTACACGCGTACACCCATCTCTGTGCACTGATGAAGGAAGGATTTTTTATAGTAGAATTGTTATTTTTATATTTATATATTTATATTTATATTTATAATTTATATATATATTTTTATATTTATAATTAAATTACATTAAGAGATGTGATTTAATCGTAGGGTTAGCGACATAGCCTTACAATTACCCTATAGATAGTAAATAACATATTTATAAGTGTAAAACTAGATCATCTCATTGAAAAATGCTGGTCCCATGAAATACAATTGATTAAAACTGAATGTAAATTATATTTATTCAGTTTATAATTGAAATTTAATTTATAAATATAAAGAAATTATATATCATTTATATATTTATTAAAAAAGATACTCCCACTTTACTTAACAATGAGGATCATGAGATTTCTTATATGTTATAATTCAGTTTATTAAAGTTAATAAATTTAATAATATATAATAAAAATTTATTTATAAAAATAACATAACAACATATTTATTTAATCAGTTAATGCAGCTTTTTGGTTGTAGTATCTTGTGAAGCCCATTATCAAGGGTGGGAATGAGGCATCAATTGGCCCAGCAGCTATTGGTACCGCACAAATTGGGTTCTGTATAACACATTCGCTTGAAAGAACTCAAAAGAGCAGTCTGCAGCTCAATGAATTCAAGCAAACTTCATTGCATATGACCTCCCAAAAAGAAATCCTTATATAAGTATGGAACCTTTGCTCAATGACTGAAGATCAGACATGAAGACAATGATCAATCCTTTAATGCTTGCTGATAAGCTAACAAGGGTGAGGAGAAGACAGCTCAGTCTCAGACACAGGCTACAAAATCTGGCAAATCATGGTATCATTGTTTCTCCGTTAGCATGAACAAAATTTCCATTTATTGGACTTGAGAACAGAGTAGATGCTCTCCGAAGTCCATGATTTAAAGAGTAATACTCCAAGCAATAAAAGATAACAATCCATCGATCTCATTTAAAAAAACCCGGAAACATTGATCTAATAGCAACATCATGACATTCTGATGCTGTCTCTTACTAAAATGCCAAAAATAATATTCCACAAGTAATTCGGATGGCCTTTGGAGAACCAACAGTCTTGCAAACTTAGTTTAACGCATTATAGAGGAAATTCAGGAATCTGAGATCATTTTTTTATGATTCTTTTTTGTCATGGATAGGTTTGCTAGCTAAACATGTAAAATTTGATATCCGTGGCAACATAGTATACATGTTCTGACAATTTAAGATTATCATAGTCAAAGAACAGAGGCAACAAATTCAAATCCTAAACTATTAAATTAATTGGACTCCAGAAGTAAATTCTCAGCAAATTAACAATAGCGGTTGGCCCACAGAGAGGGAGATAAAATAAGTCTATTCCAAATTTCCAATAAATGGTGCCAGTACCCTAGTACTGTATCAATCCCAAGGCAGCTTTTCCCTGTCGTACAATGCAGCAGCAGCAGCTAAAAGAAAACAAACCATCCTTTGGTGTCTTCATTAATCAGGATTCAGGAAAATGGATCAGCATTATGCCATCCCTTTGTGCACGGAGGAATGCTCATAAACTCATCAAATTCTTTTACATGAATGTCACAGCACTTCCACTGCAAGATGTCAGGAAAAAAAAAAAAGGAGCACTTAGAACTATATCATAACCATAAGCATTATTAAGATGTATGCACCGGAATTTGCAGTAAGATATTCTATGCCCACCCCTCTCATCCGGTCATGAAAAACAGCAGGCCCTGGATGGTAGCTGCAAGCAGTGTCATGATTATCCTTTTCCTTGAAAGTTTTACCACATCCTTGATTTCTGCACGTTTGGGGTTCGTTTATATCTACTATTTTCTTCTTTGGTGGAGTAGAAACCTGAACAGTTGTTTTGCTTTCAGTAGAGGCATCTCCAGCAGGATTTACAGATTTGCCTTGTGAACCTAAATTTAAGGAGGAATAGACAGTAGAGAGGGAGAGAGAGATAAGGGTGGAAAATTAGCTTAGGAAGCACCACAAAAGGAAGGTTTAAAAAGTAGATAAAAGAAGGCACAGTTAGGAGGCAAAAAGGAACAGTTAGGGAGAGCCAGAAAGGTAGATTGGTTCATCCACATTATCCAACAAGATATTTTACAGTATTTGTTCAAATGCAAGCATGAGAACTACACATGAAGAAATTGCAATTTCTAGTACAGATTCAAAATTCTGCCTATGCTAAACTATCTCCATAGGATTGAAGAGCGATCAACCATACCTGCGAAATAACCACAATTTCTCAAAAAGGAGGGGGTGTCTAACAAAAAATATCTCAAAGGGGGGAGATGAGCAGGGAACAAGATAAAGGAAAGAGAATATTTAAAACAGAGATGATAGACAAACATGAATACCATGATCTGAGCAAAAAAAGCCCTGCCGACACCTAGAACAAGAATCCTTTGATGATGCGTTGGATGAAAGAGCTGGAGCAGGAGCAGGTACAATATTCTTTTTAGCCTGTGTTAATACTGGCTTCTCTGTTGTATGTTGTCCTGTCTTACATCTAGATCAACAAAGAAAGTTTTGATCAACAAATGCTGAAAATATTTTTTCTTTAAAAAAGTATCCAATTTGAAAATTTTTTCTTAATCCAAAGATATTGATGTAAACAAAATAAACTCTTCAGTCACTAGCATCATGAAAGCCATATTTGCAAAAGTGGTCAATATCTGTTTATGCCCAGTCCAGATTCTAAGATCCAGTACCACAAAGGTGAGAAAATTTTTTTTTAAAAAAAAAAATCAGCACGGGGAGATAATCAGAGTGTACATAGGAGCAGCTAATTTCACATGCAAATGTTGTAACACAAAGTAAAAATTTTCACAAAAAAATTATTGCTAGGTGGACCCCCTCTTACAATCTCCATTATATCAACTAGAACCTGAACTATTATTTTCCTTAGAGGGCTCTTATTGCCTGCAAAAGTGCACTCAAAGTACAAATTGGTAATGAAAATTAGATTCTTACAAAACTAAAACTCAACATATACGGATTTTGATTATTCATGGTAGTTCTTGAGATACATAAAATCATAAAAGGTAGAAGAAATCAGTGGGAGGCTGACTTCCAAGTTTTTGTAAAACTAACATTTAGCTTACTCCACCATATAAATTTAGACTACTAAAATCCACACACACACATAGAGACACAAACTAACTATACATTTATGTATATTTGCAAAATGGAGAAGAGTACAGAAAACGAAAGGAGAAGATGCCTCACCCAGGAATTTCTAAAAACAAGCTAAAATCGTGACTTCTTTTCTTGCAACAACTCCATTCTTTCATACCATCGTGGAATAGAGGCTGGAAAGCAAATGAGAAGCTAAATCAATTGCAAAATTGATAACAGAATGAAATCTTGCACATTAAAAATAAATATTAAGAAAAGGAAACCACTTGAAAAGAAATAAATAAAGACTTACTCCCTGAGAATTGAAGATACCCCAGCAATGAAATCAAAGCCCAAACATGCACGATAGAAAGCGAATCAGTAAAGTCCAATAAGGATGTCATATTATTATTATTATTATTATTATTATTATTATTATTATTATTATTATTTACTTTAAAAATAAATATAACAATTAATATGATGAGGTTTTCATCAGTCCGCAAGGTAAGCATTAGTGAGGGTTTAAGCGAATATGATGTTAAAATAGCTCATGAAACAAAGATGAAAATTAACAAAATATGAGTGTCAATAAAGGAAGACCACAGATCAACCCTTACGGAATTTTCTCAAATTAATTAGTGTGGATGGGATGGTAGTTTTGCAGAATTCTGTGTAACATCCAAACCCATGATTCCCCATAACATCGCTTATAATCCAGAAAGAGAAAACAAGACAATAACATTTTCTTTGACAACAATTGCCACTGCATGGTAAACTCCAGAGTAAAGTAAATGATAGGATTCTACTAGAGTAGTAGATAAAGAATTAAAATTAGGTCATAAAAAATTCATATAAAGTAAAAAAACTAGTCACAAAGCCTTTAGTAACACAGTGAAGTGACATAGATTAGGCCATTTGGGCCACCAAAGAGAATCTTCAACAGTAAAATCCCACCGCCATACAATTTGAGAACTACATTTAAGTTACAATCAAAAGACCCTTTTGCAAGAGCTGCAAATCCCTGAATTTACAATATACATGTCAAATCATCTATACCTGGGGTAAATACTATGCACCGACAAAGATAGGATGAACAGCACTTGCAAAAACTTAATGAAGCACTACTGCATTTGCTGTGGAAGAGGAAGACAATTTTCATACTAAAACCAGGGAAAAAAAAATATATCAAAACCTAAAAGAATGAGAAAGAATCATTATATTTCCTCTCTAGATAGCAGTAACAACTTGGTAATAAGCCATAGATAATGGAGAACAAACTTGCATTGTTTTTCCCTGATAAAACATAACTCGTAGCTCTCTCTCTTGCTCTTCTTTCTCTTCTAATTTCATATTTTCGAGTTTGCTACAATCACATCAGAACTGTGAGAATGCCAATGGCAACAAACAAAGCAGAATTTAACACAGCACCGAAATCATGCAATCTGATCAGTGCGCTTTCTACTACACGCTACATAAACCATAAAAAAAAAAAAAAAAAACCTTATATAAGAAACCACAGCACAGTTCCGATCTAATTTGAACAGGACAGACGACCATTCTAAAATCCTAAGCAACCAAATACTAGTATGATTACAGCAACCAAGTACGCTAATTTCAGATTCCAGCCGCAAAATTTTAATTAGTATCTTAATAAATCACCGAACCCATCGGTTGCAACTAACTACGTACAAGTGAATGTGAACACAACGTATCAGTGTGAATTAAAGGTGGAATCTTGTGTATGTGAGTACATTTGTTTTTTAGAGCGAGTACCGAATCATGGTATTGGCAGGAACCCTCTGGATTATCGTCCTCAGAGAACATAGCGTTGCAGCCAATCCGCTGACATCGAACCTTAACAGGTTGCTGATGCTCCATTGCTGTCGCCACGACAATAGTCTCGAAGTTTCGAAGGGGAATCCCGGAGAGAGAGAACTCGACGTGGTACGGATTGGGCTTGAAGCTAAACAGCGACGGCAAAAAGGGTAATTTAATCTCTAATTTTTTATAATTATAATTAAAAATTTAATATTTTTATAAATTTAATTAAAAAATTTTAATTTTATACTTATTAAATTTTTTTAATATAATATAATTAATTGATTCTAACTTAAATTTTATTTTTTTATTAAAACTTTAATACTTATTTTTTAATATAAAATTATTTATTTTTCAATTAAATCTGAAATTTTAATTTTATTTATTTTTATAATTCTTTTAATTTAAAAAAATTTATCAAATAATCATATTACATTATAATAAAAAAATAAAATTTAAATTATTATCAATACATTATATCATATCAAAAACAAATTTAATAGATTAATAATTAAATTATTTAAATTATAATTATAAAAAATTAAATTATTTAATTTAATGATCAAAAAATTAAATTATCTTTTTAAAAATTGAGGGATTAAAAATTCCACCGTCTTTGCGTGGCCTCACAGAAGAAAAAATTCCGCCGCCTTTCATATCATGCTTCCTTTGAGTTTTCCCTTCAGATTTAGACTTGAAAGTATTTTTTTAATTAATAAATAATATTAGTTGATCTGATCAATATAATATATTTCGTTTAAATTATTTTTAATTAATTGTTTAATTTACTTTTACTTGAAACTTTACCTAAAATAATTTTATCCAATATTTTTATACAATTATAAAAGTACGTGCAAATTCAAACCAAATTGAGAAACACTTACAAAAAAATGGCACTCGTAATGCTCCCAAGAGCCTAGTAAATAGTAATGACAACTTTGTTAGATGTAGTTTAAGGAGTAAGAAAACTGGTTAGTCGTATATATATTTATGCATAAAAGTTTGCAATGATTAGATATTAGATTCAAATGTAATCGATTGGTGCAAAAGGGTTGTGGCTTGTAAGTGAGTAAGAGTAATTTTATTTTTACATTTAAACTTTGATACAAAATTTTAATACCCACATCATGATCGTTAATGTATAAAATCCACGTTTACATCAACATTTATAGATGTAGATGTAAAGATTTCGTATTAAATTTTTAGTGTAGAAATAGCTTTGTTCAATGAGTTACATCATTAAAATGACTGAAATACAAACTAGCATGCACAAAAATTTCTTTTCCTTTCTAAAATCTTTGTCAATCATATCATCTGTAGCATCTTATAGCAGCATATATAGCTATTAACCAGGGTACGTAGGGAAATGATCAGCATAAGTAGCGATGTAGAGCTGCAGCCTATATTTCCCTATATTCACTACTCAAGGAATACAAAATTATATGGCTATGTACATGAGAATGTGAGATCTTCAACTGAGTTTCAATGGCACTGTATCGGGGGACTGTTTCGTCTGAAAGCCAATCAATGGAACTTGCGATTGAAACAGGAAGAAAGAAACCTTAATTTGAATAGGCATCAAAATGTGGATGGTGCCTGCAACATAATTTGACACCAAGGGAGCTTGTAGAGTCACAATATTCTGTTCACTTCGACCATGGAAGCTTTCCCCTGCTAGAATAAACGAGAAAAGTAAATGTGGTTACCATCTGAGTGCTAATTTGCACAATCAAAGTATATATTTCTGGTTTTTCTACATTGTTGTCAGCAACAATTAAAGCTGACAATATATGTCATGGGCATATTTCACTTTCCAATATCCTACAACCCAATTCTAGAAATGGAATGATTCAAATAGAAAGAGCCAAGGACATGAATATCAAGCTTGAATGTGCTAGAATTCACACGAGGAATGTTACTATATCTAGGAATTAATTATATAACTAGTAACTTTAAACAAATGCTTCCACAGATAAAAAACAGAGCAAAATCATGAAGTAACACTTGATTGCTAATAAATAATGGTTTAAATATTTGGGCCCTAAAATAAAATTAAATATAACAAGAAGGAAAAGACACATTGGTTCAAACCATGGCAGAAAGTAAAACCAAAAATCCCCAGATTAATTTACAATAGCTCCAAAGCATATGTTGACATTTGATAGATTTCAATCCTTTTAATCTATGTAATCTGAGTCAACAAAATGTCAAATTAAAGTGTAAATTCCTCAGAGGCCTAGAGACATGTATATTGGCCCAAAAATCTTCACTTGATGCACCCAAAAAAACAAATCTTCATTTCATTTGCAGTCATAATCAAAATTGTGCAGCTTCAACACAGAGTAAGTTGATCGGACACAATGGAAGTTGGATGAGAAGAAAATATTTGCATCTTGAAGTCCACACTATCGAACGGAAACTATGCTTAAGGGAATAAAATTGATATGATCCCTGAACCCCCAGGTGGAAAAATTTTAAGAAGAAAAGATCTAGAAGCGCCCTAGTTGCTCATTAGTGAAAGAGGGTGAAAGAGAGACCTCATTCTGTGTACTGCTCTCTGAGGGGAACCAGTGCATGAGAACACCCAGATTCATGACAGCAGGAATCAATTTAAACAACAGAGGGGTTGTAACCTGTAAATTACCAGTTATCAGATACATTTCAAAGGAAGATGAAAGCATGGCGCATGGTGTATTTTTCAAAATAATTACCAGACTGAGAGCCGTAGTCCCAAGAAGAAGAAGATACATTTTCCCCTGCAGTATTAAATTCAGTGATCAGCTCAGAGCACGATAGTCAAAAAGAAAATAATGGGGAGGGGGATAAAGGAATAAAAAAAGAGAACATGTGTCAATGCTTTTCAGTATCAATATAATGCATATTTTTTCAGATAAAAGTATAACTTCCAAAATCCAATACATCAAACTATATCCAAACCATTTACATAACTTGTTAACAATGCCCATCAAATGGTGAACATACAGAAACCAATGGAATTCATGGGAACTAAGCAGCAGGAGAATGTGATGTAAAACAAAAGTGCATATATATATATATATATAGAGAGAGAGAGAGAGAGAGAGAGAGAGAGAGAGAGATACCTCGACAAGATGAAGATTTGAAGCCCGACTTAGGAGAACAAAAGCAAATTCTCCAATCTGAGCAAGGGAAATACCAACCTGTATTGCCATAAAAACCACCATTCAGTGCTCAGCACATAAAACTACCTTATTTAACTGATATATATATCATCTAAGTAGTTGTCTAGTTGAGATGACTCACAAGAAATGATGTCCTAATGCTATACCCAAAGGCCTTCGTAACAATAGCAGCAACAGCAGTCTTAACAACTACAACCAGGATAACAGATGCCAGCAAAATATCTACATGGTTCCAGAGGAACTGTACGTGTATCAGCATTCCGATACTTGAGAGGAAGAGAGCAGCAAATAGATTACGAATTGGTTCCACCTACAACATAAATGCATCTTGTTAGATGTAACTCTTCTATCGTCTTTATCACCAACAAAACATAATTTAATAACACAATCAACCTAAACATATCAACATACTACTGTTAATCCAATGAATGTAGCCTATAGAAGGTTCCAATTTCAACTATAAAATAGTACAAATTAACTTAGAAGTTGGTAATAGGGATAATATACTATAGATATGACCCGGGTTCATAACTTCATAGGAATGAATAACTTATCAGGCTAGATGTCTACTTGCATTTCTTCATGAAATTGGAGGTTGAATCTTCGTGCAGCATTGACTAAATCTCCAAATCTTGGGATATGGTCGATGCCATGCAAGATAGGGTAAAGGAACTAAACCATTATTGAAAACTTGGATCTCACAAAATAACCCCCTAACTTCACCTTAGGCTAATCTACTAAAACAAAATGAGCAAAACATTTCTGAGCTCAGCTCAAAACTTACCAGCATTTGATAATTAAAAATTAAAAATAATAGTAAGGACAAGCTCATTCCCTTCACTTTAGTATCGAAAATACAACTTCAGTACATGTATAAAAATCTTATAGCCTTTATATACAAGTTAAGTAATCCACATAGATATTTGAACTTTTAGAAGTAAATTAGTCTCAAATCTCCTAGGAGGTTGCCTCAGTAACAAATTCATTTCAGAAGTAAAAGAAAAATGTTCAGGGGAAAAGACAACATTTTTAAAAAGCAATGGAGACAACCCCGGATATGAAACCTGGTACCTGATGTTGATACATATAAATTCAAAAAACAACAAACATGTCAGGGTGTTTCCAAGGTTTGCCCACACTGTCCTGAGATTGAAAGTTGCTTTCAAACTCCCTTCCTCTGCATATTCTAGATTTTGATGAGAGCATCATTAAACTGAAAGATAGATCTTATTAAGACTTAGAAGATTCACCCATAACGTCCATTTTAAGAGTAAGGCATGGCTATAGGCTACCCTTCAAGTTTGCGTAAATACACATAGAATAAGCCATCATAGCTACCCCAAGGTTGTTCACATTTAAATCAACAAGAACTATAACACATATATAACATGACAAATGACAGTGAAAGTTGAATTGCAGCTGAGCGTGACCCTAATGATACTATACTAAGATAAGTGGATGAAAGTACAAGGTATGACAAAGTCAATCCGAAAAAATTGGAAGATAAGAGCAGCTTTGGATAAAACTAGATCCATGAATCCAATTAGGGATTGCATTAAACAAAGTCATTAACCATGAAGAGTACCTGGTCCAAAGTATGTTGAGCGAAGTCAGTTGTAGAAATCATGACACCAGCCATAAACGAACCCAGCTCAAGACTAAGGCCAAGCTTATCACTGCACTGGAAAGATTTTTCAAAAAATTAAGACAGTCCAGCACAAAAATAATATGAACCTGCAGCCATTTGACTTAACCCTTATCACCCTCCTCATATCTTAGTAATAATTGAGGCTCATCTACTGGCAGATATTGCATTTTGGAATATTGCAAATTTAAATGAAAGGAAAAAGTAAAAAATCTGGAAGTTTACTAATTACCCAAACTTCACCTTCTTAATTTGGGAGAAAACATGTTCAAATATTTTCTTTTAAAATTTGGCTTTTGGCTGTAATTAACTAAAATAAGTTAGAAGCTGATCATACAGGACTGGAGGAGTGAGTGCAGAAGAGTGACAGACAGAGAGAGAGGGAGAAACGGATAAACAAAGGAAGAAAGCAGGAGAGGGCAACAATAGGAGCAGACTTTACTAGGTTCAATTATTTGACCGAAAATGAATGCCTCATTGCAACCCTTCTACCCTGTCAAACATGATTATCTAACTTGTAGCAGGACTCCTCAAAAGTCCTAATTTTACAAGGACAAGAACCCACACATCTTACATAATAACCCAAATGACTTAGTAACCACAATTAAACTTAACACCCCTAATGCCTGTTCAATCAGAAATTTCCTAATAATCAGCATCAGTACTTTTACTATTCCACATAATTTTCTCATGGTTAGTTAATTTATCATCCCGTGTATAAGTCTGAAAAGTTGTACACTCGTGGCTCACATCAAGTTGCCTTCATCATGAAGGAAAAATAGATCTGATCATTTAATGATAAACATTCAGGCATTTGAAGTATTGAAGTGAGGCTGATACAGAATTCATGTAGACCAAATGAGTTCAAATACCAATCCATGGGCTAGAGGGAAGAGTAAAAAGCGGAGAGACAAGGAAACAAAGAAAAAAGCAAAGGGAGAACGAGAAAAGAAAGAAGAAGGAAGAGGTTACAAAAAATTAACAAAAGTCTCCCTATACAACTATTCACCTAATATGAAATTGAAGCATTTTAAAACTTACATAATTTTAATTATAGTAAGTAAAATAACTAATTCATTATAATATTGCTGTCACAGTAAACACTTGATTTAAATCACATTTATAAAGTAAAATTAATTGATCAAACTGATAATCACAATCAAGTTCTACTTGAACAAAATAATTAAAAGTATGTAATATACTAAACCAAGAAGCTAAACACCAATTTTAAACTTATAACATATTCCCAAAATATATATCTTGTTAAGTGTAAACATCTTCATTTCACTCCAAACCATGAATGGAAGATTCCTTGCCTTGCCCCTCAATAATTTTAATAATCTCCAATTATATAGGACTACTGTTAGCCAAAACAAATGGGTTTCTAAATCCTCCTTCCCATAGCAACCTTCACTTGATCCACCACACAACCCCTCCGTCCCTCCAACAAAAATTTTGATTTTAGAACATCAAGACATTCCTTAACGGCTTAACCTATGTAATAAAGTACAATATGTAATGGCAGACAAACATCGGCACAATACATGATGAAAATGCAGAATGTTTTTCTTCTTTGTTGATGAAAAAAGAGAATGCCTAATGATGAGCAGTCACTGTCAGCACCCAGAATAAGATTTCTTACCCATGCTGATAATAAGCAGAAAGCCACAGCAGCTAGCTGATAAAGTTCATTTGTCTGCATTGCAAAAAGAAATACATATTAACTTGTGACAAGCTAATAGTGCTCCCATAGTTTAGTGGGAAAAATATTATGCTTGATCCTCACCTGAGATGAGAGTTGCATCATCAGTTTCAGAAAGCGGGGAACAAACGACCAGGACAATATAGATGTAGCAGTGAGATACAAGGACAATACTAGCAACCTGAATTTGACAAGAATAAGATGCTACCTTAATGATTATAACTTCTATTTTGGTGCAGCTAGACAAAATCAAAAACTTATGCAAAGTATACATTAAATTATGAGCCAATTGGCTTGCACCAACTGTAGATGAAATCAATTGTTATGGATCAATAAGGTAAAGGAAGTTTCCTAGGTGAAACAATGAAAATCTGAAAAAGAAAAAATGCACATGGGCAGACTTACAGCTTTCCCATAGATATCATTCCTTGTAACAGACCACTGTTACCGCCCAAGACTGGTAGTAAAGCAAATAGTAACCCCACTGCACAATCCTGATATAAAAAAGGGTGAAAAATGAATGGCATGCATGAAAATCAAGATTCCAAGCACATATAATATTATGAAAAGCTAATAAGTTCTTTATTTGACTACTTACAATTAGGAATATACCTGAAAAATAAGAGTTCCAATTGCAACTTGTCCATGAAGAGCATTATTACTATTCCGCTCAATCAAAAACTTTACCACCTGGTAATAGGTGAAAGAAATGGATGAATCATGCTGACATCTGTTGAGTATCAATGATGAGAAATAGGACATTATAAATATTAAGTTTCAGAAGATGGCTTTTATAAGTACCACTGCAGTTGAAGACATAGAAAGAAAAGAACCAACAAATACTCCCTCAGACAATTTAACTCCAAATAACTGCAAAGCAAATGGATGGAACTGATTAGCATCCATTTTAAACAATCATAACCTGTAATTTCTACCAAATACCACATTAAGGCACCAGTGTCACACCATGGCAAGAATGCCACACAGGAACATGAATATTACAATCTGAAGCAGCCCTCCCAGAACAGCAACTGGGCCCACAGCTTTTAACTGTATCAATAAAAATCTCAAAATGAAAACGAAAAATAAAGGTATATATATCCATTCCCAAAGTAAAGACAATTAAGACAAGGCTTATATGTGAGTGTGTGTGTGTGTATATATATATATATATATTCAGATTTAGCAAGAGACTAAAGTTTTTTGTTTTTGGTAACAGACTAGAGTAAGGTTTATAGCATGAGATTATGTGAAATAGGATTTTACAAGACAAGATACAAAAACCTTTGCCAAAGAAAACTCCAGTCCCAACGCAAAGAGAAGAAAGACAACCCCAAACTGAGCAACAGTCTCAACCTGAATATGAAAAAGAGGTTATCATAACCAAAATGAGTAAATGTCACAGTATATAGTAAAGAAAAACCAATTGAACACCCAGTGATACATTTTTCTTCATATATAAAATTTGACTTTTACTTTCCATTAAGAGATCCCAGTATTACATCCCACGATGCTGTGGTGAATATAGACTATATTGGCAAAGTTCCCCACTACTGGCTCATAAATTACATTTTAGTTCAATGGAAATATTTGTGTAGCCAGATTCTTTCCATGTTTCTTCTTGAGACAGAGCAGATACTAATGAAAAATCAAGAGTCACTGATATGTCCCATTAATATTAAGCAGCTGAATGCTGTTAGATCAGTTTATATTAAGTCTTAAGGGTATCTTAGGATTTTTCACAATATTGTATTTATTTTTGCAGTTTCTAGTCAAGATCTGGATTTGAACTCGTAAATTATGTCATTTAATGTCTGGATCTCAGTATAGGATTAGGATTACATCAAATCCATTTAGTTGGTTATAAGGATGTAATGTCTTTGAAAAGACTCCGAACAATTTTATGAAGAATCAGAAGCTATGAGGGTTTTCTTCATCTCAGATGTGATTTTTTCCCAACTGTGAAGTCTAGGCCACTATTCTTCTGGTCTGAACCTGTACTGAAATTGATCAAACCACCAAATAAAATTTCATAGTTGTAGTTTCTTCTCACAGCACCCTACAGTAATGCTTGCAAACCACCTTACCCCAACGTACCTTCAAAATATCTTGAATTGACCTAATGTCCTTGCCTTAATATATCTTAACATTTTAGCCTTGTAGTTCTTAATTTCTGTGCTGACTATCAATTTTCGTACCATGGATCACCTACTTATCTGTTCTACATCAAGACCATCCCTAGTCTGTCTTTCTTTATTGTCAGTATCCCCAGTGAACATGGTGACAGATCAGTAAGCAAAACTCAACTTTTATGAAGAAATTTGAGAGAAACGGACAGAGAACCATTTAATGGCTTGAAACTATAAACAAAAAGGTGATCAGTTGTCACCATTACTTTCAGGTGAAACTCGGTAGATATTGACTTATAATATTGTGGTCCCCAAAAGATTACCATCAGTGAGCCATAAACTTTTAAGGCTGAACAAGAGAAGTCAAACTAGGCAACTAAAACAAAATACAACAACAACAACAAACCAAGCCTTTTCCCACTAGGTGGGGTCGGCTACATGGATCAAACGACGCCATAAACTTCTATCCAAAATCAAATTTTCGGATATACCATTTAACCAAAGATCTCTTTTGATCACCTCTCCAAGTGTCCTTTTTGGTCTTCCTCTACATCTCCTCACAGGACTAAACACCATTTGGTCAACCTTTCTCACTGGTGCCTCTCGCGGTCTTCTTTGTACATGCCCAAACCACCGTAACCGAGTTTCTGTCATTTTCTCCTCAACAGGTGCCACCCCAACTCTCTCCCGAATATAATCATTTCGAATTTTGTCTTTTCTTGTATGTCCACTCATCCATCTCAACATTCTCATTTCTGCCACCCCCATTTTTTGCTCTTGTTGACCTTTCAAAGCCCAACACTCACTTCCCTAAAGCATAGCTGGTCTAATAGCAACTAAAACAAAATATCACAGCTAAATCACTTTTTGCCAAAAATGATATTGAGGTACTTAGTACAACATACCTGTACCATTTCACTAATGAATTTCAAACCCCCTGGTCCAATGAGGGAGCCTGCTAGAAGATAGCCAACAATAACCTACAATATGTACCAAAATTTAGATGAATTGGACCTTACATCACATTTCTGTAGCCAAGTCAAATAATTCAAGCAAACAACTGTAGAAAGACTTAAATATGTGTAATAAACTATCAAATCTAAAATAACCATATAGCAGAATGAGTAAGAGTAACAAATACAGACCGGTTGGCCCAAACATGAAAAGATAATTCCACCAATGGCCGCAGAAACTATAACAACCACCAAATCCGATATTAGCCTGCATGAATGTGATGTAATAGACTAAAATATTGAACCTTGTGGATATAAAATAAGTAGAAAAAGAGCAGAAACAATTAGAAGAAAAAAGAGAGAACTACAAAATACAGAGGCAATAGCATGTAATCACAGTAATAACACTAGTTCGAAACACAGCTAACTTTGAAAATCCAAAACAAATCCATCATCCCAAGAGACCTCTGACCCTCCAATTAAGGATGTCCAACGTCAATTTGAAAGCAATTTACCAAACTTCCATAGGACAGAGATCACATTTGGGACCCATTTCAGAGAAAAATAAAATAAAAAAAGGAAATGACATGTTTGGTTGGTCATATTTGCAATTACTGTTGCTAAAACTTCAAGGCAATGATTAACACTAACAAGGCATTAAAATAAGATATTCCATGATCCTGTAATGCAGACCCATCAAGAACTGAAACTAGCCCAGAAACATTTCCTTTCATCAAGGTTTTATCTAATTTCTAAAAGCAACTCATTATCTTTTAATGAATCAAGCAAGCAGATTGAGACTTCACTGACAACAGAAAAATAATTGCAATTAAAGCATTAACCTCAAATCCACTTGAAGCACGGGATACTTGGATTTCTTGTTTGACATCACAAAGACATTATCCTGCCACAAAGTAAGATAAAAAGTAAGTTGAATGAAATCTAAATACTTAATGGCTTGACAAGCCAAGAGGCTCTGTATCATTTATCAGCAAACCTTTTTGTCAATCAGAGTTGTCACATCATCAGAATCTTCATTCTCAAGAGAGAAAACATCTTGAAACTGAAATGATCTTGTGCCACTGAAGAGGAAATTAATGTTTTAAAAAGAAAAGAAAAGAAAATGAGTTATTTGGTAGCTGAAGAAATGACAACTAGACACCCCATTATAAGTAAGCAATTATATGAGTTACATGTCCATACTTTCTCTCATGTGTATCATTTCTCTTGGCTTTCTCATGAGTAATTTTAGCTACAGTCTCTAGTACAGCCTGCAAAATATGACCAGATGATTTATAACTCATATAAACCAAACAAAAAGTTCAGGGGTGATCCTTACTAGCCCAGCAGCTAAGTAGAAAATATTTTATGGTGAGTGGTAGTTATTATATTAAAGTGACCGTGGACTGTCTAAGAAAAGTATTGCTCAAACATCAACAATGGACTCTTATTGGCATCCAATATATTTAAAGAAGGGTCATCCTTTGTGTAGTTAAGGTTTGCAGTTAAGATTTGAGAATGGTAATATTGTACAAATCCCTGCCACATACTCATTTCTCTTTCAATTGGATACTTTAAGTTGACCATCATATAACAATCAAAACATTACTCAATACATAATGAAATTTGAGTTTCTTTCCTTTTAGCTAAAAAAAGCAGGAAATTATTTGTGAAAACAATGCAAATTAAAATCAGAAATACCTGTTGATCTGCTACACTGCTATTAAAGCTACTCCCATCAGATCCTAATAAAGATGAAAAAGCATAATCAAAACAACAACCACAATGCTTTAAACAAATGATAACTGAAGCTAACATCAATTTAACAAAGAGAAAATAACTACCTAGTCTTTGAAAATAAACAAATCTATGTTTCACATCTTAAGAGAAGTATAAAAAATAATTTATAAGTGACAATCAAATGCACAAGAAAGTAGCAATTACACGAAAATACAATCTAATTACTCATGTCAATATCCATCCTCAAACCACAAAGGATTGGCAAGATGTAACAGCATAACAACTAGTATAAGCATAGGAGCATACATTTCCTTATAATATATATTACTCATATAGTAGCAAAGAAGTTACAGAGATACTGAAACATATAATCCATGAATCCACATGAGGTAAGAGGGGGAATGAATGCGAAATGAGCCAAATCCAAGCCATAAATAATGAGCCAAATCCAAGCCACACCAATATTAAAGTGTCCATGCTAAATTACACTTATAACATGTTTAATTCACCATTGTTAATAACAATACTTAATAATTAAGGAAATTTAATTAAAAAATGCTGGTAATATATCACAACGACCAGCAATACTAATAGATAAAAAAAGAGGAGGAGGAGAGGGGGGGGGGGGGGGACACAGCTTACGTATACACTACTTGTACACTTCCTCCCCCTCCCCCCACCCCACAAAAAAAAATTCGTGACACCAAATTGCCCACGTCAGCCCCTCCAATTAGATCCGTGCACCGAGATGATAATAGTAGCTAATGTACAGCTAAGAGCTTAAATTTGGGACAACAGAGCACTCCAGGACTCCACTATTCAACAAAGAATGAAATATTTTACCTCACTTCCATCCTGCATCACATATGCCCCCCTCCACTGGTAGCTGCCTAAACGTCAGACTCCTTATACTTGTTCAATTCTTTAAAATGCTACCAAGAGATTCTAATATCCACCAAACTTCTGTTCTATATTAATACAAATTTTCTTCCAGTGGGGCAGATCTTCTCAATTCTGAAATGCAACTTTTGCAATAGCCTATTTAGTTCTACAAGCAACTGGCTGAGTAAATTAGAACTAAAAAACTAGTCCATCTGCTGTTAACATAACTGTATCTACTCCATTTAAACCCAATAAACGACCCCTGGCACTGGGAAATTTCACTCAGCTACTTCGAATTTCCCAGAAAAGCCAAAACTACCAGCATGTGCTAAAAAAAGTTACAAACTTAAACTGCCCCTCAACTCTATTCACGGAAACCAAGCAGAAACTAGAATCACAAGAAAAATGAAAATTCAAGAAAGAAAATGAAATTGAGAAACAAAATAAAATTGCAAACTTGAAACGGAAAGTGGAAACCTTCAGGCTGTTCATTCTCAGAAAACTCTTTCTCAAGAACACGATCGAACATTTTGGCCAAGCTGCCATCATTGGACTCCGGTGAAGAAGAGTTCAACATGTTGCCATAGAACCTCTCGCGGGTTTCCTTATCAGATCTGGCGGGGGCACAAATCCTGGCGCAAATCACGACCACGAACAAGCAACACCAGAAGCCAAGCAATCCCCATTTATTGGGGACGAGAATCGCCATCAAAGTATGGCAAAGTCTCCCTCGGTTGTGAAAAATCTGGAGCAAAACTCAAACCCCGAAAAACATGGAGAAGCTGAATATGGAAACCAATGCGAGTAATTCAAGAAAGGATAGGAAACAGACAATTGAAGCTTTGCGAACAATTCGAATCGATTCCGCCTGAAAGTTTATTTCTTTCAGATGTTCGTTGCCTGATTTGGAATTTTTAATTGCGGTGGGGCGGGATGGGACAACGGGTTAATTACAAGAAGGTCACGGAACCCAGCCCTGCTAATTGCACGTGAATACACAATGTTAATGTTAAATATATAAAAGTAAAATGTGAGGAAATAATTATTTATATATTTAAAATAATTTATATTATTAATTTTTATTAATAATTATTTACTTATATTTTAAAATACACATCTCAAATCTAAATCTACACTTTTACTATTAACCCACGATTCTTATTCATGTACAATTAAATTTTTCTCAATTAAAGCATCATTTGGGATTGGCAATTCTTTAGATAGATCTTGATCACTTATTTTTGGGGCTTCAAAGGAAGTAGGTATAGTTAGTAAAAGATAAAAAATATTCATAAAAAAATATTCATAAAATATATTTAAATATAAATTAAAAAAGTCATTAAAATAAAATAAATACAATTTCTCTTTGAAAGACATATAAAAGGTTGACGGCATATTTGTACCTTGGATAGGCAGGTGTATCTTTGATTTTTAATCCATTTTGGTAGTTTGACAACTTCATAAAATTTGGTGAGGAGAAAAGTAGGATTTAATGTTTCATAGTTTATTTTGGTGGTTGGCTATCAGCTATCTCACTTTGGACATTTTCAACTTTTTGACATTGTACATCCATATTTGGTTCATTAAATAAGGTGAAAGATTTTTATGTTTTAAAAAAATGTTATTTTTAAATAAATTTAAGATATCTCAATTAAAAATTACAAATCAATTTTTTTTAAAAATATAAAAATTATTAAAATAAAATTTATCTCTTTTAATAAAATATTTTTTTAATAATATATTAATAATTAAGCATAATCTATAATTATATTTCATAAACTAAAATATGTTTGATCATCTTTTCAATATATGGTGGCATAGTTGTTTGAATCTTTTTACTTTCTATAGCTGTCCATTTCATGTGAATCGTGGATACAATGATTTAAAAAAAAAAAAAAAAACTTCCCTATATGCTGCTTTCTGTCACGTGGATCTAAAATGGATAAGATTAAGGCACGGAAGCGCAGTTGACAAGAAATCTTCAAAGTCAAAGATCCTTTGCCATATATTCTTATTATGTATTTATTGCATTTAGAGTTGACATGATGCTATGTATAAAATAAGGAGTGATAACAACAACAACAACAGCAAACCAAGCCTTTTCTCACTAGGTGGGGTCGGCTACATGGATCAAACGACGCCATAAACTTCTATCCAAAACCAAGTTTTCGGATATACCATTTAACCAAAGATCTCTTTTAATCACCTCTCCAAGTGTCCTTTTTGATCTTCCTCTACATCTCCTCACAGGACTAAACACCATTTGATCAACCTTTCTCACTGGTGCCTCTCGCGGTCTTTTTTGTACATGTCCAAACCACCGTAACCGGGTTTCTGTCATTTTCTCCTCAATAGGTGCCACCCCAACTCTCTCCCGAATATAATCATTTCGAATTTTGTCTTTTCTTGTATGTCCACTCATCCATCTCAACATTCTCATTTTTGCCACCCCCATTTTTTGCTCTTGTTGACCTTTCAAGGCCCAACACTCACTTCCATAAAGCATAGCTGGTCTAATAGCAGTTCGATAAAACTTCCCTTTAAGCTTGGTAGATATTTTGCGATCACAAATAACCCCCGATGCGTTTCTCCATTTCATCCATTCAGCTTGGATCCTGTGGGAGACATCCCCATCAATCTCTCCATTACTTTGTAAAATGGACCCAAGGTACCGAAACTTGGACACCTGCGGTATTCTCTGCTCCCCAATTTTTATCTCCAAATCTCTGTTTTCTCGCCTCTTGCTGAATTTACACTCCATATACTCTGTTTTATTCCGACTTAAACGAAAACCCTTTGATTCCAAGGCTTCTCTCCATAATTCCACTTTACAATTCAACCCCTCTTTTGTTTCCCCTACTAAGACAATGTCATCAGCAAACAACATACATTTCGGGACTGCATCTTGGATGTGTCCAGTAAGTACATCCATCACTAAATTGAAAAGATATGGACTTAAGGACGACCCTTGATGCAGACCGATCCTTATGGGAAAATCTTCTGTTACCCCTCCCTGAGTCCGCACATTTGTTGTAACTCCATCATACATATCCTTTATGGCACGAATATAAGCAATACGAACACCCTTCTTTTCCAACGCTTTCCATAGGACTTCTCTTGGCACTCTGTCATAAGCTTTTTCCAAATCAATGAAGACCATATGCAAATCTTTTCCTCTACTTCGGTACCGTTCCATCAAACTTCGTAGAAGATAAATAGCCTCTGTGGTGGATCTTCCTGGCATAAAACCAAATTGGTTCTCTGATATATGAGTCTCTTTTCTTAATCTCTGTTCAATCACTCTTGCCCAAAGTTTCATAGTATGGCTCATGAGTTTAATCCCCCGGTAGTTCCCACAATTTTGAATATCTCCTTTATTCTTGTAAATTGGTATCAATGTACTCTTCCTCCATTCATCTGGCATCCTCTTGGACCTTAGTATCTCATTCAATAACTTGGTAAGCCAAGAAATACCTTTCTCTCCCAAACACCTCCAAACCTCAATAGGTATGTTATCAGGACCCAAAGCCTTACCATTACCCATTTTCTTAAGTGTCTCCTTCACCTCCACTTCTCGAATTCTACGATAAAAAGCAAAATTTTGATCCTCCTCTCGGGTACTTAAACTTTCCATGTCTATATTTGTTGACTGCCCCTCATTGAAAAGCTTGTGAAAATAACTTCTCCACCTTTCTCTGATATCTCCCTCTGTTACCAAGACTTTTTCTTCTTCATCCTTAATGCATTTTACTTGATCCAAGTCTCTTGTTTTCCTTTCCCTTCCCTTAGCAAGCTTGTATATTTGCCGTTCTCCATTCTTTGTTCCCAAAGCTTGGTAAAATCCATCCAACGCTTTAGATCTTGCCTCACTAACTGCTTTCTTTGTCTCATTTCTAGCTGACCGATACTTCTTCCAATTTTCTTCCTTGTTATCAAGATGTAAAGCTTTGAAACACTCCCTCTTATATTTAATCTTCGCTTGAATATTCTCATCCCACCACCAAGATTCTTTATCTTTAGGGCCAAATCCTTTTGATTCCCCTAGGACTTCTTTAGCTACTTTTCGGATCCCATTTGCCATCTCTTCCCACATAAGGTTAGCACAATCTTGTGTCTCCCAAACTCTCTCTTCTATTAGCTTTCTCTGAAAAATCAACTGTTTTTCACCCTTTAGTTGCCACCACCTGATTCTTGGGTTTATAACTCTCCTGTTTCGCTTTTTCTGACTCTTTACTTGCATGTCAAGAACCAAAATCCTATGTTGTGTGGTCAAACTCTCCCCTGGTATAACTTTACAGTCCTTATAGATCCTTTTATCCGTATTCTGTACCAAAAAGAAATCTATTTGTGAACTTGCGGCCCCACTCCTATATGTGATTAGGTGCTCCTCCCGCTTCTTAAAACAAGTATTCGCAATCTTAAAGTCATAAGCCATTGCGAAGTCCAAAATTGATCTACCTTCTTCATTTAGTTCTCCTATACCAAAACCCCCATGAAATCCTGCATATTGCCCTGCATCCTTTCCAACATGACCGTTAAGATCTCCACCTAAGACAATCTTTTCATTGTGGGGAGTTCCTTGGACTAAACCCTCCAAATCTTCCCAAAACTTCACCTTTTCTTGTTCTTCTAGCCCCACTTGTGGTGCGTAAGCACTTATGATGCTAAAAGTCTCCTGTTCCACTACCATCTTAAGGGATAAAATCCTATCCCCTATCCTTTTAACATCCACCACATTACTCTTCCAAGTCTTATCCACAATAATACCAACTCCATTCTTTGCTCTAGTCTTTCCTGTATACCAAAGCTTGAATCTTGAAGTATCCAATTCCTTAGCCTTTGCTCCAACCCATTTGGTTTCCTGCAAACACATAATGTTAACTCTCCTTCTAATCATAGTATCCACAACCTCCATAGACTTCCCAGTCAAAGTTCCAAAATAAGGAGTGATATAAGAATAAATTAATTTTGTATATTGATTATACATTTTTACATTTTCTTTCTTTCCTTTCTCTCACTACTAATATTTATTCCTTTATACTTGGTAGAACAAATATTTTCTTAAAATAAGAATACGCTCTTGATATGTAAAACAAGCATTTTGGTAAAAATAAGAGATTGATAAAGATTCATGTTGGTGCATATGGTATTGGAGGAATAAGCAGTACGTGAACCAGATTTTCACCGTCTCCCTTTTCCTATTTCAACAATCTGGCGTAATTCTGGAGCAGAGACAGGCGTTCCAATCTTTCAACATGCCACGTCCCAGGTATGATAAAGAGAGACAGCATTTACGCTGGCAACCCCCTCAACATGATTGGTTGAAAATAAACACAGATGGAGCAGTCATGCAGCATGATCTAGTGACCGGGTGTGGTGGTTTAGCCTGAGACTCAAAAGGGAATTGGAAATGGGGATTCATGTACCACATTGGCAAATGCTCAGTTCTTCAGGCAGAAATGTGGGGTATATTAAAAGGATTGGAGATGTCGTGGCAGCTGGGGAATAAAAAGATTCTCATAGAATCTGATTCAGCATAGGCTAGTGCCATGATACAAGATCAGAACAGGGAGAACCCTTTGGTTGCTTGTATGAGAGACTGGCTGAAGAGAGACTGGATGGTGGTTTTCAAATACACAAATAGACAAGATAATCAATGTGCAGATTGATTGGTGAAGCTGGCCCTTAACGACACGGGTGACCTTCATGTGCTTCAGGAGATATCTGATGGTCTTATAGATATTCTCATGATGATTTTCTTAACATAAGTGTTGTTGATATGGGTTATAATTGACTTTGTTTTCCTTGAGTTGGGGCCTTTGGCCCCGTGCCCCCACCCCCCCCAAAAAAAAATGCATGACTGTGAGAGTGTGAAATGATGTTCATGTATTATATTTAGGAATATTATTTTTATATTTTTATATTTATAATTTCATCTATAATTTTTATTTTTATCCTTAATTTTTTTAAAATTTTTTATTTTTAAAAATTTAACCATTCCAACATCTATACTAAGTAAAAAGGCATATAATAAGCTTAATTGCAGTCACTTAGTTTAAATTTTTTAATAGAATGGCATGGTCAAACCGTCATGGGTGAGAATTTGGATTAGTGATTGTGCACATCTGTAGTATATTTGATCAATGTGATACAAAACAAAAAGCCTGGTCTAGAGGGCCTGTGAGTTAAAAAGATGATCCATCATAACCTCTTTTGTTTGTTTATTTGTTTTTCAGTTAAATACTTCTACTGTTTAACTCAAGTGTAGAGAGTTATATAAAATTTCATTTGCAGTTAACAGATGATACAATCTTTCTCTTTTACTAACCTTCAATAAGGCCAGTGGGAAACTGTATGATTTTTTGGTTTCCTCTAAGTATTCTCAATTGCTTATGAGGATTCTATGGTATAGAACGTCTTCAAAAAGCAAGATAAAGAGAAGGAGGAATTTTCCCCTCAAGTTGTAGGATTCCACCGATCGATGCTCCCTTATCCAACATGTACCCCATCCTTTTATGGAGAGATTATAACAAGTCTTGCTTTCTGGTAAAACTTGACTTATGAATCCTTACCAAGAAGGCCTGCTTTCTGCTACTTATTGGTCAGATATTATGACAATTTTAGTTTAATAATTTTTTATGATAACTATTGTAAGAATTAAAATTAACTCTGCACAAATCAAGTTATAAACATTTCAAGATGTATTTGTTCTTTTATGCTATCTCGTGTTTTTGGTTTTGTTGGTAATTATTGTATCTTTAAATACTAATGGCTTGAGTGCCGTTTGATATCTGAATCTCAAAATTTAGTAAATTTAATTATATAAATTTTTATAAATTAATATATTAAAATTTAATTTATAAGATAACGTACTGAATGTTCAAGAAAGAGTATACACATTCCATGTTGATGGCGTACAAATAATGGAGTCAAGAATTAGCAGTTCTTATGTGATTGGCTTCTGCTGTGCACAATGAATCTACGAAATGATTAGATGAGACCTGACCACGAGGTGGAGAATTTCTTAACTGATCAATTGTGCTTGGCACTGTCTTCCCCACAAACTTTTGAGCTGTATTTACATCACCTTCTACTACAATGGAGTTCTCATTTTTGCCACCTTCCACTCTTACCTTGTATTTTACCAATTTGGTCTTCCACGTTATACCGACTGCCTTTGCCTGCTCAGCAAACGATGCTTCCATAAAGGGTGAACCACAAATTTCTTTGTAAGTATCATAACTAGCAGCACAAGTATTTCCCCCTTCCAAGAGTTTTGTCAGAGGATGCAAAACGGAGATAGGACCGTCACTTCGCTCTAGGGTGTCCTTCAACACAAGAAAGTCGTAGACTAGTTCAGTCTTGCTAAACTGAACAAACACTGCAGTTTCGTCCAAACGGTATACAGAAGTCACAGAAGTTGGACCATAGACTTTACATATGCACTCTCTTACTACACTTGCCTTGAGCTCAGAAGGAAATCCCCATATAATAACTATGTTCTCAAACAAAATATTCCGCCCCTTGGAGCTAGAGGTCCCAGAAAAATCTGCCATCTTCTCACCAGTCCTCAGATCGATGAGGTCCCCATGCATCCAACTTAGATAGAGAAGGTTGATGTACTTCTGAAGTTTGTTGTTGTGGGCTAAATGTTGTGTAGCCACATGAAGTTTAAAATCGACTCCTAAATCACTGCATAACTGGGCAAAAACGCACCCAGTCATGAAAGCATCATATCCTGCCTCATGCTTGCCCCCAGGGTTCCAGCTGGCCAACCTGCAAATAAACGTCGTATATTAGTTTCAGAGAAACTTCTAGAGGCTTGTCAACTTGGAGAACATACAAAATGGAAGGAAATAGCATTTTCTTCAAAGAAAAGGATTTGGGAATGCACGAATTGATTTGACTAGACTGTCAACGGTTTAAGCAAAACTCCTCAAGCTATGTGCAGATATGTATTAAAAATTAAACGAAAAATCACATACAACATAAAAATGCAATTAGATAATTGCACACAATGTTCTGGTAAATCTGTTACACTTGCGTAACTGATTCAGGTTTCAAAAACAGAGTGCCATGCAAGAAAACTGTCCAAAATGCCTGTTTCTTTTATTACATGTAAAGGTATACCAAAATGCAGGTTAGAGGGATTTATTTAAGAACTCAAAATTCGCATAACAGATTTCATTTTCCTAAATTAGTAATTTGGTGTGCCATCCAATATGCATAAGAAAATCACTTGAATTATGCAGATCACATTCCACCATCTTCTACATGCAGGTAATCACAACATAGATTGGTCAACTTAAATTATACACTAGCAGGTCATGATTCATAGACCAAAAATGCAAAAGCAAACCTTGAATCATTCACTTGAACATCCACTTTCAGGGATGAGTAAAGAGATGGTTTAGTGCGTGGGGAGCCAACAGCAATTTGTGGACACAACAAAGCAAATGCAGAGGCCAGTGATTTTCTGGACTTTTTCATCCTTTCTTGCAACATATTATTGGCATTCAAGAGTATTTTGGTGTCAATAATGTACGGAAAGTACTTGTTAACTGAGGAGACAAACTGTTCGGCAGTCCTTGGAAGAGGACCTATAAATTTGCTGTATACATGAGCAACATCTGTATCATGGAATGATATCAACTTAGTATCTTAGAAGAAAAAAATGGCCTGTTAAAGAATCAGAAAGATATGTGTACCCAGAATGCAATTGTAACCAACTATTAACTTCTGTTCTGCGGAAAGGAGATCAATAACATGGCGAAATCCCACTGCAGCTTGGATCTTATTCTCTGCCTCCCGGCGATGCTCGTCTTTCACCTCCTTCTGCAAGAGATTAAAGTACACTCTTAAAGAACTAAAATAAGGTACTACAGTGTCCCAGAAGAACAGAGTTCACTAGCCGATTTTAGTTCTATCCTGATCTTTGGGCATCATAATGCTTATACATGAGATGCCCACATCCATATTTCATGCCCATGGATTATAGTCTCTTTAGCTTAATGGGGTCCATCTAATAGTGAAATTATAATCAAGTCCCATTTTAAAAAAAATACTTAGTCATCCAAATAAGAGAAGTAAAACCCTTAGTAATTACAGGGTAAAGTTGGAGTCAGACAGAAAAAACTCTTGCACAGGTTTGTGGGCCCCTGTGCAGGTCAGATAGGTCCCACCTGTACAAGCATAATGCATCTGTCTCTCCCCATCTATACCCTCTATATTTCTTAGAGAAACTTAGGAAATGCAAATCCTACAAGGTCAAATTTAGATTTCTTTTTTTTTTCTAGTGGCAGTTAACAGGTATGGTTAGTCTTGGAACCTAAAATCAGCTAACTGACCAGTCCAACATCATTTCAGAAAACACAGAAGGTGCACTTAGAAATCAAATGTCATTCAAATTGTATTACACATCAAAATTATAAAGAAAAAGGATAATATCAAGTTTTAAGCAGCTTCTCATTTAATCAAAAGGTCTTAAATATCATGTATTACCAGAAGTAAGTTCAGTTCATCCTTTGAGTCTGTATAAAAAACTAAGTGTTGTAAATCAGAAGTCTCACAGTTCACACTGACATAAGAAAGATCTTTGAACTGCTTTCTGATGACCTGCAAATTTTTAAACTCATTTAGAAAAGGTTTGCAATTGCACAGCAGCATAGGACAGAGATACAAGTACAATGTGTTTAACAGCAGGTCCTCATTACATTAGTAGAGGATACAAATAGAAGTATATATACATGAGAACACATTAAGTGAGGGGATTAGAGAACATATTACCAACTGAATCAGTTTAAGCTGACGAGAGTTGAATCCACTAAGTCTAACAGCTGGATGCATCTTGAAGAAAATGACTTCAAATTGTTGTTTTGAGTCATTTGAGATTTGCTGAGATTGGTCTCGTCCATTTTGCTCCTGTAATAACCCATCACGCCATTCACTAAATTTAATTTTCATTCGTTCAGTGAACAGAATATCTGCAATGCTGACTAATGGTATGTCTTTGACATCTTTTGTGTTACACCATGCATCAGACAACTCATCATCATAAGTGGAATTCAAACCCATTATTGCTTTGTCTTCTTGTTCTCTGGATAAATAAGATATTCCTGACATTATCAAAGGTTGCAAATTCTCAAACTACAAATATCACAAATTCATGATGAAATTATACATATACAGACATAAAGCCCTGCTATTGATGGGCATTTGTTGAAAGATCAACCATGCACTAAAATCCAGAAACTGAGACTATGACAGAGCATGATAAGCTTTCCACCAATCCATCCCTTTGTTTATGGCCCCAATCTTTAAAATCACCCAGCATTAAAGCTTCACAAACCCAAAAGCTTCCAAATCCTAGCTCCTCCGAGCAAAGAAATAAAGCATGCAGACCAATATAATAACTGATTAGTTTAATACCAAAAGCAACCAAAGGACTAAGAAGGAAAAGTATGAAACCTTCATGTATACATGCATTAAAATCAAACTGGTATTTAGCCAAGAAATCAATTGAAGCAGTCTGGCAGAGAAACTCATGACTAGGGTCCAATCCCACAAGCTCCAGGCGAGGAAAAACATAAAAGTTGTGCCTGTCCAAGAGTACTTTAATAATCAGAACAGCAGCTAGAGCATTCATCACACAATCAAAGGAGATTATTAAACAGACTAGAATGACACCATTTATTGCATAAAAGCGTCACATTGTCATTTAAGAGAACCAAATTGATATGGTGATTGGAAGCAGAAAAAACAAAAGCCTTTAAAAAGGTCTGGAAAGAAGACCTGGAACATGTATTTAAACGGTCATGATTTCCGTGTCAACCTACCACAGAACTAACAATGTTACTTAAAAAGGCTCTTTTTCTTGGGTACATGACGACTTAAAGTTGAACCTAAAACCTCATGTAAGTTGTACTATTATTAAAATATGTAGAAAATCCACTGCAATCAACTAAAAAAATCTGAACGAATCACGCCGCATTATTCATTTTTTGAACTGAATATGTGTGTGTGTGTGTGTGTGTGTGTGTGTGTGTGTGTATCAAGATTTAACACGATAATTACATAACCATGTTATGTTAACATACAGATTTTAGGGTGTTGTTTCTCACATTTAACAGTAGAGCATCCACTGACCATGAAGAACGCATTCGTTGAGGAACATTTTCACTTATACTTGGACGTTTCTGAGCACTATTAACGATTATATTTGCTTTATCAAAACCTACCAGAAGATTAAGCAACCTCAGGGTCACCATTCGATTCCCCCTAATTATTTACACCGTATTTCCGATTAGCACAGTGTACATCATCTTTCCCCAGTTGTATTTACCCACTCTCAAAGTTACAAAATAAGATAATATAATCTGCAACCCATTGACTAAAACCCACTGACTAAGATTCCAATAAATTCCTAATTTTTCTCTCGTTTGCTTTAATATTTCTCAGGAACCAAACAGAAGAGTGAAACTGAAATATCCATTGAGGGACAAAAAAAACTCACGGATAAGCAATAAAGGACTGGTTAGAAGGGTCCCATTGGAAGGGGCAGACGCCGACTTGGATGACGGCGAACTTATCGGCTGAATCCTTAATTTTGAGGTAGCGAACGTCGGAGCGGTCGAACTCGAAGGACTCGCGCCATGGAGCGCTAGTGACTCCTGTCATTTCAAGGTCAATGGCGACGAAGTCTGAGGCGCGGACATGGTGGCGGAGCTCAGCGAGTGAGGCTTCGAAATTTGTTTTGGTAACGGTCTTGAGGGGGAAGGGCGATGCGGAATGAGTTGGTGACTGTGGTGATGCGGAGGATGAGGCGGAGCTGAGGGCGCGTGAGAGAGCGCGAGAGAGTGACCAGGCAGAAACTTTATGCACCTTCATTGTCTGAGGAACAATTCAGTTGTTTTGTCGGAGGTTTAAGGAAGACAAGGAGCGTGCTGTCTCTCTGGTTGGCTTAGCTACGTGGAAGGCGAAGCCTAACGTCGTCGTTCGATCCGAAGGATCCCATTTATAAGTCTTCCCTAGAAAATTTATCACTCACATTAAAAACCATCTAGATTATGATACATTTGATGTTAAATTTAACTTTTAAGAAGGTAATCAAAAGCGTAATAATAATAAAGTGTATAAAATTGGTAATATTTATTATTTTTGCTAATTGTTTAATATAATATTAATTATTTTAAATATATATTCAAGATCTGGGTTTAAAATTAATAGCTTATAATAAAAAGTAAATAAGAAATGTAATAAAATTTGTTTGCATAAATAAAACAAATTTTACTAACAATAACTGATTCTCTATAAAATTTCGTGTCACTTATTAAATTTAAGTATATCTTGATTCTTTAATAAAGTATTTTATTAATAAAAAATGAAATTCACACCAAAATAAAATAGATGAGGAATGTTTTATAACGGTGCATTGCATGCAAGACATCATCTATAAAATGGTGTTATGCCCAGGGAAAAAATTTCCTACTGTAGCGCAGTAAAGAAAAATTTCATTTCTAACTTAATTCGTAGCAGCTTTTGCCATGCAAGCTATACAGACAACAACTATAGGTTAAGTTTGAATTTTAAAATCCTAGTTTTCCCGGATTTAGATATTTGAATTTTTTTTATCTTATAATTTTAATATTTTCTTCTGTTAATTTAATGTGAGACTCATTTTTTTTATTATTTTTTTTTATTTTCTATCTATTTTTTTTTTATACCATCCTCTGTCTTAGGATCCCGGTCCTAATTCCCACTTCCCAGTATACATTTCAGCCATTACATAAACATGCTACACCAAAATTTGTACCCATTCGCAAGTATCTATGCATTGTCAAAAGACAACCGGAAATATTTATTGTTTCAACATTTATGTTATGTTACCATTGGCATCAGTGGTCATGTAATGCATCCAGCAGTAACAGCTACAGCAGCATTCCTTATTCAACATCTATTGAACATTATACATCATGGAATTCTCTTAATATTTGAGCTCAGCATACAAGCTCCAAAATCAAGGAATTTCTTGAAGCAGTGAGAAGTGTATCCATTATGATGATTGCACCACAAAATTTGCCTTTTGTTGTACATGAATTTGGAGAGCTTGAAGCGGAGAATCAATTTTGGTCCTTTTCCCATGACGTCCATACTTTAAGGATCATCATCCTTAGCAAAAGGAGTTGACTAATGAAAATATATTCTCTGACCATCTCATATAAACCTCTCTTGAGGAGGGACTTTTACAGCCAGTGTTGGAGGTGAAGTATGCCACACAATGCACATGCCATATTTCAATGCAAGAGATATTGTTGGCAAGAACAGGGGATCAACAGACCAGCAGCATTCTGTAAGCAGGCCTATCCCAAAAGACTGACAGAGCCACAAACCAAGAATTGCTTCGCTGAAAAATTTATGAAGCTCGTACTAAACGAGCTGCAAAGGAGCCATCCAATGAATGTTTTACTGGGGTGGAGAAATAGAAGCCACAGTCGGTCACAAATTCAGGTGGAACATATCGGTCCACCGGATCTACGTGAAAATCCTGAAACCCAAGAAAAGTATAGATAAACATTTGAAAAATAAGACTAAATACCAACAAATTTAACTCCACAAAGAATCTATATGCATGCTGCTTCCGTCAAACCCGTGTAAATGTGTCAGAATAAAATCGCATGCGTGACTAATTATGCCAAAAATATAGTATGACTAAGGGACTAATCATCTGACATATGCATTGGTGACATATTTGGCCATCTTTCTAGTTCATCAAAGCATTTAATGTTTTACGTTTAAATTATCTTCCAGTTAAATTCATATGCTGTTTAACAATGTTCCTGTATTAAACATAGTATCTAACACTTCAAAGAAGCTCATTGCCAAATTCAATGGGGAAGCTGTTGGTGGCAGGGAGGATTGCTGTGGGTGGCAGAAGGCTGTGAAACTAAGCTTTAATACCAAAAATGATGTAAAATGGACAGAAAATAAGACACACAAAAATCTATTCTCTCAATAATATCAAAATATTATAATAAGTTTAGATAACAATGTGAAACTAAAGCCCTATTTATAGCTTGTAGCCAAACTAGTGGTAAACATGAAAATAAAAGAAAAAAACCTAATAACAAATAAATCTAATGATATCCTTATCCAAGTTAAGGATAATCCCTAAATTACAAGACAAATTCTCAAATTGAAATCCTAATAAAATATCTCTAATAATTATCTTCAATCACCATCACGCATCTCAATAATTACGGATACAAGAGAAGTAGCTTCACACAATAATTACTAAAAATAAGAGTCAATTTATAACATTACTATGAGCATGTAGGTCTGGAAACAAGAACTAAAATATATAAAGATCGTAGTGATAGTACTTACTGGATGTCTTGCAAGAAATGCTGCCACCCTCTCATCATTCTCTTCAGGATCTATGGAGCATGTGCTGTAAACTAATACTCCACCAGGGTTTACCAATCTATATATGCAGTCGAACAATGCATGAAAGAAGATAAGTCTCAGCTACTTCTATAATCTTCAAAATCAGTGATATTACTCTGCTCATCATTTAAGAATACAAGCAGCCTTGATCCCTAAAAGTTCTTGTTATGATTATCTGCCATTATGCAAAGTTCTTCATTTAAAGCATTTATTGAGTGCTAAAGTGATAATATTAACTCTTAGTTTCAGCCATTCATGAAAACTTATTTTATGATGTGCATTGATCTTCTAAATCTAATTTGAAGGTATAACTTCACATTCATCACCAGAACTTCTGAAAATATTCACACACCTTGTAAAAATTTTCATTATAGTAGTTAACATGGAAAAATCCATGGTTACATATTCGTGCACCTCACATCAAGTGGTGCACATAAATAGAGGTAGAGCATTTGAAGAGAATTTCTGGCCTTACTCGGATGCCGCATCCAGGAGTTCATCCTGTAATTTGTTAAGTTCTCCCATATCCTCCTGCTTCCTGTTCCAACGCAAGTCTGCTCTCTTCAAAAGCCAAGGATGAAAAACAATTTATGAACAAGAAAACAAAATACATTTTAATTGGATGCAATATAATGGAAACAAATCTGTAAACATTGGATATTTAATATAATTACCTTGGACAGAACACCAAGTCCGGAGCATGGAGCATCCAACAACACTTTATTGCACTTAAGTGGTCTCTCATCCTGGGGGATTTGAAAGAAGGTGATACGTGATAAACAATATTTTAAGCTTTGACATTATATGATAATGATAACTGACAACTTACAGCTAATTTACGAAGATCGGCATGGATGGTGGTAACAACACCATCTACTTGCTGCAATTTTGCTGTCTCTTTAAGAATTCTCAACCTACCACGATTTACATCAACTGCAAATACCATACCTTAAAACAAAGAGCACTTCTCAAAATTCGTATTTGGTAGGTGCTGAGTTAATCTAATAAAAAAATAATACAATAACATTGAGCAATTCATAACACTGCAGGTTAATAAACACTGCCTAACAGCTTCTATAGAGATCTAATGAGACTATCATCTGCATGTGGAGAGCAATTTCTTGCATTTGCCAGGTAGTATAGTGCAATAGTTAGATCTGTAAAAGCAAAAAATTCTGAAACTACGCCTCATAAATAGTAAGAAACATTGCAAACAATTCCACTTGCCAATGCAAAAGAGAGCTAACTTGGTGAAACTGATTGCAAGTCCTGGGATGGATCTTTGTTACAGGAAAAAAAATTATGAAAAGCTCTATCAGAGTTTCTGGAGCAAATAAATTCCTAAACAATTTACCATAACTTTTCCTAGACCAAATAATACCTTGGCCACATAAAAGAGAGGCCATGTACAAGGTCTTTCCACCAGGGGCAGCACAACAATCAATGACACTTTCACCAGGTTGAGGATCCACAACAGAGACTACCAGACCTGCAATGAAAGTGTGTGACACATGAGGATATAGCCTTGTGCCACAATAATGTTTTCGGAATAGAAATTAAGACATCCCAATTTTAATTAAAAAATTTAGTTGAAATATAAAGTAAACAAAATGTGATTGGGCGCATGACACCTACTATGATCCTATCTAAACAATACAAGGAGCTCTACCCAAATAACACTTGTTGGTTATCCATATATCCTATCAAGCAAATGCAAATCCAAAGCAGAAACCTACTCAGGCATGAACATGAATGTTGGCAGATTACACATCATTCCTGGTTGATCATCAGTGTAAAGGCACAGCAAAGGCAAGAGTTCCAAGCAAAACAAAGAAGAGAAAAGAAACTTCCTACTACTACAGTCATCCCTTCTATGAGATAGGAACAAAATTTGACCTGCACTTTCATCCTGAACCGAACATAACCCCTTTCTGAGCAGGCCAGCACGAATAACAATCTGAAACAAAAACTGCAAATAGTCAAGAACTCAAAAAGAGCAACCTGTGTTTGTCATCATAACTGATAACAGCAAGACACCTGACTTCAGTGTCTCCCACATGAAAGAAGAAAAGAAAAAAGTAGGCAACTGCCTTAGGCAAGCCAAAACATAAATTCACACTACCTAACGTACTAAGCTACTAAATAAGGTAGAAGGATATAATGTAAGTACTAGGTAGTATACCCTGTCACCATTAACTGTGTCATACGGAAGCAAGAGTGTTTTCTTCTTATCTCTTCTCCACATTGTCTATCTATTCTATCTCTATATCTCTCTTTCTTTTTATCTATCCATTTAACTAGCTAGCTATCTTTCCCTTTAGCTTTTCTGTTCCCAGTTAGTGGTTAAAAGTCACAGATGAAAGCAGCCTCATTGTAATACCTGCAGCCCAGTTTTAATGCGAACAAATTCATCCAAATGCAACAAAAGCTTGTGTGGCACCTGCAGTTCAGCAGGAGATACTTAAAGCTAGCAGTGAGATGCAGATTATGAAATAATACATAAAGTACAATTGTAATGTGCATGTGTGCAGCAGAGACACATAAGCACATAGACACAGAAATTTATGTATAAGAAATCACAGGAATCAGAAAATTGAAAATCTCATATAGAGTTATAAGAAATAGGAACAGCAAAAAGATGTAAGCAGAAGCCAACACCACATTCAGTCATGGAGATCATAGCACCTTCAATGCACTAAGCTGCGTCACAAGATCAGCTCTTGAAAAACCTCTTGCACGGTTTGCCCTGAAAATAATACAACCATGTAGCTTGAGTCATTAATTTTGTCATATACTAGTATACTACTTTGGGAGGAGCAGATAGAAAAGAAGGAGCCTTTACAACCTTAAGCTGAAGCTGGGATCACTATTGTTCCATTTCATCAATTTAATGGCTTCTTCTTGGCCAAGACACTTTGTCCATCTCCTTACCATCCACTAGAACAGATTCAATTAGAAAATGTTCAACTAAATATAGGCTGCCTTAATATGAGGCAAACACACTTTTTATTTTCATTAGTTCCATGAACAACGAATATTTGTTACATTAAAATCATATTTATCTGTTAAGACAATTAATCACCCATCACCATCGTAACAAACAATTTTATTAGACAATAAAATCCCTGATAATAAACATTGACTTAAGTTGTATAGGACATGTAGAAAAACTTAACCTGTCAACCATGCAGAACAGCCATAAACCCCTTGACAAGTAGGGAAACATATCTGACTGAAGGAGGACCAAGTTATTTTATAACTTTCGTGTACAGTAAACCTGTAATCTATGAATATAGAACTATGATACGAACCTAAGAAGCACAAGCACTCCAGAATACACCATTTGACATGAGATGCATTATGTACACATCTATTGCATCTAAGAAACAAGTTTTTATCATGCGAGTATAAAATTTAACTATTTTGAGCTGCACATATCATGTATGCTTGGTTGACCACCGAAGCATATCTAAAAAAGCAAGAGATAAAACCCGTGAAAGTATGTATTAAGCCTACAGTTTCAAACCCTATTTGTTGAAATCTTTTTTGCAGAGCCATTTGCATATTATATATGTTTATATACGAATTCATGATGATACAAATAAAAAGAACTAAGTACAGAAGTCCATATTTAAATTATAATTACTAGCTGTTGATGTGTCCTATTTATAACTATTTTCTAATTTTGGATGTTGAACCTTGTTCATCCTAGAATTCTGAAAATTCGTCCAGGTCATACTTTGCCTGGCAATGTTGTTGACCACAAAAATAAATATGCCATTTATTCTTAATTGGCTACTGATATCTGATTTCAGACTATCCTAAATTACAACTAATAATGATGCAGAAAAAGAGACAGAATTACTAACTCACAACTGGATGGGAATACAAAGTTGCAAGAGCACGTGCTTGAGCACGATCATCACCCTCTACTTTGGGCAAAGGAATATTTTCATTTTCCTGCAAGCCAAAATAATGCATTTGATAAATTCTACACAGTTTCCGACTCATGGTTACAGCAATATAAATTTTGAGAAGAAAACCTTAAGCATAACAAGCTTTCGGAGGATCCCATTGACCATGTTCCCAGCACCAGGTCTGAGAGCAACTTTGGCAAGCCTCACATTCTGCATTTCACAAAGCAGGGTCAGCAAAATGATGAAGAGAAAGAAAGAAGGAGAACAAAAAAGAAAGACAAAGAAAAAACATTAAACAAATAATGTCGCATGCAGATGTAGAGGACAATATACATTAGGTTTAAAGGTGTAAAAACTTCTAGGTCAGACTTCAAAATAGATGTTGTCATATCATAATAAGCTAATGAAGAAAGAAAAAAAAAAAAAAAAAAACACTTTCAGACTTTCAGTCTACTCACCAGTCATCAAAATAGTCACAACAAAGTGGTACCCACTAATGCCAGTTCAACTAGGCCACATTATAAACCAATAGAACATACATTACCATAAATGCTATCTGAATTTATTTCTGCAAATTGCCAGTTCAAAATAATATACAAGCTTGTTTTTGAAACCAATAGTACAATAAGTAACTATAAAAAATCATCCCTTACCGAAATTCAACAAATGGAAATCCTTAGTAACTGTATAGTGAATTCAGGTTTCATTATTGAAAGTCTATTTTCATTTTGATATCTGCTTAAGCAACAACCCTATTTATTCATCTAGGAAACAAGAAATAAACATATGAGCAAATAAGGTACCTCATCTACAACAGCATAATGTGGCATGTTTAATTTGACAATCTCATAAAAGCCAATACGTAGAATCTGAAACAAATTAAGTGATGAGATTAGCAGTCACATATTCAAAGGATATAATCATATAATGTTTCACAATAAAGGATGTTTGGTAACACTGGAAAACTTTTACATACAAAATCCTTTAATTGATGAACTAAATTCGAACCATAGCTATTTCCTTCTCTTTCCATCTTGTTTATGTACTTATTTTTTACCTAGCTGATGACCACAGCTAATATAACCATTAAAAAGTCACCTGTAAGAGAAGAGGTTCCATGCTAGAAATGTTTTTATCATGACAGAGTGAACTGATAAGATGATCAAGATATCTTCTCCAACGGATTGTGCCCCCAACAATGTCTGTAACCTATGTAGTTTGAAATATGAAATAAGAATATAATCAACACACTTGTTCACTAATACTTAAGGAGATAAAAAGGAGTTTAGAAATCAAAATCCTTCAGAGTTTCAGCCTCTTTATGAAGTGACTATTATACTCTATACTTCACCTAGTTTAGCAAGAGCGTGCGGGCAGTAAACATTCTGAGTAAACTGTATAGTTAACTAATATAGTCAGGCAATTGTCTTGGCCATGTTTCCGGATGAAAATAAGCGACTGATTCCCATATGTAACTCTCTCATTTACGAGGAGGAGCTCATTTTTTTCAGGTAAACTAACAACTTAGTCCTTGAAAAATGCAACTTACACAAATTTAGTCCTTAAAAATATCAAATGCTCAAGTTAGTCCCCTAATTTTCAAAATCCTAAACTTTTTAGTCCCACTGTCCCCTGGATACGTAGTTAACTTTCCATTAATTGCTGATGTGGTATGAGCTAGATGGCAGTCACATCAGATTTTGATGCGCCACATCACACATTCTATTAGGTTTTACCATCACAAAGGGATGAAAGGACTAACAGCTATAGAATTTTGAAAATTTTAAGAACTAACTTGTACATTTGATTTGAAATCTTTTAAGGACTATATTTACTTAGGGTATATCTTGTAGGGACTAAATTCTTAGTTTATTCCTTTTTTCTAGACTGTTGCATCAAATTTTCAACATTGTTGGGAAGCTTAATTTACACAATGACAAGAGCCTTATCTCGGTAACCTAATTTACACAAAGCAAACAAAAAGTTGGGCACAGATAAAAAGAAAAAATAAAATAAAATAAACAATCTGCAAACCAGAGAATGGAGTGACAGTAATAACCAATCTAAGATCCTGATCATTTAATTCCCGGGTACGAAACCCAAGCGTTCTTTCAACATATCCCATCTCATTCTCACCCGAACCTTTCCCTTTGTCATTCAAAAGGTCAGCATAAGCACCGCCAAGCTCTATCCGCATCAACCTTACAGCTGACACTACAGATGAAGAAAAAAATAAACAATTAACAAATTTCAAGTTATTAAATGCCATACTGTGTGTACTAATTGCACAAATACGTGGCAACAGAGCAGAGAGGTTGTTAGAGAGGAAAGCAGTGAGCTTACCAGCTCTGTGAGGAGAAACCTCTAAATTCAGCTTCTGGGGTTTGAGCAAGCGACCGACATGACCTGAAATAACAAACTTTTTAGTAAACTACAGTATCAGTAAGCTAAAGTGGCACCAAAGCAGCAAATTTATGTGAAGTTTGTATTCACAAAACTAGATAGAATCCGGCATTTCAATCTGCAAAATGAGGCGAAAAGTAATGATTTTGAAACTCGAATATAACAACAACCGCCATAAATTTTATAAACCATCTTAGATGACATTTTCTGGGAACTGAAAGTGGAAGGTACTTTTCTTAGAGGTGGAAATGGATATCTTGGACCCGCGGATTCTCTCCTCAAGCTTCAGTGGCTTTGAAGATGATAACGAAGAAGAAGCTGCTGTTTTGCGAGCTTCTGAAGGGTAAGGCAGACCGAGGTAAAGCACCAGCGCCATCGATGGTCACCTTCTTCTATCGAACTCTTGCCGTTGGGTTTGGATACAAAGATAGAGTATGCGTCATCTCATGGATACAGATAGTATGGGAGGGAAGGGGAGAAAACTTGGAAACAAATGGTGAGAAAGAAAAGGACTTATATCACGGTAGGGTATTAGGTCGGGCAACATTATTTTAATCTGTCTCAATTAAAAAAAAAAATTTGGATTAAGTTAAAATAAAATAAAATAAATATTATATAATATTTTAGTTTAAGATAAAATAAATTGAGTAGGGTTGAATTTTTATCTCTCTCCATCCAATAAAATTTATATATATATGTATTTTTTTTTCAATTCATATGCTATATATATATATATTTTGAATTCTAATATTATAAAATAGCGTTGTTTTATAAAATGATGTCATTTTTTAACTTGTTCTAAAACTTCTGCAAGTATAAACAAGTAAGAGGCAGCTTAACTTCAGTAAACCAACACCACTCTTCCCTCCCTCGTCTCGAACCCTCGGTCCCTCGACTCCCTCTCTCACGAGCTACAAGTCTCGTTCGTTGTCTCGTCATTTTCAACAGTCAACGCTAATCCCTCACTTCCTCCTACCTTATCTTGACTCGACTCTTCTCATTTTGTCTCATCTCTTATCTAATCATCACACTTCGACACTTTGGATCCTCAATAGTCGATCGAACTTCATCCTCGTTCCACCGCTCGCCTCACGTTCGTTCGTCCCATCCTAACCCAAACTAACCCATTCAAGTGAAACTGAACCATTTCAACCCAAGAATGTTACTTTGAAGAATTTTTTGGTTAGGGTTGGACTAACTTAATAAGAAATTGGATTCAACTGGGTGGAGAGAATATTGTCCCAACCCAAACCGTCTAACTCAATGTCCACCATTGATTATTTTATATATTAAATTATAAAAATAAAATAATAAAAAATTAAATATTTTAAATTAGGTTATTATATATATATATATTTGTGTTAATGACAATGTAGCACATTAACATAAATTAACTGCATACTAGTTAATATTTTCTAATACTATTTTTATACCTTTGTAGTACAATCCAAGGTTAGAATTAGCAAAGTTAGAATATAGATTTGTAATAATATGTCTAAATAATTGACATAAAAACTTTGGATTGTGCTAATAATAAATTATGTAAATTAATTATCTCATACTAATGAAATATAGATAAATTTTGAAGTGAATTATACAGTGTACATATACTTAAGAAAATATACAAATAGACACAATACATTTAGTGTAAAGTAATGGTTTGGCTTTACTATGCAATAGTAATGAAAAATCTTATAAGAATTGGAGGATCAAAATTAAGCTTTTATAAAATTATTATTAGAAACAAAATTTAATGAATCCTCATACATAACTGCACCCAAAATGCCCAACACCTTTCACTTTCCAATAGAAAATAAATGTGTTTTTAGAAAAGTAAAAATGCATTAGTGGTTAAATTTATAAATTTTATAATTCAATCGATATTAGAATAAAAAATAATTTTATTGAATATTTAATAAATTTAATAATTTAAATATTTTTAATAAAATTTGTATAAAATTTATGTAAATAGAGTAAATAATTAAAAAAAATATTTTGTTGGGTTGTACGAACGGGGCCAAAAGCCCAAAGAAAACTAAATCTCAACGATTACACGAGGCAAACCCCGCCCCTGAAAGTCATACCAACACAATTGCTTCAATCCCTGCGGAATACTATAAAAGATAAAGCCTTCAGAGCCATTTAACGCCATCTTCGCTAGCCAATCAGCACATATGTTTGCTTCTCAATAAACAGGAGTACATTTAACTTCCCATGCATTTTGAAGCCAAGCACGTATAGTTTTAACAATCTGGGAAGCCTGATCAGACAGTGCAGGAGTAGAAAACATCTGAACAATGGTGGCAGAATCCGTTTCCACTATTGACTTCCTCGCTCCATAATTCCACGCCACCTGTTGCCCCTTTAAAACACCCCAAAGTTCTGCCATGAGACTTGAACACCTGCCAATTTCATAAGAAAACCCCAGCTTCCTTTTCCTATCATTTCCTCTAAGAATGCCTCTACAAGAAGCCTTCCCAGAGTTGATATCCACCGCCCGATCTATATTCATTTTAGTCCAAGGAGACTGAGGAGCTTTCCATTTAGCAATGTGGAACAGTTTCTCTTTAGATCTACTTTTAATTGAAAAATCTAATCAATTTATTCATGTGCGGATAAATATGCCTAATAATCCTAAATTTCTCTTTACTATGGTATATGCAAATCCAAGGAGACAAATGAGATATGAATTATGGGAGGACTTAAAAAGAATAGCTCATAACTGTCAAGAGCCTTGGCTTGTTGCAGGAGACTTTAATGATATAATGTCTGCCAGTGAGAAGAAAGGTGGTGCTCCTGTGGACTTGTTTCAATGTCATAAATCTGCCTCTATGCTTGATGATTGCCGGTTGTTGGACCTTGTGCCAATGGACCATAGTTCACTTGGAAGGGCCCAAAATGGCTTCACCTTCAAAGAGTCTTTAAGAGACTTGATCGTGCATGTGCCAACACCAGTTGGAGACTTCTATTCGAAAAAGGTTGTGTGATGGTTCTCCCCAGAATTAATTCTGATCACAACCCCCAAGTGATTCAGATTTCTAAACCAAGACAATTTCAGAACAGGCCGTTCAGATTTTTGACAGCATGGCAAGAGCATGAAAATTTTCAACCATTTCTCAGGGAGCACTGGCAAGCTAATGCCTCTCTTCATGACATTCTTGTTAATCTAGTTCCATCCCTTAGGAGATGGAATGTGGAAATCTTTGGAAATATTACTCATCGTAAAAATCGGATCTTAGCTAGATTTAGAGGTATTCAGAGACAGCTTGATAATGGAGCAAATCCTTTCCTTGTCAGACTAGAGAAGAAGCTTCGTTAGGATTTGGAAACTACTTCTGGGCAAGAGGAGTTGCTTTGGCATCAAAAATCGTGTGCAAAATGGATTGCTTAGGGAGATAGAAATACTCGGTATTATCATGCTAAAAGTATCATAAGAAAAAAAAAAATGCCATTCTAGCTCTTCACAATGATCAGGGCGCTTAGATCACAAAAAAAGGAGAGCTTCAGAATATGGCCACACAATTTTTCCAAAACTTGTTTTCTGAAGATCAGCTTGTCAGGGTCCCAATATGTACTTCTTCTAGTTGGCCTGGTGTTACTAAATATAGCGGAGAAAGCTTTCAACAGGAGATCACTGTTAAGGAAATCAGAGATGCAATTTTCAGCATAGGAGCCTTCAAGGCTCCAGGAGTAGATGGCTTTCCAGCTTATTTTTACAAAAAAAATTATGAAATTGTTGGAAGTAAAGCTTGCGAACTTCCAGAGTACCGTTTCCCAGCCCAAGCCTCTCGCGTTCCGTTACTTACTAAACGCTGCTGGATCTTAAAAGCACAATCCGAACTTCCCGTTCCCATTGAAGACAAAACGACGTTCTCATCAAACCGTTAAACGGAACGACCTTACTTATTATCAAGCCCATTTTTGGCCCAACCCTCACATTGTCTTCATAACCTGTCAGGGCCCTTCCTCCTTTCTCTCTCACTCTCTCACTCTCAATCTTTTCCATTTTTCTGGTCTTCTACCTTTGTATCTTTGGCATTTCGCAGTTATTTTCCTTCCTGGAAATCTTTCTCTCTAGTATTGATGTCGGTATGTGTTTTCTCTCTCTGTCTCTCTTTCTCTCTTATTTGATATAATTTTCTTTTTGATCACTGTTTTGCTCCATAGTATACGATTTCTGATCGATGATTTTTGCTTCAATTTTTTTTATTAAGATTTTCAATTTATGTACCAATGATGCCTTTTGATTCACATAGTAATTTGATTTGTTAGCCTCTGATTAATTTGTTTTGAAAGAATGATACTTTTAGTCTTTTAATTTTTTTTAAAAAATAATTTAATTATTTAACTTTTAAATTAGATAATTTAATTTTTTTATATATAATTATAATTAAAATAATTTAATCATTTATTTATTAAATTTCTTTTTTTAAGTATGATATAGTTAAATAGTGATTAAACTTAATTTTTCTTATTATGATATAACGTAATTGTTATATAAATTTTTGTCTTGATATATAGGAATGCATAGATATGAGACTTAACAAAAATGTAAATAACTTTACGTACTAAAATTTGCATAGTAAGAATAAAGTTTAAATCATTATTAGTTAATCATATTATATTAAAAAAAAGAAATTTAAATTTCTTTAATTGTATTTATAAATGAATGAAATTATCTTAATTGTACTTGTATAAGACTAAATTACTTTAATTACAATTGTAGAGAGATTAAGTTTAGCCAATTGAAACTAAATTACTCTTTTAAAAAAATTGAGGACTAACTTCTCCAAATTTATTTTTTTTTATGGATTTTGGTCATTTATTCGAGACCATCGTTGAATATTAAGTTGATCTTCCTTCGGCCGTTTTAGTGTTTGGTTGGAAACGCCTTTGATCTAATCTTTAGGGGGCAAGGACGATTTGGGTTTGTGAGGTTAATATGTATATTTCTTCGGTTACTATAGCTGCTCTTACGATTTGCCAGAAGAAATTTATATTTGATGTCCGGGTAGCAACATGCTTAAGGGATTGATGGAGCCAATTCAGACTTTCAACTTCTTATTGCTGCTTAATGTTATCATATTGTAGAGTTGTATTCTTATACTTTTGGAAAGCTAGAGAAAATATTTTAGTTTGTCCAAGAAACTTCATTACGATAAGAATTTTTATGGAAATATAAACAATAGAATATTCTTGTATGAATGTTTAGATTTTTGAATTTCACAATTCAATTTATGAGATCAATAAATTTAATAATTTAAATTTTTTATAAATAAAAATTTATTTAAAAATAATTTGTGAGAATAGTATAACTTTAAATAATATCATAGATTACTATTTCTGCTGATTAGTAAGTTTATGATTTTAGAAAATATTTTACTCTTTGGTGGAGCTTGGATGCTATATAGTAGGATCCTGAAATGTAAAGTGACAGGACAAGTCCTCTTAGTTTGCCGCCATTCAGCTTATACAGAAACGGCAGTCAAATGAATAAAATAGGTGAATCAGCCCTTTATTGTTATTTCAAAGGTGGGATTTGTGGAAGTCAATTCGAATATGCTGCTTAATTCTAAGAGTTTCACTACGTGGATCAAAAAGTAATTTGATTTTTTGCTTGTCACAATTTTGGGAACTCTGTCGACCAAAAGATTTTCTTTTGAAGAGAAAGCTGTCAGCACATGCACTAGCACTTCAGACATTTTTATAAGATTTAGCTAATTTCTCATCTTCTTTCCTTGCGGGGTGAATTTTCAAGTTCTAGTGTTCAATTCAGAATTAAACTGCTCCCCTTTCCTGACTGCTGCATTGTAGATTTGTTTTCTTTTTCATTTTGGCATGGTGGTTATGATATGTCAACTTTACTTCTTGCTTGCTTGCAACGAAAACTAATTGAGAACAAGCATGTTATCTTATGTTATTAAATTTTAGAAACAAATCTCTATTTCTTAATTTTCTTGTAGTCTTTACTCTAGGAACTAATGAAGGCTGAGGCTTTGTAGGATAGTTTTTAAATTGCCTGGTCATATAGTTTATGAGATGCTAGTAGCTAGAGCAAACACGCAATTTGTCTTGGCTAAGTTTGTCATTGATGGAAAGCATGCAAGACTCTCATGCAGTTGTTCTTATATTATAAAGAACCTGTTGGTATTGCACAGGTAAGAATCTTGCCTGATGTTATAATGGAAAACTGCATAGTTAAGCTTCTTTTTTTTTTTTTGAATTTTATTTCGGGTTGCTTCCCTGAATAGTAGAGAGGGAATTTACTATTCAATTCTCAGAAGAACAGAATATCTTCCTTATTAATATGATATAAAGATGCACGATGAAGGATTTTTTTTTCCTGATAAGTGAATTGAGGCAACTGATAATCCAATCCTCACTAAAACAAATTTTCTGTAAGTAGTTAGCTGTGTCCTTATTTGTAAGATTTTACATCATATCACCAATGGCTGATTATATTATGATGATGTTTTGGCCATAATCTCAGAGTCATAGCCCAGCTCATGATCTTCTACTCTCTCCCTCTTTCAATAACCCACTCGATTGACCTCTTGGAATGGCCACTTCTTCTTATCTGATGGCATTACTTCCTGTGACCAAGTGGTTCCGATGTGCTTGTTAGTTGTCACGCTAACCCTGACCAAAAATCCGAGGACTAAGACTCGCCTTGTCAAACCCGCTCGAAAGCTAAGACGCTGCTTATATTGGCGGGGAACCAATGCCACTGCAAGTCTGCAACAAGGGTGAATACTTCTCAGAGCTTTCTATACATTTTCCTTAATTCCACGTCAGTGTTGCCTCTGGTTTGTGCTCCTCGAATTCCTTTATGTCCATCTTCTCTAAGCGTTATATTCCTGATTGTTTTGAAAGCCAAACTGGTTCTAGTTAGCATTGAAAGTTTGTGATTTGAGCTTAAAATTCCATATTTGAAAACCCAGCCCTCCCTCTCCTTTGAGATGTTATCAACGATGCTAATTTAGTGATGAAAGGAGATGTGGTTGGCATTGATACCTGTAATTTGGATTTAAATTTTATACTTCAACCCAGAAAACGCTTATTGCTTCGTCATTTTAAGAACTTTTTTTTTTTTTTTAATTTTCTCAGGGAGTTATGGATGTTCCTTTGCCGTTCGATAAATTGGCATTAGAGCTGGTTAATAACAATCGCACGCCTGCGGCTACAAATAAGTAATTTCTTTCCTTAGGAAATTTTTTTTCTGGGGAGTTATTTCTCTTGTACTTATCTTGAATCATACACTCCCCAACGAATCAGGGGCAAGATTTATGTAGCTCTGGTAGCAACTGCAAGCTTCAATCCTCCTACTTTCATGCATTTACGCTTATTTGGTGAGTTGCATATAAGAGATTGGAGATATCTTTCATTTGCACTTATTGAAGTCCAAAGTTAAATCTTTGCAAGTTAGTAATAGTAACCCTTAAACGCTATTACTGCCCTGGTGCCTCTGTTTATCGTAAACTGCCTTAACTCATGATCTCCCAGTTTCAACCTGCTAATAAGAAGGTAGGGAAGAGAACCTGCCTCTAGTTTCACTTGGCATACGGAAGTATTCTTTCGGTGACTGGTGTTTCATTAAACTAATTTATGCCTTATTACTTTGGGTATGATACCTTGGCTAAATAAAATTTTCACTATATATTCTAATTGTTGCCTTTGTTCCACGTAGAGGCACAGCATAGGAGTAATATATTTTACATAATTAGAAAATATTATGGACTTCACATTTCAATTTCACTTGTTTCTGTTTGTCTGAAATTTTAAAAATTGTTGCATTGATGTTATGTTATGTTATGCTTAGAGCTTGCAAGAGATGCATTGAATTCAGAAGGCTACTGTGTTATTGGAGGTTATATGTCACCTGTTAATAATGCATAGAAGAGAAGGGTACGTTGGTGTCCAGTAACATGCACATTGTGTAAAAGAGCCTTCATTACCATTTAGGAAATGATTGGTAAACATGTTTGTGCTACTTCCTGAATATTAAGTCAATAATTTAAGAGGCAAATAGGAACCCCTTTAGCTGAAATTCCTAAATCTATGACTTCAACCCCTCGTCTCTTTCTTGCTAAATGGATCCACCTTTGTTAATTACACAACATTCAGATGCCCCAGTATATCCATATATATTTATCTGTAAAATTTGTAAAAGGCAAAATAAAGGATTGTAGCAGGAAGAATTAAAGCTTGGTGAGCGTGAAACACAAATTATTTTGAGAGTCAATAAGCTATCTATTTGAGGTCTGAAGACTCCTTTAGTTGTACAGCATGGCATTTAGACTAGGAGATCGAATCCTAAGATGTTCATACTGTCAGTTCTGTGGCCGCACATTGATCTAATTTGATTTTTATACAGGGCCTGTTATCTGCTGAACATCTGATACAGTTATGTCATCTAGCCTGCAAAAGTTCAGAATATATAATGGTTGATCCATGGGAGGTAAAAAATACTCTCTCTCCTTCTGTTTCTCCCCTGCTCTGCATGTGTGTAGGCTTCCTTCTGCAAAGCTTTAAAGTTTAGAAAGTACTAACCAACGCACTTTAACCGTTTTGGACCTTCTTGCAGGCAAAACAAAGTACTTAACAACGCACTTTAACCATTTTGTCCAGAGTCCAGAGTTGTATTTGTGAGGCAAGGCTGGTTCCCAAAGGTATGTTCTACAGATCAATCTTCAACGAAAGCATATAAGTCTATTGCAATCTCAACTTGCTTCCCGTCCCCTTTTCCCTAATACTTAGAATGTGGGACAAAAAGAAAAAAAACAGAAACTCTTGGTCTCTAAAATAAAAATACCTGTCATACAAGTGCCAGTGCCTACTGCTGATGGACTGTTTAAAATACTGTGCTGGGAATTAGGAGCTCTATGAGGAATCCTTTATCATGTTAATGGCTGAAATTTGAATTTCAATGCTAGAGTTTGGGTTTCTTCCTCTCAAATTTCCGGATGCCTTAACTTTAGTAATTTCTGATTGTCTTAGTGCAATTTGAATACAGAGTGAGCCAATTTGGTTCTCTATCACACTTTTAGCCTTCGAAATTGACCTCTATGTTAATTCTTCTTGAATCTAGGTTCTAGCTGTGGCCCAAAAGGATTCTTTTGATAGTTGCTTTTCTTTAATAAAGTCTTCTGTTTCTAAACCTGGGTTGCTTTGAATGCATGTTTTTTGTGATGAGGTATAAGCAACATCGTAACTTTTTTTTTTTTGTTTTTTTTTTGATTGGGGTAGAATCTCTCAAGGTTATGCTTGTCCGCGGTTCTGATCTCCTTCATTCTTTTGGCATCACTGGAGTATGGATTCGTGAGCAGGTACATATACATTCAGATTAAAAGAAACATTTTATGTTGCTTATTATGAGATTAGCTTGATATCAAGATTAATATAATCAAGATTAAGAGGGGCTACACAACATAAATTAACGGAAGGAAGCCCTTTTCTCTATTTTCAATTAATGTTACATTATGACTTTCAGGGGGTACATTGCTAGAGGATTGTCAATTATATATTTGATGCCAGATGAAGTGATTGATTATATTAAAGAACTGCAATTATACTTGAACGCAGATGATGAATAATTATTGTTATATGCACATACTTAATGTAACTTGCGGATATATTTCTGCTGGAGTTGATCTGGCCTATTTTCAGAAACAAGCCAGTCTTGGTTTTAATTATTGCCAAGCACCTCATATCCATGAATTTTTAAATTGAATAATTTAATATTTTACAATTGTAATTAAAATAATTTAATTTATAATAAATACAATTAAAATAATTTAATTTTTTAATAAATAAAATTAAGATAATTTAATCTTTTATTTCTTGAATTTTTTTTAATATAACATAATTAATCAATATTTTATTTTTATTTTAAAGATTTTATCACCTTTTTATCGGCATGAAACTATTTTTTTTTTGACTAAGTTTCAAACCATAAAATTATGTATATTAATTAATTTTAATTAAAAAATAAATTTGTATAATAATTATATTATATTATAATAAAAATATAAAATTTTAAATATCATTTATTAGTTATATTATGATATAAAAATTTAATAAATAAAAAATTAAATTATCTTAATTATAATTTAATAAAAGCTAAACTATAGGCCACGTCGCCTGCGCCTTCGCTCAAGTCCCGTAGTCCAACTCTCTACTTAGAACGGACAGGCCAGCATAATGCGGCTCTGAGCCTAACCAGGCCAGCCGGAGTCTTGTTCCACCCCTTTTTTTGTTTTTTGGATATCTGTTCCACCACTTTAATGCCCCCACTCGGCTTACAAGCCTGCGTTACTTGGCTCGGCGTGTCACTAAATTAATAGAGAAACAAAAGTGCGTCGTTTCAAACAAAATAGTCGGGGGTCAATGGTGAGTTAGTCAGCTGTCACCCTGTCTCGCATCGTACCTACCTAGATAGAGGAGTCTAAGGACGTGTCCGCATAGCTTCCATTCATACAAACTGGCTATCTGGATTCTGGACAAAGAGTGTGCTCTCCACAGGTTCACGGTCTGTTCACTAACACAATTCCTTCATCTCCTTTTGTATCATTGACCCGGTAAAGAAGTGAGTCAGTGAGAGCGAACCCTATTTCAATGGAGTCGGTTCTGGGACCCGTTGGTTCAGGGTTCAATGGCCAGTGCATGACGCCATCGAAGGGATTATGTGAAAGCAAAAGAGGAATTATTGGTAGCCAATTCAATTCTTGCTCCTTTGGTGGGTTTGGTGGCAGGAGGCCCAGGCGCATGGTGATGGTGAAAGCTGAGGCGGTGGGTATAAATCCAGATATCAGAAAGAGCGAAGAGAAGGTGGTGGATTCTGTAGTGGTCACTGAACTCTCTAAGCCTCTCACTGCTTATTGCAGGTAAAGTTTTTTTATTTTTTGGGCTCTCATGGTCTATGAAATGTATACTAAATTCTGCAATTTTGTTTCTTTAATGGGAGAACAATCAGGACCATCACAATGGTCCAATTAAGTTGGGAGACCAACATATTTATTGGTTCAGCATGTGCTCTACAATTGACCACCGAGCCCTTATGGCCTTATAACGCATTAAGCGATAATGAGAGAAAACTGCACTTTTGGGTCGTTTTAATAAAAAGAATTCCCACTTTGGCTCGTCGAAATGGTTATTCTATTGTTAAATCATGCTATATAAGTTTTGGTTGTTTCTAGTATCAAATGTGTTTAGGAACCAAGCTAAAAACAAGATTCTATTGGAAAGGAATTGAACTACAACTAGAATATTTGTAAAGATAAGAATAAAAACCTAGTAGATTGTAATAGGTCGTGCTCCCATTCTTCATCCTAGAATAGTGTAGTGGATGCACCATGTTATTAACTTCACTGTGTTTAACTCATCCATGAATTGAAAGAGAAACAATTTTGTTTTGGGAGTCAATTTTCTGTACCAAAATCAAGTTAGACAATCATCTGTAACAGCTTAGCGAGTTGAATGAATATCACTGATTAGCTTTGTTTCTTTTGCATACTATTTGTATCCGGTGCCAAATGCCCTTCACAACATAATTTTCTAGGGTTTTTTTTTTTTTCGGAAATAGTTAAATGATCACTGTTATAATTTGTCAAGTTACTGATCTTACAGACTTTCATCATGAATTCACATTGTTTTGGTTTGAGTAAGTTATTTAATGTGGATGCATATGAGGTACTGGAATCTGGAATATTCTTAAGGTGGCATCGGCATGAAGGAGCAAGCAAGTTTATTCTTGAGAAAGTAGATGGTTGACAAGAATGCTACCTTGACTAGCTTATGAGAAGACACAGTTGTCCTTAATTTGGGGTGGTGGTTCCACATTAAGACTCAGGTGTTATTAGAAACCGTTATCTTCATAAGCTACTGGTGTAGGTACCCTAGAAGCCTATTTATTGTGGTACACACTGATCTTAGGTGAAAGCACATTTTGGAGTGTTGTTTAACTAGCTAGATTCATCTAATAGTTGACTTGGCAAATTAAGTATGTTATCCTGTATTGATGAAGGAAACAACAAGTGGGCTTGGGATTCGACAGAATAATCTAAGCAGAGGTGGAATTTGGCTGGGCTTTCACAAAAGGACACAGCAAACCATAACATTAAATAAATTATGCATTCCACAGTTTGTCCCTAGCTCGGTCTGAGCTGCAGACCCAATTAATCCTCTATATTATGATACAATTATGCTATTATTATAATTTTATTCTCACTTAATTCTCACAATACAAAATCTAAACCATTAAATTCAACGGGACCTAACAGATTAACACATTGCGCCCCACTATTGTAAGGAAAGTGTGAGAGATGTGAAGTTGGAATAACAATTTTCATCATGATATCATAATAGTCAATAAGTATGATGTAGCGTTGCTTAGATAGTTAATTAGGAATTCAGGAAAAGCCTGAAAGATGACCAAGTTCATTATGTCCTAAACATTTCCAGAGTACCATGGCATATAATTGTAATGTGTCCAGAAAAGTGGTCTCTCTAAGATTCTGTAGATAGCAAGATGCTTAGCCTGGGCTAGTAGACTGAAGTGCCTTAAGAAACATAGCATCTATAGTTGTTCGGTTCAAGTAAGTTAGACCTTTCATTTAGGGTAAGGCAGCTGTAAAAAAGTTTTCCACGAAGCAGGCTGTGCCAATATTGCACTTCGGCCATACTACCATACATAGGATCATACTTGATACGATGTTAATACTCCCAACTGGGGGTGGGGAGTTTTTCTGCACTGGGAAAAATTTACTGACTCTTTCATGTGTCAAACTTCCTTTCTTATTTGCTCCTGCTTTTTATGTGTGGCTCTGCCATAGAATAGAAGGGTGTTTAAGTTCAAAATCTCTTGATGTTTGTGGGTGCTTGGATGCAGATGCTGGAGATCAGGAACTTTTCCACTGTGTGATGGAAGCCATGTAAAGCACAACAAAGCCACCGGGGATAATGTTGGGCCTCTGCTTTTGAAGAAGTAAAACTACTGTAATTCCTAGTTTTTGGGTTTGTTGTATTGGACAACATTAAAAATGAGAGAAAGATTTATTGCAGCATATGCTCTGGCAATTCAACGCTGGAAATAAAATGTGGCTTATGTGAATCCTCTTGTTTTGCCTTGACTATGTCCGTCTGGTTAGCAACCATGTGATGTAAACCAAGTTTCCTAGACTAGTAGATGGTCAATTGTATTTTAGAACACGTCGTAGATGATTATTGGATGTGTTCTTCCATGGTTTTGAAAACATCAAAGCTGACTTACAATATTCAGAGGTTCTAAGAATTTAACAAGCGTGTGTAACTTGTATTTATATGGTAAGTACTCATATTTCTACAAATTTCTCACAATCTTCTTTCAAGAGGAACTTGGTTCAAGCAAATTAGATATGTCAAAAGAGAAACAGCGTTAAGTCCATGGTTAGCTATCTACATTTTTAGAAGCTATCTGTTAACAAGTGTCACATTCTTTACTATAATCTATAAAAGCAAAGGGAAGGCTTAATCATTGTTGGGTCCCCAAGACGGTCCTGTGTTTCCGACCGTCCAAGCCAATAAAATGACAAAGATAAAGTATAAAGAGGCAAGTCAAGGAAAAATTATAAAAATTTTGAAAAGATGAAGAAGGAAAAGACTAAAAGGCCAAGAATGTTAGACGGCGCATTCCAATTACAAAATCAAAAGTCATAAATTCCAAAACCAGATAACAGGATTTGGAATTTCTGAAAGTAATGGCAGATTTTTGAGAGTTTAAAAGATTATTGTTGGCTTGTATTTTTGTCAATTCAAATCGTGTTGCGCAAGTTGATTGCATCAACGATTTCTTTACTTCTATGCAAGCTGCTAATTTGTTGTTGTATTATGAGTTGTGAACCTGAAAGAAGTAATATTGCAATGGTGACAAATGTGGAGGTCTAAGGTTGTATTTTTTTTTTTTTTTTTATACATTTTGTTAAGGATATCCTTTTATTTATTGAATAAAAGATTAATTCTTTTTAAAATAAAAATTATAAATAAAAAATTTATCATAACAAGACTTGAACTCATTTAATATATTATCTCAAAATTTTTTAAGATACTATTATCTATCATATATTTACTCCTTGTTGGTTAGTTTGCTTTTGGTTTGTGAGGTTCGTAGCATATGATGATGGGCACCACCAACGTTGTCCGAATGCTTCGCAACGCCGGGTGCCGATGTCACCGCTTCCTCCATCAAAAGCATTCAATACAGCTATTGCTACTTTGCTAGAAATATTCCATTCCGTCAATGAACCGCAATACTTAGCGGTGACAACTGCTGCTTGAACAAGCTCGTAGCACTCCATCTCGACTCGACACAGCATCTTGCTGCACGTGGCTTGAGTTTCCGTGAAACTACTGTGAAACTGAGAAGATTTATGACAAAAACTGGCGCTCTTTCCCCGGAGCTTTTTGCCCAAGCTTGGCCACCAATACGTGGCCGCTTCAAAAAATTTGTTCCCCCATCATTAACTGTTGCGTTTTACTAACAGTAATGGAAGACAAACATGATCACATGTAACCACACTTTCTATTTTGGCAGTAAAGCGCTGTAATCTATATTAAATATAAAGTGAAAACGAACGGAAATATTTTTAAATTAAAATAATTTTTCTAAAATTTTGTTTATTTTAAATTTATATTATTTTAAAGTTTAAAATATTATTTTAAAGTTTAAAATGTTTTTATTAAAATTAAATTTATTGTCTTTATCTTATAAAAAAATTAATTCAAATCTTATAAATTCAATAACAATCAATTCTTTTATAAGTATTAAATATAATATTAATTATTTTAACTAAAAAATATAACAAATATTTTTTAAATTTTCTTTTTAACATATTCTTTACTCTCATTTTATTTTATAAATTTTTAATATTTATTTTATTTGATTAAATATTTAATATGATAATAATTGATTTTTTAAAAAAGATTTCATATTCCTTTATTCTTTTAAATTTACATACAAGATATATGTGTAAAAATTAATCATAATAAAAGAGTATCAGTGCATTTTTTATTTTTTATTACATTTTTATGTAACAGAAAGATTATCAATACAACAAATCAAATTAATTCTAATAATAAAAAGTGAATATAACTATCATCATTTCTTTAAAAAAAATTCGTTTTTTTATTAAATAAATTTACATATTCTAAACACATATTTTTAATAATAATCTAATTTAAAATTAATCGTACCTGTAACAAACTAAACGGCCAATAGACATAGTGGACTTAACAACAACGGATGTGGAGGCCCAACTTTTAGCTACAACGTCGCGACAAGACCGCCACGCGTCCAGACAGTGAGGCCAACCTGCTGTCGGTTGCCCAGCACAGCCGGTGAACTCCCACTCCCCCAACAACAATTGAACACGTGTCGGTTCAAAACTGCACTTCTCATCATCATCTACAACTCTCCACCCAGACGCCTTCTCGACTCTCGGAGCCTTCAAGTTTTAACCAGCACCGCCACTCTAGCAGCATCTACCAGGACCATCATTACTTCTTTCACCCTTTCTATCTTTCACTCTCTTCTCCACCACAAACCAAACATTTCCCAGTCTAATCTCGCCGGAAAGTCCTCTAGCTAACTCCTTGTAATTCTCATGCGTCCTTTATCACATGACCCGTCGCCGGAATCCCAACCCCATAGAAAACCCAGGACCCCTGAACTCTTGGACGACAAGAACCCCTTCTGCTCGCTCACTGCGGTCCTCCAACCACTTCTTTCTCCTCAAAATCCTCGCACATGGATCCTCCTCACTGTCCTCTTCGTCCAGATCGTACTCATCTGCCGCCTCCGTAGTTTGCCCACTTCAATTTCTTTCCGCCACCACTTCCCTACTCCGCACGCCGCCAAAAACATTTTCCAGCAGATACCCAGTGAAAATGGTGTCGCACAGGAGATGTCCACTCAAAACGGCACCGTCCAGGAGCTACCTGCTGAAGGCGCTGTCGTTGAGCGGCCACCAAGTAAAAATCCCGGCGACCACGACCAATGTGGGTACGGCAGGATTTTTGTCTATGACCTTCCCAGAACCTTCAATCAGGAAATCCTTGAGAATTGCGACAATTTAAACCCGTGGAGCTCACGGTGCGACGCGCTTACCAATGATGGCTATGGCCAGAGGGCCACCGGCCTCTCTGAAATTTTGCCGGAGGATTTGGCTCCAGCGTGGTACTGGACGGACCAGTTCGTTTCGGAGATTATCTTCCACAATCGAATACTGAACCACAAGTGCAGAGCATTGAAGCCAGAATCGGCTACGGCCTTCTATATCCCCTTCTACGCTGGACTCGCGGTGGGCAAGTACTTGTGGTCGAATTCCAGTGCCGCAGAGCGGGATCGGCACTGCCAGATGATGCTGAAGTGGATACAGGACCAACCGTACTACAAAAAATCAAACGGTTGGGATCACTTTCTCACGATGGGCCGCATCACATGGGATTTTCGTCGCTCCCAAGATGAAGATTGGGGTTCGAGCTGTATTTACATGGCCGGGATGAGGAACATTACCCGCCTTTTGATCGAGCGCAACCCATGGGACTATTTTGATATCGGTGTTCCCTACCCCACCGGATTCCACCCCAGATCCAACTCGGAACTGACTCAGTGGCAGAACTTCGTCCGTGAACGCAGACGAAATACCCTCTTCTGCTTCGCCGGAGCGCCACGCGGCGCGTTCAAGAACGACTTCCGGGGTCTGCTGCTGAGTCAATGTCGTAACTCTGCCGGGTCATGCCGCGACGTGAACTGCGCTGGGACTCGGTGTTCCAATGGTACGTCGGCGATCCTCGAAACATTTCTGGACTCGGATTTTTGCTTGCAGCCAAGAGGGGATAGCTTCACCCGCAGGTCAATTTTTGATTGCATGGTGGCCGGTTCCATTCCAGTTTTTTTCTGGAGGCGAACCGCATATTTCCAGTACGAGTGGTTTTTGCCGAGTGAACCGGGGAGTTACTCGGTTTTCATAGACCAGAATAAGGTGAAAAACGGGACCTCCATAAAAGCTGTGCTTGAGAAGTACAGCAAGGAGGAGGTCGGGAAAATGAGGGAGAAAGTGATTGAGTACATACCAAAGTTTGTGTATGCAAAACCCCACGAGGGTGTAGAAGGTGTAAAGGATGCTTTTGATGTCGCCATGGAAGGAGTCCTACGAAGGTTTAAGCAGCAAGAAGAATTGGGGTTCAATAAGTGGAAATAATGCTAAATTTAGAAGGAAAACACGCAATTTTTTTTAATTTGTACACGATATCCTCACCCTTTATATATGAGATTAATTTTTGTTAAAAATAAGATCTAAATGATAAATGTCTATCAACAAAAATAATTTTAAAATCTATATAGTTATTTCAAAATGATTTGAGATGAAGTCACTTATTATTGTATCATACACTTGTTAGATGGAGATAAATGGGGTTGGAAGTTAGAGTTTTTACAGATTTTTAATTATAGTTGTACAATGGGTATGTGATTCTTTTTAATACGATGGAAAGTATACATCATATGGATATTTTGTTGTTGTAGATTGTACCTTTTACTGGACATAAAAAAAAGGTTGCAATTGAGCATATGTGTTAAGGAGGAAATGGAGCACTTTTGCAGTGAAGCTGGTGAAGCAGATGAGATAAACTGCTGCTACTTGCTAAATTGATTGGTTGTCCTCACTCGAGCAACACTTTGCATAGGTTATATATGGCCATGGCTTTTGATTCAGGGTTTCACTGTTTAGGGTTTGACTTTGCGCGGACCGATCATGGAATGGGAGAAGCAGACACAGTATTACTGATTAAAATGCATTATACAATTTGTGGCAAAATGTAAAATAATATATTATGTCTCCATCTGTAATGTTCTTTTGTGACATTTTTTTAATGTAGCATGGGAAATAAGAAGATAACAGTTGTTGAAGGCTAAAGAGGACGAAGAGCTAAAATTCTCTGCTGAAAGAAAGGTTTTTGAAGGACGACACTTTCAGATTAGTCTAAAAATTGGGGAATCTAAACAATTTCTGCAGTGGCTTTGTGGGGTTTCAAGGGGCAGACAGCATAAAAGATTGATGGAATCTGTCGTGGCTTTGTCCTTTGCTCATGTACAAAACAAGCAGCTGAGGACTTTTATTTAAGGCCTTTAAAGTTGAAAAGGAAAGCAAAGGAAAGGGAATTTAGTCGATACACTTATGCTTTTCTCATTTCTCTTCTTTCAGGGCGGGTCTTCTTTTCTTTGGTGCTAGCATCATTTACGCTTAATGGTAGGAAACTACAATGCCTTGTAGTATGAACATGTCAAAACTAAAGAATGATTTTGATAATGACACTGTCTATCAAATTTGACAGGTGGTGGGTCGGTGGAGAGTTTGAGCACATGTGAAGAGGGAGCAAACTCCAAGAAAAGTGGGAGCAAGTTACTCTCTTTTTAGGGAATTCGAGTCCACAAAATGCACACCAATATTTAAATCATAGGCTGACAAGGTATTAATGGTAATAAATGAGTTGCACATGATTATGTGAAAGTATGTGATCAGAGATTATGTGCTTAATATCAAAAAAAAAAAAAAATACAAAACTAATGAATTTAAAAATAAGGTGTGGCCTTTACTGTATTCGTTTGGTAAAAATACGTCATTAAAACAAGAAAACAAATTCGTCATTTTTCCATTTGGATGTTTATATTTGCACCATTCAGATTTCAGAGGCATCCTAGGAAATGGTTTTAGATAAATATCTTGTTCTCCATCTCATCTTAACCATCACCTACTAAGTGGGCTTGTGCAGGTGATTGAATTGGCAACAGCATTTAGAACATCTGTAGCTTTTGGGTTTGGCTTAAGAGCAAGAGTTCGTCTCAATAGACGAAGGAGATGAAATTTAATCAGAACCATTCGACTAGTGAGACTTACTTTAGAAGTGTTAAAGTACGCAAGTTTGCTCCAACTTTAAGTGACTCGAGGTTAAAAGATAGGTAGGACGGACTGCAATTTTGATGAATTAAAAATATTAATTTAACTTATTTTTTAAACACAGCAAGTGAAATTAGTTTAATAGGATAATATATTTTTTTACATATATATATATATATATGCTTACTTACTCTACCATAGAATAACTTATAAATTAAACAGAACAAAAAATAGGTTGATATGTAAATTTTCACAGGTTAAAAAATATAAATTCACATTACCTCTTAAAATAGACAAACCAACCTAATAAATTTAACTCATTTTATCACCCTTCTTACGAAAGTGTAAAAAACTTCTTTGAAAAGCAATAGATCTCATCTGTGCAAAAAAAAAAAGAAAGCAACAAATCTTTTTAAATAAGGATTTGGATCCCCTGTTGTAAAGGTAAAGAAGAGTGAGAGAAAAAAAAATAATAATAATAAAAAAAATGAGTCTTATATATTAAATTTTATAAAAAAATAAAAAAAATGTTACTGAAATTAAAGAATAAGAAAATTTGTAGATCTGTATCCCTTTAAATATGGCATTAGAATTGATTTTGCCTCCCAAAATCAATTCCATCAATAACCTATTCATATGATAGATGCATTTTGGTTTTTCCATCAACTTCAAAGCTACAAAGGTTCAATTTAAACAAATATTCTTGCATATGATCCATTTTACTGCTGACACTCACCAAAGACTTTAAATTCAACTTTTGAACTGCTACTACCAACAACAGCAACTAATAATGCTACTCCTCTCAAACTCTAACACAAAATAAAGACCTTCTTTTCACTTTGATGAAGAGACTGCCCTTGTGCCTTCAGCCTTAACAGCTCAAACTCAAACTGAATATATCTAGCTCCTGTAATTTAATGTAGACTCATTAAATTTATCCAGTAGAATGCATCTTAATTTGGTGAATCCACGAAAACATCTAAAAGAAGCATGTGCCAATAAATTAAGTAAAGTTATGCTCTATAAACACCGTTGAAGGATTGATTACCTCCAAAATCAGTTGTAGTTAGAGCTTTTCGTTATTCCGTTCGAGCTACTTGAATAAATTTTAGTTCAAATTTAAGATAAAAAAAGAAATTTTTTGGGCAAAAATAAGACGCAAAATCTAACCTTAATTTAAACCTAATTCTAAACATGAATTTAAATCTGATTTGAACCTTAATCTAACCTTGATTTAATTATACAATTTACTAATTTAATTACTATAAATTAGAAAATTATATGCTAATAATTTAATTAATAAAAACTAGCTATAACTCTGTGCCTATAAAGTCTAATCAAGTCGAGTAGTAAATTAATATCATTATAATAAATTTATTGTTATTAAATAAAAAAATTAAAAGAAAGATTCAAACTAACTTATTTGTCAAAAATAAAAAATGATAGTCCTAGGTTTTGAGGCATCCCGTATCACTATGCTCAAAGAAAGAGAGTGAATAATCACCCAAAAAAAAAAAAGAAAGAAAATGAATAGCATTTCATTATTCACATTTTTTTTTTCTTGGAACGTAATGATATGCTACGACAAACAACATGACTCTAATAGTGCTCTCCAAAAATTGAGAACTCTAATCCTTAAAAATAATGTTCAGTTGCGAGCCAACCTAGTAGACTGGGTCAAAAACAACATCTCTGATTGCAGCAGGGCATAAGATGCAGCAAAACTCCAATACCATTGAAGGCATACGACATCCAAGAATTATTGTGAAATAAACAAGTAATCACTTTGCTTTTTAAGCCTAATTATAATCCATGACAATAATGAATTCTAGGAATTTCTTAATTAAATGTGGATGAGATTTCAAGAGAGGGCAAAACGACATTATGCCTAAATTCCTAATTAAAATCCTTAATAAGGACAATTGAAGTGTCTAGATTAGGACAATGATGGAATAGGAGAACTACTCCTGTGTTGTGTAACAAACGCATCTTCGACATGATCCTTAAGCAGTTTTGTTTGATTATGCAGCTAAATGTTGCGAAAGTAATGTGGCGTTTGGTTGGATGGTTTGATTTTTAGTGAAATGTGAATGTGAAGAGGAATGGAATTATCACTTATATATTATGTCTGCTATGACTAAAATGAACTGCTTCTAACATTTTATTAATATTTTTTTAGATAAATTTAAGATATTATTCTGCTTTTTAGATAAAGAGACTAATTTCATTTATAACATCGTCAAATATCTTAAAATAAATTTTACTTCTAGTAAGATTCAAATGAGTGTTCACCACATTAAAAGTAAAGTTCCTTACTAAACCAATTCTTATTAGTCATTTTATTAATATTTTTGGTATAGCAGAATAAACAAAGAATGGAAAGAAATATTAGAGAATGACATAAATGATAGGGGAGGCAGTGATTATGGCTTCAACAACAATAGTAACAAGGATAGTAAAAGAATTTCCAAGAATAATGGTGATAACGTGAAACTAGCAATAACAAAATAAAAGGTGATAATAGTAATAGCGGATAAGTGATGCAGTGGGGAGATAACGAGAGGAGAAGTGCTGGGGCAACGCTTGTTGTCCCAATACTTCATACACGTAGACAGCAACCATATAAAATAAAAAAAAAATTAAAAGAAAATTAAATGAACAAAAATTATAACAAGTGAAAGGTAAAACGTAATCTTTGAAGGGTAGAAATAGAACACTTTAATGAGAGTAACAAGAGTAATAATAACATGAGTAGTGGTCATAATAATAATAATAATAAATAACTATAAATAATAATCAATAATTATGATAATAGAATAATAGATTTAAATGCGATAGTGATAAATTTATATAATAATTATTTATTTATTTTAAAAATACATATTCCATCAAATGATGGAATGGATATTTTTTATAAGTTAAAAGAAATCTAAATTATTATTTTTATTAGATGAAGATTTTTTAAAAATTATTTTATATGATAGTTTTGCACCACTTAACACGAGACTAAAGTAATATGGGAGAGTGATATTACTAAAATATGATGATTGAATAATGGTTTAATTTGTCATTTCTCTATTGGGATGAAGTAGATCAATTAAGCTCTTTAGTGCTTGCAAAACTAGTGACACAAATGTACCAACACAAGAAGCCACAACATTATTTGCACGACACTGATTTGATTTAAACTAAGGGGCATTTTTTTATGGGCTGAAACTAATGCGTGTGAGTTTTTTATTCTTGGGCTTGTGGACCTATATCAGTAGGTTTCTTTTGGGCCTCCACTCTGTCCATGTAAGAACCTTGGCCAATTCTTACGGATCTTCTATCTCTCCAGGAAAACCCGACACGTGTAGTTAAAAGTAAATATTTATAATCACCAAAAAAAAAGTAAATATTTATAAATAGTAAGAAGACAATTTACCCAGATGGCTTTAAGACACATTTGCCCTTATGCTGTTTTACATTCTTTTTTCCGTCGTCTGGGGCACAAAAGTCGGGAATTTTGTTTTTGGGTTAAACAAAAGTTGCGAACTTCTAGATTAAGTTTTGTGAGCATAGAAAGGGGTAGCTTTTACCTTTGGCGTCGAACCAATCTGGTCATCTCAGTGTTCGACCTCGTATTTTCCTTCAGCAACTAAGAGCAATTGCTCTTTGATTTTAGGCTGAAGTTTCAGTCTTTGCAGCAAAATGATCAAGCAGGTTGTGCTTCTTCTGTTCTTCGCCTTTGGTTTGACCCTCGCGGAGTCCCAATCTACTACTACCCTGCAGCCTCACGCTGTCGAATCCTTCAATGTCAGCTATATCCAGGTATTGGTCTCCTTGCCATGAAGAACCCTTTTGATATTTTGTCTTTTTCCTACTCTTTAGTTCTATTTTAATGCATCTGAAGAGTTCAAGACTTAAGGCTTCTCTCTCCCTCTATCTATTAAATAGCTGAAGAACTTGGGTAGCTGCACTTACACGTTGGTTATATCTACAAGTTGTTCATCACCTCGATATACAAGGGATCAGATCGGTATTGCTTTTGGGGATGCTTATGGTGTTCAGGTTACATTTTTTCTTCGTTAGAATTCTCCTTTTAATTATTGCCTTGAGTAGCATAGAATGTCGAATTTTATTAAAATTGAGATGAATCGGTTGCCCTGAGATTGTCAGATTTAATTTGGCTTAGAGTTGATGGAAGCTTTGACCATTGAAAGCTTTTGTTAGTTTTGGGCTTGATATTGAGAATATATGGTTCAGAAAGGAATTACACACGAACCACATAGGAAATTGAAGTTAGAATAGTGGGGTATTCAGTTATAGCTTATAAGTTCTAACTTTACTTTCGCCTGAATATTTATTCTTCTTCTTCTTCTCATTCTTCCTTTTTGGGGGAGGAGGTGTTAGCATCTATGCGGAAGAAAATTGATCTCCATTTCTAAATATTTTATTCATTACTTCTTGAAAGTGTTCTATATAACGTTATTTAGACACTAAAGTATGAGTCACTTCTGTATTCGTGTATATGAAGGCCAATGGTGTAATATAGACTCTGTTGGACGGCTCTGTACTTAAGATTAAGTCGGAGTCTCTATGTGAAGTTTCAACTTTCAAACGAAGAATTCACTAATGATAATCCTGAAATCTTTGGGTCAAATGGTAAATGTTTATCATGTGTTAGCTGAATGATGAATTTCTAGTATAATATGGCTAAAACTTCATTATTAGATTATGGCTTTTGAGTGCATGTTGAAAATTTGCTTATGATAGGTCAAAATGAATTGCAAATGAAAGGCTTGTCTTGCATTCACAATTTAATAATCGGGGCAGCTCACTTTTGAATAATTAGAAGCTCATTTTTATTTCCATTCAATTTCACATATTGATTATCAGATATATGCACCAAGACTGGACGATCCATCTTCAAGGATATTTGAACAGTGTTCATCAGATACATTTCATATAAATGGTCCCTGTGCATATCAGATTTGTTATGTGTACCTATATAGAACTGGACCAGATGGTTGGAAGCCTGACAGTGTGAAAATCAACGGATATAATATGAGGTCTGTTACTTTTTATTACAACACTTTCATCCCTAGAGATACATGGTATGGGTTTAATTTGTGCAACACTGCTTCTTCTTCACGCCAACTATCTAGTCAGAAATACTTTGGATTTGTGGTTCTAGGGTTTATTCTTAGCTTTTGGCTGTAAACTAATGTACTTGACATCTTCTATCTCTACTTATCATTGTAAGTATGAAACTTTGTACTTCATGCGGAAGAAATGGAGACACAAACTGTGGAACGCCCTTGGCCATATTCAGTTGGTTAAGTGGCTTACTTGTGTAGATTGTATCAGTGGGTGTGAAATCATAAAGTAAATTTGAATGGAACTAATTATAGGAATAACCACTACTTTGGCTTTTCTCTGAAGGATTCATTTGTCCTAATTTTCATCTTTACGGAGCAAAATCAATCTCTTCTATCTTACAACTTTGTCTTAAGCAACTGTTCGTCACGGTGATATGTTTCAGTATCTACACTCTTTCAGTTACATGGAAGATGATCATTTCTGGTAGAAATTGCTATCATTGCAGTACTGATCTTCTTGAGTTCTCTTGGTCATAACTTCATAGGATTTTGGGCTCAAAATACGAATACTACTGCCTTGCTTGTTAATGGCTCCTAGATGAATTTCCTTCAGTAGGTGATTTGTGTAGTGCAGGTTACTTTAACAACCCAGTAGCTAAGACTTATTTTTCTCTAGAGAACTCCAAAGATTGAGGACTGGATGTCTTTGTTCCATTGGGAATTTTGCTGTTTTACCTTGGTTTCTGGGTGATGTTTTTAATAATACGTTTTCTCTGTTATGCTTTAACTTTGCCTCATCTTATTTATTTTTTGATGAGGGTGGGAGAGGGTTTAGGTACTATATGTGCGGCATTATTTTCAAAGAGAATAACTGAAATTGGATTGCAGTATCAAAACCTCAGTTTTGGGGCCTCTCTTGATTCCTTAGTCATAGGGTTTTTCTCGATTGAGCCTATTTGTTTTTCAGCGTAAACATTCTGTTGTAGAAGCTCAATTTTATCGTTCATTAAGCCTGTCAAAATTTTCGTACCCTTTTCTTTTCCTAATGGAATTCTAAGCTAAAAGAACCATTTGTAATTCACTTTTCATTTAGTGGCATGTTTGTTCTCCATGCTTGGGTTGACACATTTACTGTTTTTCTTCTCCCGTTCTGCGATCAATTGATGGAAAACGACAGTGACAGGTACAAGAATAGTAACCAGGTTATAATCTAGAGTCATGCTTATATGAACTCAATACTGCTTTGCCAACGTATGCTTTCCATATGACAGTTTTTATGCAGTTTGAGGTTGATAGTATGTGACTGTTTTATGCGCGTGACCTAATTGCAAATACAGAGATGGATCAATATGCCTGTACTCAAAATCCAATAATTTTTACTTTTTGTAAGAAACAAAAGATAGAGTTGAACTTAAAAAGCTTTCCCTCGAATTTTTTGTTTCCATTTGAGGCATCCCAAATCTTGAATCTCCCTCGTAACCGCCTAAATAAAGAAGACACCTTAGTGCGGTATGGTCAGAAAGATGGGTTATTCGATGTCAAGTCTGCTTACCACATTGTAATCCAGCGCAATACACCTTTGGTGGATAATAGTCACTTCGAAATGGACCCCCATACTATTTGCAATCAACTTTGGAAATGGATCCCTGTGTTTCCCTATTTTAACCAGTAGGCAACACCTAGCTTTCTTTCTCCATGTACAGAGGTGGGTGGCCATGCGCTGGTGATGTTTCATTATCTCTTAGTCCATGTGTTGGTAATGGGTGGCGCCCAATGTCAACCATTTTAAGCATAAACTTTCGGGATCATGAATTCAAGCACCAAACAGAGCCAATCAAACAAACTCAGCGATAATCCCCTTCTTGCTGGGTAAAAGAATTGAAAGCGCCTCAAACTCGTTGATCCCAGTGTAACGAGCAAATTGTGCAGTCCTTCTTCTTTCGTAAATTCAAAGTCGGTTTCACCCTTTTCTTTCGAGAATCTCAAAATCTTTTTCAATGGTGAGGAATACACAGGAACACAGAGAGAAGAAGTGAGACCACGAGAATTAATTTTCTGAAGCTTCATGATAGTGGAGACAAGGGAGTTCTCTACTGCTACCACCATGACGCCTTAAACGATGACTCGGCCCAAGATTGCCGTCTTCTTCGTCTTCTCCATTTCCTCTCTTTTATCTTTTTTCCTTCTCTCACAAAGTCCAAGCTCGCCACCGGGATCAAAGATTGCAACATCATCACAGATAATGGGAAAATAGCTTAGAGAGAAACAAATCCATCGGGATCAAAATCATGTCTCACCCATCTTCACGGTTCTGAATTTTTCAGCTTCGGGATTTATAGCCTTTGGCTGATTCGGGTCTTCCACAATCGTGGCTTCAACCTCAAGCAAAGGCTGAGAAATTGCCGCCGATTTCTTGTCCAGAACCCATTCTTGCAGATCACCCCACATGTTGGCGACCCCCGCTCTTGCTGTAAAGGCATCAAGCCTCTTTAACGACACTTGTTTTGGCAAGCTTTTTAGTGACACCTATACTAGTCGTCAAGGCATCAAGTTGTCGACACCCACTCCAGCGGTTAAGGCATCAAGTCTCTTCTTGGCAACACCCTCTGCCATGAAAGTTTGGCTCTGATACTAAATATTCTAGTTGCAAAGCAACACAATGTAGAAAGTAGTTTGCTATTCACAAAATTCAGATACATCCCTTATGAGCTCTCTTATTCTTATATGCACATTATTTCATCTAACTTGTAATTAACTTCTAACTAACTCCTACTTATCTAATTGTAACAGTCTCCATTTACTGATTTACATGGTGAAATGCCCTCTCGTTTAGCGGATTGGTGGAACTCTCTTGTGTAAACTACTAAAAGAGGGTCTGGTTATGGCAGCTATTGCTCTTTGGGGTATCTGGTTTGCCAAAAATAAACTTTTTTTTCTTTAAGAAGACAGCTCTCTCAAGATCAAATCAGGATGATAGTGATCAAAATGATAAGTGACTATGATTTCGAATGTAGTATCAAGAACAATTCTGAAACTACCCCAAAAGTCACTTCATGGTGTGCTCTAAAGGCCGTTTCAAGCTTAGCACAGATACTTCTACAAATGCAAATGGTCCTTGCAGCCTGGGAATGGTGACTGGAAATGAGGAGGGTTTGATTACAGTGGCAGCAATTTGTCTTGCTTGGAGAAGTTAGATGTGAGGTATGCGGAGGCGATGGCTTTGCAGTTCGATCTATCACTTTCTGCTGAACTGAGTTCTTTCAAAATCTTGGAAGTTGAAGTTGATGCTTTAGAACTGGTTCAGGTGCTTCATTACTCTACCCGAAAACTTTTTGAGCTTTTATTGAAGAATGCAGGCATCTTGGCATTGCTTTTGATTTTATTTCTGTTTACCACGTTTCTTGATTAACAAATGGTGTAGCTCATGAACTTGCTTGTCTTGCTTTTTCTTTCTTTAACAGGGTGTGGATGGAGGATGTGGCTCCTCATCATATTGCTGTGTTGGCTTCTTAAGACCTTCAGACCTTGTGACTGTTTCATAATAGAGAAAGGGCACAAATGCTTTCTTTACTTTTTCAGAAGAGTAAATAAGCCTTTCAATTTTTAATTTGGATAGATGATCCTCCTAGAAGTGAAATTGAGCAAATTTAGTCTATCACATTGCTGAAGCAAAAAATTTTGTTTATAATTTTGTGACGTGGCTCTGCAGTGCCTTTGTAAACTTACAATCTCCCATTCATTAACAGTTGATGTGGCTTGATCATATTTATGTGGTGAAAGAGCCGACTGCACTGGATGAACAAGGGCGCCTGGCTGTCAGTGCTTGATTAAAGCCATTTTCGCTTTATAACAGATTGACTGGGTTTACTTATCTAGGTAGGCTCTGGCGACCTACATCATCAAAGTATAAATGAAATTTCCTTTTTTGATGATGTAAGGGACTAAATTTACTTAATTTTAATTTTAAAAGGGTACAATCTATCTGATTTCATTTTTAGAGAGACTGATTTGTTCAAATTAAAAGTTGAAAAATTAATTTTTTTAAAAAAATTAAAGAGACCGTTTGCCTCTTTATTCATTTTCATAATATATTATGCTTCCTTTTAATCAAAAGGCTAAAATATACTCCTTTATACTTTCACTTTAAAATAAAAAATTTCTTATACTTTTAATTGTAATAATTTACATATTTATATTTTAGAATTAAATCAATTTATGCCTTTTGTTAGTTCCACATATAAAATTTTAACAGAATTCCATAACCCTCTTATCCAAACTCAAGACACTCTTCCTCCCTTTCAGAACAACCATGATGCCACTAACACTTCGCACTTCATTCCTTTGCCAACTCTCCCCACTTCAATCCTCTACCTCCTCTGCTCCCTCTGCCACCGTACACATCAGCTCCTGCGCAGCTAATGCCCTTTCCACCGGTGCTCCCTCTAGCTCTGGTGTTGAATCAAGCACCATACAAGGTTTTAATCAGTAAATCTTCTCTGTCAAAGATTAACATATTCTACAAAATTTCTTGCTCTGATGAACTTAATATACAGTAATAGTGCCTCATAATTAGAAGTTTGTACTTGTGGCAGCAGCTGTGAAGGTACGACACAAGATTATCACCGCAAAAGGAGTGACCTTTGGTTTAACGTATTTGACTTTCCATTTTGAGGAGTAACCACTAGACAACATGTTGATGCCTGGAAGCTTTGATCTCAATTCCAAGCAATTATATGCTGATTTGCTCAAGAAAGGTTTGAGCAAGACGATGCTGGACCAGGAGATTATATTTAAGAAACAAGTACAAGACTACAATTGTCGTTGAGCTATGCATTGAGACCTGCCTGCGCCTCCTCAGTTTATTTATCACTAGTTTTTTGTGTTCTACTATTTCAATAGGATGTTTTAAGCAAATTCTAGTCTTCCTATTTTACCATAAATGCCCTTTTAGCCTCACCTCATGGAAGAAAACAATTGATTTTGTTGGGGACAATTTTATCAAAGTATTAATTGTGCTTCTTCCAATGCTTCATTTTGTGAGATTTGACAAACAAATGCTTGCCACTTCACTTTAAGCGACACAATAAGAGTGTGGGTCTGTTCTACGGAGAATGAAATGATGAAATCAATATTGTCCCTTCATTTTATGTAGTCAACTCTGCTTCCATTGGTTGGGTCCAGGTTCAGGAACTTCATAGGTTTTATAAGATGCAGAAGATGCTAATGGGAGGAAGGGAACAGGCACGTACTGGTAGAGGCTGGAGCAATGGGTGTGGTGATTGAGTCGATATCAAAACTGGAGGGAGCACCAGCGAAAAGGGCACTGGTTGCACTAGAGCTATGTGTACGGTGGCGGAGGAAGCAGAAGAGGTAAAGGAATGAAGTGGGGAGAGTTGGGGCATCCACGGTTGTTTCGAAGAGGAAGAAGAAGTTTGGGTAAGAGCATAACGTGTGAGGTAGAGTTTTGTTAAAATTTTAGTTGTCTAATTAATAGAAAATAGGTAAATTATTTTAATTTTAAACTACCAATATGTAAATTATTTTAATTAAAAATATAAAAAACTTTTTGCTTTTGAGTTAAAATAGAAGAGGATATTTTATATTTTAGCAAAAAAAATACAGGCTCCTTAGTGACTTGTTGCACCAAAGTTTGTAGTCAACTCAAATTGTTAAAATTTAATTATTGAATTGAAAATTTCTGTTATATAATATTTCTCATACATTTTTATACTTCAACAATATATTTTAAATTTCAAACTTTAGTAAATATAAGTATTTAATAACATATAAAATTTTCTTTATTTTTAAAATTTAATATAATAATTATTTGTAATTTAATATTTACATGAATGAATATTTGTTATATGGTAAACGTCGATTTTTCTTTATTTCTTTACTAATTATTGTTTGAAGCTTTACTTGATAACTTAAACTAACCAAATCCTTAATAGAACAAAGAATATACTGAAACGTGAGATTTTTCAATGTCTTCAATCTAACGGATAACATCTAATTATAATAGGGTTTCACCATCCAACGGCTCAGAATCTGTCCAACGCCAAACCATAAAGCCCGAAAACGTCGACGCTGCTTTCCTCTTTCTTCTCCTGCTTCTGCAACTCATTGCCATAACCTCTTTGAAGCAGGAGACTTCTCTGCACTCTACCGTAACCCTTCTTTTACCCGCCCAATAATAAGCGATATTTCTGTATCTACAACGCCATGCCTTCTCTACCTCTCTCTGATACCATTATCCCTGAGAACCCCAGAGATAAGAAGGAGAAGAAGAAGATCAAGAACCAAGCTCTGGTTGAATGTTCAGAACCCGAAGGGTCGATTGGCAAAAGGAGCAAGAAAAGTTCCAAGCTTGCGAACAATCCAAAGGCGTCTGATTTTGACGAAGATGAGTTTTCGGGCAAGAAGGTGAAGAAGAAGGAGAGCAAAAAGCGTAGAGCTTTGGATTTTGAGGATGGGGAGAAGAGTGAGACTAGCTCCGAGCTGGTTGAGCCTGAAAATGCGAAACCCAAGAGTGAGAAGATGAAGAAGAAAAAGGCGAAGTTGGGGGAACCTGAGGTGGAAGAGAAAGAGGTTGAAAAGAAGGAGGATCGAAATGCCATCTCAAACTTCAGGATATCGGAGCCGTTAAAAGCGAAGCTGAAGGAAAAGGGAATTGAATCATTATTTCCTATTCAGGCCATGACTTTTGATACCATTCTCGACGGGTCTGACTTGGTGGGTCGGGCTCGCACTGGTCAGGTGTGTTATTTAATTAGCCTTTTGTGTATCCATGCGTCTCAATAATTGCATATCATTGTCATTGTCTTTGTATAAATCTATGTATATTTCTGAGCTCAGAGGAGACAAGTTACAGACTGTGTTAATTCTGAAAGGTTAATAAAAACATCCAATGCATGGTAATAGGTGTCGAATTTTACTTCTCTGACCAGATTATAGCCTTGTTAGAACTGGAACGTATTCACAACTTACTTAAAAGGATGCCCTGTAGAGTTGTGCAGTATTCATAATCATATGCTCTCTAGTGTTGAGGCCCTTCAATGGAAGGAATTTTAGAATGGGTACTACCTTTGTTTCGTGTCACCTGACGAATTGTATGTGATGGGGAATAGGGAGAAGTATTTGTGTAAGAAATGCATTTACTGACTGTTTAGCATTTTGGGTATAATCTGAAATCTAAAAGAAGCCAAGGATTATTGATATTCTTCCTTTAACTGGTTAGATATTTTGTTGTTATCATAATTGTCTACTTTCGGAAAAATGCAGGGTAAAACTCTGGCTTTTGTGTTGCCCATATTAGAGTCTTTAACTAATGGTCCCGCAAAAGCATCAAGAAAGACTGGCTATGGGAGGTCTCCAAGTGTTATTGTGCTTTTACCTACTAGGGAATTGGCCACTCAGGTAATATATGCATGTCTGATGATTGCATTAGGGATCTTTCCTCTGTGTGTATATTTGATTGTGGAATTTTGTGCATTAGGTGTATGCTGATTTTGAAGTTTATGGCGGGGCAGTGGGATTGACTTCTTGCTGTTTGTATGGTGGAGCTCCATACCAACCTCAAGAAATTAGGCTCAAGAGAGGTGTTGATATTGTTGTTGGAACCACAGGCCGCATAAAGGTAACTATTGTAGTACTACTCATGCATTTGTATCGCTGCTTTGTTAATTCTTGGTATGATTATTATTTAAGGTAAAGTTAGAATAATCAATCTATGAAATTTAGACATTATGTGATTTATATGCATATATGGGTGTAGGATCATATTGAGAGGGAGAATATTGACCTTAGCCAACTACGGTTCCGTGTCCTAGATGAGGCAGATGAGATGCTGAGGATGGGTTTTGTTGAAGATGTTGAATTCATTCTAGGTATGTGGTTATTTTCGTGCAATGCATGCACTGTTGCTAAATATCAATATTTGTTTTAATTATGCTTATATAATGGAAGAGACATTGCTTAATCCCAAAATTCTCTTCTTGTTTATCTTGTTTTCTTTGGTTCAAGTTAAATTTGTTTCCAGAAAAATTCAGAAACTCAGGCGATGTCATCTTCTAGTGATAATCCATGCTTTATGATATGGCTTTATATTGTTTGACTGTTCGATTGCTTTGTTAGAGGACTTTTTCTGTACATTGCCTCAGTGCATTCCTTCAGCATATGTTTTTGGAAGGGGGGATATACCATATATTGTTAACCATGCTTTCTCAATGTAAATTTTTGTCAAATCTTAACAAAGGGCATTCACCATGCATGAATCGTGACTTGTTCTTTGCAATTGAGCTTTTCAAGGTTTTATGATATTCAGAGTTTGGATGATCAGACATTTTCAGTATTGCAATGGTCTATTATCTGATTTTTGCAGGCAAGGTAGAGGATGCCAGTAAAGTTCAGACACTTCTTTTCAGTGCTACTATGCCAGATTGGGTTAAGCATGTATTGCTTCTATTTGATTATTTTTTGGTCCAATATATTTGGTTTTGTTGATCCAATGCCACATATATGGCCTTAACATTATCTGACATTTTCCACTGCCAGTTGTCTGCAAAATTTCTTAAACCAGATAAGAAAACTGCTGACCTTGTTGGGAATGAGAAAATGAAAGCTAGCACCAATGTTAGGCATATTGTTCTTCCATGTACCAGTACTGCCAGGTCCCAGCTTATCCCTGACATCATTCGCTGCTATAGTAGGTGAGTTTCTATTATTCAATTTGTGACTTGTGCTTCACATTATGAGATGTTTAGAATCTTTGGAATTTTGATTTTCATCATTTGAGATGTGGTTCTGTTTTAGTAGAGGCCGGACAATTATATTCACTGAGACAAAGGAGTCTGCTTCTGAGCTTGCAGGGTTGTTGCCTGGAGCGAGAGCTCTGCATGGTGACATTCAGCAGGCACAACGTGAGGTAAGCTCTTTGCATGAGATTTGGTATGAATATTAACCCTGGGACTTTCATTCTAAGTATGTTGTGAGGGTGATCAATCTCATAATCTCTCTATCCTTATTGATGGATTCTTTTACTTTGAATTGTTTTTGGTCAGTGTGAACCACTCTTGCTTTTATGTTTTATTGTAATTGTGTCCCGCCCCATGCAGGTTACATTATCTGGTTTTAGGTCTGGGAAATTCATGACATTAGTGGCCACAAATGTGGCTGCTCGGGGTTTGGACATTAATGATGTTCAATTAATTATCCAGGTACTTTTGATTCCTCTGTATATGTAACATATTTTACATTGACCAATTATGCTGATACTTATGTTTGATTCAGTGTGAACCTCCACGTGATGTGGAAGCCTATATTCATCGATCTGGGCGCACAGGAAGAGCAGGTATCTGATGAATTTTGATATTTGCAAAAAATTTTATTGCTGCGTTGCCGTGATCCAGATTTCAGGTATTGCTGGGGTTGAGCTTTTCAGGTAATACTGGAGTTGCTGTTATGCTTTATGATCCAAGGAGGTCAAATATATCTAAAATTGAAAGAGAATCGGGTGTAAAATTTGAACACATATCTGCTCCTCAGCCTGCCGATATTGCAAAAGCTGTTGGAGGAGAAGCTGTTGAAATGATAACCCAAGTGTCTGATAGGTATTCTTCTCCTTATTTGCTAATTGTTGTGTTTAATGCTGCCTTTTTTGGTTAACATATGTCATAAATGCAGTGTGATTCCTGCATTCAAGTCTGCTGCTGAGGAGCTTTTGAACAACTCTGGTTTGACAGCTGTTGATTTACTTGCCAAAGCTCTTGCTAAGGCTGTTGTAAGTCCATTATTCTTTCTCTTCTATTTTATTTTCCTCATAAATTATAATTTTGTTATATTTGAATCAATTGTTTAAATCTTAGATGGAATTAATTTGGTTTATCCTATAATGTGCAGGGTTACACTGAGATAAAGAAAAGATCACTTCTCACTTCTATGGAAAACTATGTCACATTACTTCTTGAGGCTGGAAGGCCGATCTTCACTCCATCGTAAGAACTTTACAATAAACCGTGTTTTAGAAGCATGACTCATGCATATTATATTAATCAGTATCTAAGAATTCAAGAAATTGGGCTGTGTATTTTTTATTAGTTGTTTGCAGTGCTGCTAGAAGTCTGGTTAGACATGTAGACAATGGTGCTATTGGTAGGTTACCCAGGTTTAGTAGAACGCATCCCCAAAAGCTAGCTCATGAAATGAGGGTGCTAAGCCTTTATAATCAGCCTACACTTATCATTTCTGGTCGATGTAAGACTTTACCCTCCTTGGAAACTTTAGAGGGTGCATTCTGGGTAAGGCACCCTCACTCGTACTCCCAAGAAGCCAAAGTAGAGATCTATACTTTGAAACCAATTGGTAGGTTACTCAAGCTTAATAGAACTCATATTCAAAAGCTAACTCATGAGGGGAGGGTGTTAAGCCTTTATAACCAACTCACATCTACTATTTCCAGTCCATGTGAGACTTTTTCTCCCTTGGTTCCTAACATCTATTAGCTCCATAGCCTTAATTAGAAGTGACTGGTGCATTGAATTATGGAATATATTTGGAATGCATTGCACATTATATTGACAACTTCTCTTTATTTTCTTGTTGCTACCGTGATGCTTTTACTCTGCATACATGTTTCAGATGCTCATGTGTATAAGAATAAGGTTCCTTGTTCTTATCTATTAGATGGAACGAAATATTTGAAGTGCATTGGGTGCTTTTAAGTCTTTGTAGTCTAACATCACAAGATGTTCAGTGTCGTCAACTGTATTGATTGGCTTTCTCATTCTTGTATTAATTTGTCGTTATTACCTAGTTTGGGGATCAAAGCTAATTAGTACCTCAAGCATTTATAATTTGTGTAGCCATTCAAATGAATGTAGTTGTAGATTTCTATCTATCATCATTTAGAACTATATTCTTTTGGGTGTGTTTGTGTTGACAAACAAAATGCTGGAAATAGAGTGATAATATGCATAGATTTTATATTTCCTCTATTCTGATTATTTCTGTAATTATCATATCATGATAGAGTTAGTTACAATATTCAATTATTAAACTCGTGAATTTCTTTCACTTGTTTCATTCTTGGTTACTCGTGTTTTCATGGGGTTTTGTCAGTTATGCATACGGAGTTCTGAGGAGATTCTTGCCTGAGGAAAAGGTTGAGGCTGTGAAGGGACTTACTCTAGCTGCAGATGGAAATGGTGCTGTTTTTGATGTACCAGCTGAAGATTTAGATACATTTCTTGCTGGTAAAACTCCACCTGACTCTTGGTTTGGTATTTGAGCATTAAAAGAAGGGGAAATAAAGAAATTTCTTATCTCAGTTATTTTCATTGTGATTATAACCTTCTTAGACATCAAGGCATTTGTTATAGCATTGCATGATTTTTGTTCTTTAGGTCAGGAAAATGCTGCTAATGTAAGCTTAGAGGTGTTAAAAGCATTGCCACGCTTACAAGAGAGAGACCAATCAAGAGGGGGCAGATTTGGTGGTGGACGTGGTGGGTTTGCTGATAGAAGTGGTGGCGGTGGAAACCGGTTTTCTGGAGGAAGAGGTGGCCGGATTGGTGGATTCTCAAGTCAGAGGAATGATAGGTTTTCTAATAGTGGAAGAGGTCGTGGCAACATGGGGGCAGGGAGACGGTAGAAGAATAGTGACCTCCACTTGGGTAACGTGGGGTATTTGCCCCTTAACTAAATTTTGCAATGTATGCCTTGATTTTTTTTTTCTTTTTTTACTATTATAGACTAAATATGGATGAACAAATGTTTTATCATCGTATAATGTTATAAGTCTTATCCTTCTCACGCCTTGTAACACAGACAGAAGATGTTCAATGATTAGTAAATCTGAGTATATCCTCTTGTTTCCTTACTCATTGTTATTTTTGCGATGTAGAGCAATTGCACAGAAGCACACAAGTATTTGTACTATACAATAAAAAAAAAAAAGTGTTATAGCCCTCAAAACTAAACACAAGCAGAAATAAAATCGGATAGATACTACAACCTTGAGATTTGTAATATAAAAAGCTATTCAATTTTAACCTTCAATTGGTTATTAATTTATTTTTTGTTAAATTTATATTTTATATATTTTGTCTTACTATTTAAACAGAAATCTTTTGACTTCAAAACTTTTGTTCATATCTCAAGTTTACACTTGATTTTACTTGACTTCTCAATTAGAACTATATTATTTATAAAAAAATATATATTTTGAACTTGCCTTCTAGATATGCAGAATAAGTATATTCAAAATTAAAGTAGTAAAAAGATATAAACTTAAAAATAATACTTTATGTAAACTTATTTTCATAAAAACATCTTCTGTATCACTTTCATGAGTTCTAACATTTGTTATTGTTCCATCATACATGTCCTTTGTATTTTCAACAAATTAGAACAGTCAGCATGTGTCAAGTTTTTAATTAGAATAGCCAACTTAATGTTGTAAAATAATAAGGTTGCCTCTGACAATGGTTCCCACCTATAAGGAGAAAAGCCAAAATACCAATGAAGTTAAGAAATTATCAGTCTCCTGCAGTAGTGCATAGCTTAACATATCAACTAAGTAGGCTATCCACTAATAACATTGGCGCAGAATGATGTAGATTTTGTTTAAATTTCATATAGGAAATATGGGTTTCTAAATTAAGGAATTTTGATTTTATAAGTTGTAAAACTTTAATTTATCTTATATTTGGAAAGGAATATTACTATATATATATATATGTATATATTTGCCTAGTACCATGAAATTCCCTTACTGTCACAACTTAAGGACCTTTTGCTTGACCTATGATGAAGAAGATATTTGTGAGTTTTCTATAATGATTTTGAGTTACTGTTCTACAACAGTTTGGCTTCAAAGTAAACAAGTAAGACTTTCTATTAAAGCCAATCTTGACATTACATTAAAATTCAGTGCAAACCTTCAAAATATCATTCTCAAAATCGTCCAAACATCTATGAAAGAATGGTGCATTAAACCCATCAAATTTAGAAGCTTCATAAAGTTTCAAACCTGGATTAAAAACAGCTCTTCGTAGGGAGTTAAGAAACTTGTTGATAATTTAGAAGAATCAAAGGCTAATGCCAAGCATGCTCATGTCCTGTCACCAGATGGATCAAAGAAGAATACATTATGAGAGAAAATGTATACAGGAAAATTAGGAGCCCTAGAGCAAAGAACAGAACAAACAAAGAAACATTGAACATTAGCTCTAAAGAAAAATCCAATCCCTCTGCATGTCAGATGGCATGTCGCTTGCATACCTTAGCGTGTTCTTTTGAGCATTGTTTAGAAGTTCATCTGACCCTGATCATAGAACACAAAATAAAAGTAAACATCCGAATCTTAACAATTTTCAAATAATTATAGAAGTTACTTCATCAACTTAGAATGATCATGATTGAAATTCCTCTTAAATTACGAAGAAAATTACGGTAGACTATATAGCAGCTTGAGAAATTCATAATTCTAGCATTTGAGCCACAATCTTCTTCACGTGGGAATGAAAGTTTGCCAATCATAAAATATTATGCTTTTCCATGACACTATTCACATTTGTTCTTCTCACGTTTGCATTCTTCATTTCATTATTCTGATTTTCTCACCATGCTGCAACATTGCACTTATATAGTGTTGTATGCTTTTCCGGACCACCTAAGGTTGCATTTTTAGGTGCTCTCTTAATTCTTTTTTTTTCTTAATTTTTATTCAAGTGGATGGATTTTCCCTTTTCTTTCATCTCATGTTATCAGCATTGCTATGCATCAAGATGGACATCTTAATTTAAAAAACCAACACTTACGTTTTATTTCTTCATCATCCACTTAAGATTTGATTTTCAACTCAAGCAGTAGTCCGAATAAACAGGGCAACCCAAACTTACCTTTTAATTCCAGAATCTGTTCCACATAGTAATCTTAATAATAGTTAGACTTATAAAACTCTAATCAGTGATTACCTAGATGCAATTTGTTTCATCTTATACACAATTTCTTTTGGGGTTATTTTGTCCACACAAAGTGAAATCTTCAAAGGATGTTGTAACCCCAGACTAATTGGAAGGCTCAATTTTATTTCATTTTATTTGTTTTTCAACTTTTTCTGAAACATTACAAGAAATATCTACAATCATTATTTTTTCACATGTTCCATTTCTGTACCACTTTTCTTTTCTTTTCTTTTTTCCAGCAATCATAACCGTGCAAGCAAAGAAAAATAACTACACTTAATATCATTAGCAACTCAAACTTTCAAGAGAATAATATGAAGCAAATTCACCCCAAGTCCAAGCTAATCAATCTGTCTCAAAGTCCAGTAACCAACCTTACAAAAATATTTGCTTGATGTGAAACCAATCCAGCAATCAACTCCAGAAAAGTCCAGCCGAGATTGCACAGTGCCTTACTGATGTAAAGGATACAGTCAGCCACCTTCAGAATTTTTATTGTTTTTTCAAATATGTAGAATATAACTGAACAAGTACATAAAGAGCTTATAGTCTTAAAAAATGAAGACTCAGAAGTCAAACCATTATTTATAAATTTAATTAAAAACTAACAAATAAAGAAAAGGATAAGACTTTTTTTGTGAGAATTACGGAAAAGGGCAGCGGGCATTGGCTGTAATACCTCATATAATTTTGTCGAAACAGGTAAATCAATATGAAAAATTTCCATATCATAAATAAATGGCTCTAAAAGTTAACATGGTTACTTCATCACAGTCCAATTCCTCCCAATAGAATAATTTAAAAAAAAAAAAAAAGTTCCACGATTGTAATTACTACTTTATTGTCTCATTCAACAGACTACCACCCCACACCAATAAAACCTCCATAAGGCTTTTTTATTAAAATGAAATGATACTAAAGAGAAAATAAGCAGTCACAGGACACCGACTCCAATCACCAGTATATTGTCAATAAGTTCCTTCGACCTCAAACTGAAATTATTAAAAGCTCTAGGAAGAAATTTAAAAGAAATTTGTTGATAATTTAGATGCATCCAGGGGCCAGTGGTTATCCCAAAAGTTAATATATGATATTCCATGTCACCCACCACTTTAATTTGGTCAAAAGAAGAATTTATAAGGAAAGAATACGAGAGAAGTGCAGGAGGATCAGGACTCCTCCAAAACGAGATAAAAACACAACAAAGAAGGAACATTATCAGAAAGGAACAACCCAGCCGTTTTTCATATTAAACAAGGAAACTCCTTCAAAAAAACCATGAATTGAAATTCATATAGAAGCTCAAAAGTTCAAAAGTCATCTCTGGACCATAATAATGATGAAGGAAGGATGTGATCTCCACCTAAACATTCCAGTATTCCTCTCTAAGCAAATGTGGCACACTCCAGCAAGAAGAGCACCAAAAACAATGAGCTTAACATTTGCTGATAATATATAAACTTGGAAAAAAAAAAAATGTTCGTATGATAAACATAAAATCCTCAGGACTTAGACAAAGTCCCCTTTTTATGTAGGATACATTAGACAGATACTGTTAGTCCTAATTCCAAAAATCTTCACTAATGATCACTTAAGTTAAATGCACATTCATCTAAAATCTATCGATTTGAATGCTAATAGTATGAAGGGGTGTGCGCCCCTAAGTAAGACCAGCTCATTTCTCCTAAAAATCTTCACCATCAATGGCATTTATCAAAGTATAACATTTAGCTATATGTTCTCTCACTCTTACATATGTTCAATTTACCCAAACAGAATTTATGCCTTCAGGCTTCAGTAACTGCTTCCTAGCAATATTGGTTGGTACATCCCCACATAACACATCGTAATGTAAAATATCTTTGAGTTTCTTAAAAGTTAAAACATATAAGTTAGATATATTCATATATGAAATAGATAACAAATCTCATAGAAATGCATAATACAGAACTAATTTCTAGATGTCACATAGATCTACCCATTCTTTCTTAGCTATCTAAATAATTTTAGCATCAATTAGAATAAAAATTGCAAGTAGATGGGTAAACAACTTGCCACAAATGGAAGGTCCCAAGCCCATGTTAGTTCTCAATTTCACATCCTATGTTATGAACTAGAGAGACAATCAAAACTTGCAAAGCACCAAATCTGAGGACACGTCAGATAATAAAATTGATAGGCCAGATTTAAACAAACTTCTGAAGCAATTCTTGAAATGCATTATCTCCTTTGTTATGTGATAAATTGTTGACAAGTAATTCTGTGGTGGCAGCATCTACAGAAAAACCTTTGTCTTTCAATATTAGAAGGTATTTCATTGATATTGAGGCCTCCTTTGCTCGCAACAGTCCTTGGACAAAGACATTATAAGTGCAGCTATTAGGAGGGCAGCCATTTTCTTCCATATTCTTCAGCAAGTTTTCAGCTTCATCTAGTAGTCCTTCTTTCAAGAGACCTTTAATCATGATGGTGTAAGTATGAGCATCAATTCGCAACCCTTTAGCAGGCAAGGAAGAAAAGAGTTCCCATGCTGCTTTTATTTTTCTAGCGCTGCACATTCCATCAATTAAAATACTGTAAATCACAATATCAAGATTCAAATTAATCTTCTCCATTGCTCCAAACAATGATATTGCCTCAGAATGAAGTTGGCATTTGAATAGCCCATCCAGGATAACAGTGCAAGTTTGTAGATCAGGAACTTGGCCATATTTGTGCATATTAAAAAACAGTTCTTTTGCTGCTAGTGGTCTGCCCACTTGGCAAAGCCCACCTATAAGAGCAGTCCAAGTGGCAACATTTGGAACAAATCCATTATCAACCATATCATGCAAAAGACACATGGCCTTATTCATGTTTCTAGTTTTACACCATCCATTAATCAGTGAAGTATAAGTTACAATATCTGGTAAACAACCCCTTCCAACCATCAAAATATATACCTTCATGGCCTCGGTCATTTGATTTTTCAAACAATATCCATCAATCAAAGAACTATAGGTTACAACATTAGGCTTCTCCCCCATTTGAATTATGAAACCCATCATTGCTTTAGCCCTCATAATCATCCCTTCCTTGCAAAATGCATCTATTAAGATATTAAAAGTTTGCACATCTGGCCTAGTTCCATTTTCCATCATTTCATTCACCAGAGTACTAGCTTCTTTCCATCTACCAAAATTACAAAGACCTTTTATCAAGCAATTGTATGTAACAGGATCAGGTTGAATGCCTTTGATAGTCATTTCTGACCACAAACCCAAAGCCTCAGATAGCAATCTATCCTTGCACAAACTATCCATAATTGTGCTGTAAACTACAACGTTTAGTTTCCAATTTCTTTTTTCTATCCTTCTTAGACAATTAATAGCAGCAGATGTGTCACCTAATTTGCACAACCCATGTATAATTGCTCCATATGTGTTAATGTTGGATTGAAAACCCATCTTTTCCATATGATCAATTAATTGTCTCGCTTGATCTACATTGCCTTCTACACAAAGCCCATTAATAAGAGTGTTTAGTGTCACTACCTGGGGTTCCAAACCAAGTTTGAACATAGTCCCCAAAACTGAGAATCCAAACGCCGTCCTCTCCAAATGGCAAAGACAATTGATCACAATGTTGAGCGTAAAGACATCAGCTTTAATTCCTAACGAATACAAGAGTTTGATTAAAGAAATGGCTGTTGCATAATGCTTCATCCTAACAATGGCCCCCAACAATAACGTGAAGTCCATCACAGACGGCAGAGGATTCATCCTAACCATTTTATGCAAGAACTCTAAAGCATCATCAAGCTTTATAAATTTTCTCGACCTGCAATGAGTTCTCATGGAACTCATGAACTGGGTTCTACTTCTGCCTTGTGTCTGATGAATTTTCATAGCACTAACCGCGGTAGAATAAGTTGGAAAAGAAGAAGAGTACCCAAGACAAGGAAACTGCAACAGGAAAACTAGAGGACCTCCGGAAATAGCAAAAGTACCAATCTCTTGACGAATAGGAAACCAACAGAATGAAGATATTCTTCGCAACAGCATAGTGTGAGTCTGTGCCATACAATATGAGGTTCTCTTCTGTCTCCTCGTCATGGATTAGAATTAGAAACGATGAGCGAAACAGGTCAATTTGCAGGTTGCAGCCTCGCAGGAGACTGCGGTTTGGGAGTAAGGTCTTGCGGCCACACCAGCGGGTTGGGTTGAGAAGTGGGCATTTTGATCCGTGTCGTTTAACCTGTGAGTCAAGGAGTTCGGACTTGAGAATGAGTTACCCTTTTGAGTCTCTAAAATTATTGTACAAAATTACATTATTTTGAATTAAACGAAGTGAAAAATGTATTTACAATAGGTATTTTTATCATTTAATAACATATGAGATCAAATATGTAATTAATTTAGATATGGGAAGAATTGGAGAATAAAGACAATAGATTGTGACATGGAGGTTGGGGAGGACTTGGTGGAAAATTAGGAGAAGTAGCACTCTCAAGGGTTAGGTGTAAATAATTGTGGTAAATTTGAGGGTCAATTTATTTTAAGTTGTGAAAAATTTATGTACCTGTTATTTTGTCAAGCCCACATCATTTAATTAACAGCAATATCAACAATTTAACAATCATATAAGTATATTTTAATTAAAGTTAACAGATACGGTTCAAAGAAAATTTATGTGAAATGTTACAGCAGTGATATTTCCCCTTGAGATTTTCAGGGATAGGCATATGTGAGAGGAGAGTTATCCGAAGTGTTGTTCGTGAGTTTTGGTCATCGTGATTTTCCTTTTCTTTATGGGTATGGATAGCTTTCTCTTTTATACAGATTTTTGTGTTATTTATGACACATAAAAATTTGATATTTGAAATTTTCATATATGGCATATTTTAAGTATGTTATATATCTTAGAAAAGAATTTTGTAAATATATTTTTACGTACTTAAACAATAGTTTCTTTTTTCCTAATTTCAATAAACTGACACTGAGCATTGACATTGTCCTTTCTCTTGGTGCTCGGTTTAGTTCTTTATCTTTTTTTCTCTCCCAATTGTTACAATCTATGGTTTCCCCTACCATCTTATAAATACAAACAAGAAATAATTCTCTCAAAAAAAAACTTTAAAATAAAAAACTTTTATAATATATGATTTTCCTTTTCTCCTCTTCCCTTTCAAATTTTTTGTCCAAATCAATTCTAAGTGCCCCCTTAAAAGTAGGGGTGGATAAGAAATTCTATGAAACCAATTCGACCTGACCTAAATTTAAAAAAAAAATTAATTTGAGCCAGAGTGAGATAAAATAAATATAATATAATAATCTAATTTAATATAAGTTATTTTGGATGTAGTTAGGGTTAGATTATCCTACCCATGGTTGTCGCAACAAAAATATGTATATATTTTTTATTTATTTTTTTAGTATCATTTTTTATCTCTTTTACTTATACATCTCTTGACTTTTTTCTCTTTTTCTTTGTTTGGAACAGTGGGTGGTGAATGACAAAATTTGTATTGGATTGTTTGCATTAAAAGACATTAAATAGGGGTGCATCGGGCCTTTATTTTTTACTTTTAGGTCTAGCTTTCTTGGTTGAGTTTACTATTTTGCACTGTGAATTTTTCTATTGCTCCATTACAAATTAATTATAATTTTGAGTTCTTGAAACAGCAATATGATATTTGATCGAGCGCATATTTATTGCAGTATTTTGTATGAAATATGATTATTAACCATGCCTCGTGTGAGCAAGAAAAATTAAATCTGTTTATCTGATTGTAAGCTGTAACAAGAAAATATTTAGTTTTAGTCTAAATTATTTGCCTCTCTAGATTAAATTTGGACTTGTCTCTCCATCTAATCTCCAACACATTTCATTAGAGGTTGACAATAAGTACTTATCTGAGTGATTATTTTTATTTAATGACTAACAGTAGTTATTGCTCCTTATTATTCATCAGGGATATTATAAAATATAGGTATAGCAGTTCAAATAGTTGTTTTATGAAAAAACAAATTGAGAGGAGTATGACAGACCTAAACATGCTGGTTGGATTGATTCTTTTCTCCCAACTTAACTCAACTTTCAATAGCAAATTCTAACCTATCCTAACCCGAACCAACACATTCAAATGAAACCGAGTTATTTGAACCTAAAACTCTTAATTTGAAGAATTATTCTAACTGTAACTAGAACATCTTAATGAAAGATTGAATTCAAATAGATTAAGATAATTTTTTTCTAACCTAAATCACTTCACTCTATGTCCACCCTTACTTAAAAGTTGGAGTAAAAGAAAAAAGAAATAAAAGCATCACCTTTCTGAATTCTGAACTATTGGGAGATGGGAAATTTATTGATATTTATACTTGTATCTTTTTTAACATTGAATAAGAGATATCAAAATCCTTCTGCTGTGTTAGGATGCATTAATGCTCTGTCCTCAACTATAAGTGTTTCAAGTCACAGTAAACTTTGTGTGCCAGAAAGGATCAAAATGTAGGCCAATAGAAGAAATTAGAGGCATTCCTCTTGACTTTCTGATTCTGATTCTGACAACTTGGGCATGGACCAGACCCACATCAAGCCTGTGAAGCCTTTTGTAACCCACTGTTGTCCCTTGGATGATCAATTTGCCATCTATATAGATTTCATGCTGTTTGATCCTCTGGCCAAGTCCAATTGCTTCTTGTATCCTAATGACATTGAAACCTAAGGCCCTATCCCTTGCCCAAATTTCAACCCAATGGTCACTTTCTTTATCAGCATCCCCTGGAGCCCAATATGACCATAAATGGTCACTATCTAGCATGTTTTCTGATCCAAAACCGCCCCTTTCTCCCTCTCTTCGGCTACTGACTTTTATATCACAATCTTCAGCCAGATTCTTTTGAAAAATTGTGTTAAGTGCACTCCTAAATTCTCTCAACCTTTGAGCATCAGTGTCTGATATAAGGCCAGTAGTGTTAGGAGGCACATTGAGAAGTAACACACAATTCCTCCCAACTGAATTGTAATATATATCTAGCAGCTCACTTAATTTTCTTGGTGATTCTGATATATGCCAAAACCATCCTTTTCGTATAGAAACATCGCATTCCGCCGGTAGCCAATCTGTCCCTCTCGGATCACCGCTGCTCAGATAGCTGCATTATGATGAGGAAGAGTTTTAGAAACTTGTCAAATCAGCCCATCAAATATATAATTAAGACACTACTCCTAATCATAAGAAATTGGAAGGTACCCTGTTAAATTATACAACAAATCGATAAGAACTAACTGCACTTTTGACAATTGCATATATCTATCTATTTGTATAGATATAGAAGTCCTCCCATCTACTGTTAATAAAAGATTAATACTATATACATGTGGCGTTATTGTATAATTTTTATATGCAATGAGCTTAACCAAAATTTTCATACACGTCTCTTTCTCTTAATGAACTCAAGTCTCTCTCAGTGCAACTCATCGCGTTTAGAAATTATGCAATGATTTCACGTGTATATATTATTAGTCTAATAAAATTGATTGGCTTGTTTCTATTTATTCTTGCACGGAAAAGTGCACTAAACAATGATGTGAAGTCCAGCTATATAACAACTAAGTTTGGTAACCCACATAACCCATGCTTTGGGCAGGTGAGGGGCATGATTTTTCTCTTCATGTTGACTTCAGTGCCCACTATTGATTGAGGCAGAAAATTACCATAACAATTTTAGGGGTGGGCATTGGACCGGGTCAAACCGTTCCAACCCGTCCCAAACCGTAAAAAAAAAAAATTTGGACTGGGTTAAATTGGGGTAAAATAAATATTCTGTAATATGTTGGCTTAAGATGGGATAAATTGGGTGGGGCTGGATTTATATCCCCTCCCCATTGGGTTGCCGCGGGTACCCAATCAAATTTTTATATATATATATATATTTTAATTCTTATACTATATATATCTATATATTTTCTGAATTCTAATATTATAAAATAACGTTATTTTGTAAAATGATGTCATTTTCTAACTTGCCCTAAAACTTCTGCAAGCACAAGTATGCAAGAGGCAGCTCAACTTCAACAAACCAACACCACTCCTTCCTCTCTCGTCTCGAACCCTCGGTCCCCCAACTCCCTCTCTCATGAGCTGCAAGTCTCGTTCGTTGTCTCATTGTTTTCAACAGTCAACGCTAATCCTTTCCTCCTCCCACCTTATCTTGACTTGCCTTTTCTCATTTTGCTTCATCTCTTGTCTAATAATCACACTTTGACACTTTAGATCCTCAATAGTCGATCGAACCTCATCCTCGTTCCACCGCTTGCCTCACATTCGGTCGTCCCCATCCTAACCCAAACTAACCCACCCAAGTCTATTCCAACTCTCTCTCTCATGAGCTACAAGTCTTGTTCATTGTCTCGTCGTTTCCAACAGTCAACGCTAATCCCTTACCTCCTCCCACCTTGTCTTGACTTGCCTCTTCTTATTTTGGCTCATCTCTTGTCTAATAATCACACTTCGACACTTTGGATCCTCAATAGTCGATCGAACCTTATCCTCGTTCTACCGCTCGCCTCACATTCGGTCGTCCCCATCCTAACCCAAACTAACCCACCCAAGTGAAACCGGCCCATTCCAACCCAAGAATGCTGGTTTGAAGAATTTTTTGGCTGGGGTTGGACTAACTTAATAAGAGATTGGGTTCAACTGGGTTGAGAGAATTTTACCCCCACCCAAACCGCCCCACCCAATGCCCACCCCTATTAACAATTACAAAGTAGTTTCTTTAGTTCTTTTCTTTTTGGGTGAAAGAATACACTTTATTTTCCAAGGAAGAAAAACTACCGCACAAGCTGCACTTTTCATGCTGTAGGAGTCTACCATAGAGTTCAGTGTAACAAACAAAGTCAAAAAGGTGACACCCCCTTTCTGTGTGTGCGCTTAGCTTGAAGGCAGAAACTTACCGAGCGATGTCTGCACTTCCAATTGATAGAGAGGTTCTATTAATGGTAGACCAACAGGTGTCCCCTGCAGACCCTGTTTCTTCTCCCACCCACCTAACATCTGGACCAGCATTAGAGAAAATGTTAATGGAACTCTGCAATTCCTTCACCATAGAGAACCAATCTGAAAAGTAATATGACACATTTTGTGCCTTGGGATCCTTCGCTCCATCAAACCAAATTTCTCTAACACCCTCATATCTACAAAATGTGACAAATAAACATTAGATTAGTGTTGGTGACCCACCTGTTACACTCACAAAAATGGCAGAACCGCAAAAATGCAGAGTTATATTGGCATTTAAAAATAGAGCCATGACACACAGATACACCTCAAATACAGCAATTATCCAACTAGCTTCCCATTTGAGAAAATAATATAGCAAACAGAACAGAAGGCAAAAACTCACTTATTGAGTAGCTCTTGCAATTGAGCTAAGTAGTATTCATTGTAAAGCAAATCGTGTCCATATCTACGGTCATGTCTGTCCCATGGTGAAAGATAGAGTCCCACATCTATGTCTTGTGCTGTTGCTGCATTGACAAACTCTTGAACAACATCCCCCTGGCCACTTTTCCAGGGGCTGCTAATGACTGAGTGTTCAGTGTACTTAGAAGGCCAGAGGCAGAAACCATCATGGTGTTTTGCAGTTAAGATCATCAAGGAGATTCCGGCATCTTTTGCTACTGTGACCCATTGGTGAGTGTTGAGCCCTGCAGGGTTGAAGATTGCTGGGTCTTCAAGGCCAGTGCCCCATTCTCTGTCAGTGAATGTATTAACACCAAAATGGAGGAACATTATGAGCTCCCTTTGTTGCCATTTCAATTGAGAATATGTTGGGAGGGGAGGGATTGGCAATGGTGGTGTTGTCACTTGCTCACGCCAAGAAAGGACGATTTTCAATAGCTGTAGCAGTGTGATTAAGAAAAATGAGCACCATAGCCTTGCCATCTTGCTCTTGATTCTGGTTGCTCTTCCTTTCCTTCTCTGTCTGTAATATGTTTATGGAAATGAAAGAGAGGGGGTGTTTACTAGAGCCTAATAGAGGGGCTTTTGGTGGTGTGCGTTTTGAGGAAGGGAAAACTCTTATATAGCAAAAAATATTAGAGAGGATCTAAGACAAAAGGAAGCAAAGATGACAATGATTCACCATTTGATAGGCATTTTGTTGGGGTTTTACTTGGGGAAAAGTTGGTCCCGAATTCTTTTGCTATAAAAAGTCTATACCTAATGCGCGTTGTTGGTATAAATTCTAATTGGCATTGTCTTCTTATATGCATACATTTCAATGGTTCACGGGTTAAGTTGCTTTTGTGTCAGTTCTGAATGTCAACGCAATCCCATGAGAGCTATAATGTGCCAGTATTTGTTCATGTGGCTCACACCCTTCCTTAAGGAAAAAAAAATGTATAAAGGACCTTCTTTAAAGAATTTTTACAGTAAATATGTAATTATTTTATTATGCTCAAAAGAATAAAAGTACTATCACGGGCAGTTGAGTACTACACTGCCGCATAATGGTAAATTTTCTATTTAAATTTTATAATATAAAATTTAAATTATTAAATTTATTAAATTTAAAAGATTGAATTGTGAAATTCAATTATTAAAATACCAAAACTCTCAATTGTAATGATTAAATAAAAAATTTATGATAATATCTTTTTCTAAAAAAATAAATTCTATTTATACCAAAATTGATTGCGATGAAAGTGATCTCAAGACTCAATAAGGAAAACGGAGATGAATCATATATCCCAGCCTAGCCCATTAACACTTAATGAGCATGGCACGAAGCCAATCCATTATTCGGTCTCCATTTGTCCTTTTGGGCCTCCATTTCATAGGTTTCCAAAGAGCTAAAAGAGGTTGTTTTATGGGCTACCTATTAAATGGATTAGAGTATATTATTCTCATTTTTACTATATTTTATTTTTATTACACATATATCTATTCTATTTTAAAAGTCTACATAAACATCTTTTAAAAAAAGAAATTTATAAATACCCCAATGTAAGTAATTTTTTTAATCTAAATTATTATATTGAGTAATCACAGGTTTTATCACCCTATTCTTTGAATGTATGGGTAAATTTTGTATAAATAATTAAAATTTATGATACTAAAATACTTTTAAGAAGCTTAAATATATACATTTTTTAATACATGACTCAAATATGTGTCATTCAATTTAAGAACCTTAATTTTATGAAGAAAGTTAGCACATAATAGCTTTTTACAAAACTCTTATAATAAGTGGAATATAAGTAAATTTATCAAATCTTATAATTTTATATGTGAAATTTAATAAATTTAATAAAAATTTATAAAATTTTTTACAAAATTTAGGGACATTTTTGTAAGTTTTTAATATTTTTTAAAAAAGTTTCTGTAAATCTTTAGAATAAATAAAAACTTTATATAATAGAAATAAAGTATAAGAGGGATTGAAATAATTTGTTCAATAAGTTATATCCCAAAATACTCAAAGTTTTAAGCCCACTTTTGTCCAAAGGGTATGCTTTTCGGCCAAAACAGTATGCAACCAATTTAAACTTGGGCACAAATTGGTATTAACTATAATAACTTTAGCTATCATTGAACTTAATCCTCCATCAACCATCTCCTTTGGCACCGTTAATAAAAATTGAGTTTTCGGCCGAGAGAAAGTTGTTAATAATCTTTATGCTGCTATGAAAACCCAGCCAATCGAATTCGCTGTAAAATGTCAGCCAAATCAGAAATCAAGTGACCAGAGGCAACTTTATATCCAAATTCAGAACCAATTAAACCATGGTCTCTCTCCATCAACCAATCCATATACAAATTTTTAAAACAATAACCAAATAACTAGCCTTTTAGCTGGCAACAATATAGTATGACCATTGACCACATAAAATGTAAAAAGAAAAAAAAAAATTCAATCAATGGTTCTTTCTATGTGGTTAATAACTCTGCATGGCGATGCCTCACCTACCAACTGCTCCTCTCCCCTTGCACACCCTTTAGTTTTCACTTTGGTCTTCATTTCATTTACAACATGTATTTATAGCTGTGCTTCCAGTGCAGACGTCGAAATCTAATGGAAGCCATTTACAAGCAAAACCATGACCCTCTCTTCCATGCATTCACCACTGACCAAATCATTACTCTCTTCTCAAAGAATTTCCTTTCAAAATTCTATGAACTTCTATGTGTTTTGACCCTCATACTTGTAACATTCAGTGCAGCATTGTTTATCCAGCAAAATTGGAAACCCATGTTCCATTTCTTAGTACTCTGTCCCCTCTTCCTTTGTTTTGCACTGAAGCACTTCCTTTCGAAGCCTTCTCCCATTTATCTGGTGGATTTTTCATGCCTGAAACCACCTAGCTATTGCAGGGCCCCTTTCTCGAAATTCCTGGAAAATTCCTCTATGTTTTTCGATAGTGAAAGCGTAGCTTTCATGGCCAAAGTCCTCACTTCTTCAGGGCAAGGTCAAGAGACCTATCTGCCCCCCGCATTACATTACATTCCTCCAAAAACCCATCAAAATGAATCCTTCAAAGAAGCAAAGTTGGTGCTTTTTTCTATCATGGATGATCTTTTGGCAAAAACCAAGCTTTCTCCCCTCGACATTGACATACTCATCATAAATTGCAGTGGTTTTTGTCCCACGCCTTCTTTAAGCTCCATTGTCATCAACAAATACTCCATGAGAAGTGACATTAAGAGCTATAATATCTCTGGCATGGGGTGCAGTGCAAGTGCCCTTTGTATTGATTTGGCTCGGAATCTTCTAGGTGTGCACAAGAACTCCAATGCCGTTGTTCTCAGCACGGAGATTTTGTCAAATGGTTGGTATGCGGGAAATGAACGGTCCAAACTGCTAATCAATTGCCTCTTTCGGATGGGAAGTGCAGCAATTTGGCTCTCGAACAGGACAGAAGCAAAGAGTTCTTCAAAGTACAGAATTATTAGGACACTCAGAACTCAGAGAGCCTTTGAGGACAAAGCTTATTTTTCTGCCATCAGGGAAGAGGATTCAAATGGAAAACTTGGGGTGACTCTCAAAAGGGATTTGCTTCAGGTGGCTGGTGAAACTCTCCGGGGAAACATTTCCATTCTGGGTGCTGAAATTCTTCCTTTTTCAGAAAAATTTTGGTATGGGGCTTCAGTATTGAAGAAGAGGTTCATCAACAAGTCTGAGGGGATTTATCTGCCAAATTTCAAGACAGTGATACATCACTTCTGTTTGCCTTGTTCAGGGAGGCCAGTAATAAGGGAAGTAGGCAAAGGGTTAAAGCTTGCAGAGAGAGACATGGAACCTGCTTTGATGACACTGCACAGGTTTGGGAACCAGTCTTCCTCTTCTCTGTGGTACGAATTGGCTTACCTGGAAGCCAGGGAAAGAGTGCAGAAAGGTGACAAGGTTTGGCAAATTGGAATGGGAAGTGGAACCAAGTGTAGTAGCGTGGTTTTGGAGTGTATTAGGCCTATAGTTGGAGAGTCCAACAACAATCCATGGGCAGACTGCATCAACCAATACCCAATTGTGGATTAAGAATTCTACTAAGAATAGATTAGGAATTATTTTGGGTAATGCTATATATATAAATTTTATACTTTAATTTTATATTTCGAGAGTTAAATTATAAAAAGTTACTTGAATATTATGCACAATTTAATTATAAGGCCAGTTGACGCTAACTCAACAGGTGTGGGAATTCCTCCCATCCCCAAATCCCCAAGTTTTGATCTCCACCCCTTCCAATGTATCAAAAAAAAAGAAAAAGGATGTAATTATAAGAATTTTGGTAAGTAGCATTATTCTACTCTTATAATCATAAAAAATAAGGATAAATTAGAAGGGGATTGATGTAGAACTTAATTTTTATTTTGGTTATTTACAAATAATTTTTTTGTATTTTTAATTATTATAAAATCATTTTAAACTTATAAAATATTATAATATATTATTTCATCTACTTTTTAATTTAAAACATGACAAAATTTTCAAAAAAGTGATAAAAAATAACTTCATTATACTTTGTTATTAATTTTATTTGATCATCCTTAACTTTTCTTATATTTTAAATAATTTTTGTAAGAATTTAATTTTTTTTAGAAATTTTTTAAGAAATTTTCATTAGTCAACTTGAGATTTAATATTTTTTTAATTTTTTATCACTGTTTGGGTGAAAAAATACATAAAAAATTATATTATTACATTTTGAAAATTTAACAATATCTTGTATAAAAATTAAAAATAAAATTATTTATAAACAATTTTATGTAAAAAAAAATTTGTATATTTTAATTTTTTATTTTGTGTGAAGGATGTAGAATTTAATTTAATATCTCATTTACTACTTTTGTCAAAAGGTTTGCAAAGTCTTTGCTATCCTTACTAAATATTCTCATTAAAATTATTAATTTAAATTATTAAATTTATTAAATTTTGATTCAATCGATTTTACCAGCTAGTTTCATTTAGTCTCCATAATCTCTTTCACTGTGAGGTGACTTTTCGTACAGAGTAGATATTTAGGCATTTAAATTTGAAAAAAAAATATTGAGTGCATGCTTCTCTTATAATATAAAAGAAAATTTTTTAAAAAATAAAAAGAAAGAAAAGAGAGAATCTAAAAATGTATGTATCGATGTAGAACTAATGTATAGATATACTCTTAAATTTGGAGTAACAGTTGGGCCTGAGTGGTAATTGTGGCGTTTCCATATCTTTGGCGATTTGGTGGTGGGGTTGGTTGCCTTTATGATATTAATTGCTTTCCGCATGAGTGTTGGCAGAGCTGGGTTTGATGGATGGTGCATCCAGCCATCGGTATGGTCACCTAGGCCTAGGGCAGCGTCACATCTCCTTACTGGAAATGCATTCTGATTTTGTGGTCCTTAAATTCATTAATGTCCGACAGAAGCTTGTGTAAGGAAAGCAAGACTTTCCTGTCACTCTTTTTTCTATGATTTGTTCCTTTTTCTGCTTTTCATTACATGAGCAAGTGACCTAAAGCTGTGGAGAAATAAAAAAAAAGCGTTTGTGATTTGAGATTACACGAGAGTGTCTGGAATAATGAAGGAAATGATAATGGTAACAAACGCTACGTTTGCTCGTGAGCAGTAGTTCATTGGGTATATTGGCGTCTTTTTTTGGATTTTTGTATTGGATTCAACTGTAAATTTCACTCTTAATTTTTTCCTTTCTCATCTTTATTCATCGTAACTCATATATTACCAAAAAAAAAATGCTACATTTGTTTGATTTTACCCTTTTTTTTGGATACAAAGTGATGTGGCCCTTAAATATGTTAGATTGACGTCTAGATTTTAAAATGTCTTCAGATTTGCTGAAAAATAATGCTTAGACTGAGGGTTAGATCTGATGATGTCTTTAGATTCGGGAAAAAAAAAAGATCAAAATGTAGCAACCACCTACAGGAAGATATTAGAGTAAGGAAACTACGAACCGTAAACAAGGAAGAGATTATAAGAGAGTATTAGAGATTTAAATATTTTAAATAAGTTATTTTAAATTTAATTTAAGTGATATATATAAAAAAAGTTATTTAATAAAATTTATTTATTTTAACATACTTAATATTTTAAAGAAATTAATTTTTATTTATTAAATAAAACATATTTTGAAGAGAAAAAAAAGATGGAGATAAAAAAAAAGATAACTAAAAAGCAAGTTAGAAGGGCACAAATTTTTTGACTTAAAATTAAAGAATTATAGGTGAGAGAATGAGAGAAATTTTAATAAAAAAAGTAGTGAAAAATAGAATTTATATATTAAATTATAAAAATAAAAAAATCCAAATAAAAAAAATTAGAGAATAAAATCCGGTGTACATGATGATCTCGCACAGCGTAGAGAGGCTGCAAATCTCAAATACGGCAAAGCAATGAGAGAGGAACAAGAAAGTGCAGCGCGGGTAAATCCTCGTTGTGGTATTATTATTAAGGCCTGGTAAGCATTTTGGACCTTGGGCCTCCAGCCAAATTCAAACAGAGTGCAAGTGAAACAAGAGGTTTTAGACCAAGATCAACAAAAAAAACATAGAAACTAAGAAGAATAATCCGGACTTTTTTTTTTATTATAATAAAAAAATTTAGAGTAAAAAGAGATTATTTTATTTTAAAATTATGATATATTATAATTTTTAATAAAAAATTATAATATATTTACAGATTACTTACTAAAAAAATGTGAGTTGAATCTTGCCATCTGACTTAATTTTGTTGAAAATTTTTTAATTAATTATATTGTGAATTAAGCATTGTGTTTTAGTGAGAAAATCTGAGGTGGAAAATTCTCCAAGGATGGAGTGAAATATAAATTTTAAAGATAGACAGATATAAAATTTTTAAAAAATAAATAAAAAATAAATTTTATTTATTAAATTTTAAAAAAATAAAAAATTACAAAAATTAAAAGAAAATTAGAAGATTTAAGTCCAAAAGCTGATAAGTTACTTCACCAACTAAATTATTGTTGGATAAATCTATCTGCTGCAAGGATGGCTCACTCCTAAATGAAGCAGGGATTTCATCGGCTAAATTATTTTTGAACAAACGAATTTATGTGGTAAGCAATTTTTTTTAATAAGTGATTTATAAATATTATTATTTTAAATTTTATTAAGACATGTCATACTTAATAAATTTAATAATTAATTTAATTTTTTAAATAAAATAGTTATAAAATTCAATTTATAAGAAAATACTGTCATATTAAAAACCTGTCAATGTCTCTGAACTACGGGTCCTCTTCTTCGATGGCTTTGAATGCTGCTATGAATGTTCGGATAATTGGATCCGGGGCAATTCTGCTTGATGTTGTTGGCAGGCACTATGAAACAAGAAACTATTTTCCCCATACTTGTCTTTACCACCTTAACTGCACCTTCTCATTGAGATTTAACTTTTCTTCACATTCCATTATGACTAAAGTCACCAACATGTGGAATATGGCATCAAAATATCTAACTCCACCAATTCAAATCCAATTAAAGACAAAGGACATTATGCCCATAATGATGAATTTATTATTTTGAAATTGTCTAAAACATTGTGGAAAATTTGCTAGGCTCTCAATAAAGAAACTTAATTGAGTCAGCCTAGAAATTAAGAAAATTATTGGCCATATATTAAAAAAAATAGAATTGCATTTAAAGAAACAATAATAAGCATTGATTGGATCTTCAGAAATGGAAATAATAGTAGAGTTGTAATCAAAAGACATATGCTTTCTTTCATTTAAAGTTCACCAAAAGATGTTCTTTTTTTCTTACTTTTTAATGGCATACACTAAAGATGCACACTTTTTCTTCTTTTATTACAGTGAGGACTAGGCTGGTTGGTGTATATCCATTAGCCAGACATTATTGAGGAATAACTTTCTTTTTGAGGAAAAGAATTCATAAATAATTGTTTCATTATTTTCTTTAAATTTTTTCGGAAAATATCTCATATCACTATTAAATTGAGATTCATTTTTATTCAGAAAAGAGTCGTACATAATGTTATCTCTTTATTTTATTATTCAACTTCATTATGTACCAACTACCCCATCTGTAACCAATTCAATAATGAAGGCTACAAATATTTATACAAAATGAAATATTAAATGAAATTCATTCATTGTTCATACTCTCTTTTTATTTTCTTGTGTAAACAATGGTTTTAGGCAATAAAGATGCATGATTTTTTTCCCATTTTTATCTCTTAAAATATGCTTTTTTAATTGAGTTTTTGAATATTTTAAGTCGTATCACTTCGATCTGATTTTGAACAATTCCCATAAGCCTTAATTGTGCATGCCAAACCCAAATTGAGATGAATTAAACATTGAAAGACTCAACTCATAATTAAATTACATATTTAATGAGAACTACAAATTGAAGCAGCAAACAACAACAGCCTTTAATATCACTATGGCAAGACAAATGTATTACACAACAACCAGTGGGGACAATGAAAGGGAGACACTTTGTTCGTTATATATTTTACCTTAGAATTTGAGGTAGATTAAACATGTCATTTTCTGTCATCCAAATTGCTTTCTAATAAAATCTGCAGGCAAATGCAGCATTGAAACCTGATCTTATATTGATTTAATGACATCAAGAGCTTATAGGAAATCACATAACCAAAAATTAACATTTATTCTTCTAAGCAAGTGTTCATAGGAATTCTGCCATCTCATCAACTTATTTATACCTTCCTTTCATCTATAAAGCAATAAGCATCTCTTCCCTTTGCTCTGACTTTCAGACTTTTACAATGACCCGGCAGTAGAAGAATATCTTTACATTAAAAGCTAATTTAAACCTGAAAAGGTGTTCGAAGTTTACCACCATATACAAACCATAAATTCTGACCAGTATATATCTACAGCAACTTCAACATAAATTATTGAGTAAATGGATAAATAACTGTCCACTACAGAGTCCGAGCACCAGCGGTGGTCAGATGTATTACATGCATTCGTGTAAAAGTGGGGACCCTGATCAGATAGATATTTGAGTGCAGTTAAAAAAGTAAAAAGCTTCCACGTGATTCTGCAGTAAAATTATCAATTTTTTCACCAGTTTTAAATGAATTAACAACTACTTGTATTTGTAAATGAACCCCCAAAAATTATAGAGGAAAAAAGGTTCAAGGAGGGTCGATTAATCTCATATACAGCCATTTGATATTTGTATAGAGTAATTTGAAGGTCCACACCTCTTAGTAAAATTTGATCCTCCCTCTGAGTATTCCTGAAGTTATGTTGGATCTGGAAGCATTTAGATCATTGCCGGAGTAAAGAAAAACAAGCGTTGGCTCTGAGGCCCATAAACATATTAACTTCTATCACCAGCCGCTAGCTAGGTAGCTCTTTTATCTCTCCGTTCAACTTAGGGTATTCACGAAACGGCACCCACCACCTTTAATGCCTGCGTATAATGGCACTGAAGAGGTCAGTCCTCTTTCTTCCTTCTCTTTAATATTTCAAGCTTCGATATACACACAATTCAACAAGCCTTGAATCCCTTCTAAGCTTTCTCCTCTATCTTCTATCCTCTGAATTCAATACCATTTTTCGTAGTCTTGGTTTTCTAGCATGTATATGGCTGATAGCCCAATGGAGAAGCTGGGTTTCATTCTTGTAAGCTATGTTTTCTTCAGTATAGCCTTCTCTGCAAATGCCCAATTTTCCAAGACGACTTATATCATCCAGATGGATAAGTCAGCAATGCCAGAAACCTTCCCCAATCACCTTGAATGGTACTCATCTAAAGTGAAATCAGTTCTGTCCAAATCTTTAGAAGCTGATATGGACAAGGAAGAGGAGAGAATAATCTACAATTACGAGGCTGCATTTCATGGGGTTGCAGCCAAATTGAGACCAGAAGAAGTTGAGAAGCTTAAGGCAGAACATGGGGTTGTGGCCATTTTCCCTGAGACAAAGTATCAACTACACACCACAAGGAGCCCCATGTTCCTTGGGCTTGAACCGGCTCAGAGCACTAACATCTGGTCAGAAAAGGTTACTGACCATGATGTTATAGTGGGTGTGTTAGACACTGGAATATGGCCAGAGAGTGAGAGCTTCAATGACACAGGCATAAGGCCGGTACCTGCTCACTGGAAAGGTGCCTGTGAGACTGGAAGGGGGTTCACAAGACATAACTGCAACAAAAAAATTGTGGGCGCCAGAATGTTCTACCATGGATATGAAGCAGCAACAGGAAAAATCAATGAGCAAACAGAGCATAAATCACCCAGAGATCAAGATGGTCATGGTACTCACACTGCAGCTACTGTTGCTGGCTCTCCAGTGCATGGGGCTAATCTTTTGGGGTATGCTTATGGGACAGCAAGAGGAATGGCCCCAGGAGCAAGAATTGCAGCTTACAAAGTGTGCTGGGCTGGTGGGTGCTTCAGCTCAGATATTCTGAAAGCAGTGGATAGAGCTGTGGCTGATGGGGTGAATGTACTGTCCATCTCTTTAGGTGGTGGTTTTTCCTCCTACTACCGTGATAGTTTAGCTGTAGCGGCATTCGGGGCAATGGAAAAGGGTGTTTTTGTTTCTTGCTCTGCTGGGAATGCAGGGCCTGACCCTGTGAGCGTCACAAATGTGTCACCCTGGATCACCACAGTTGGTGCCAGCACCATGGATAGAGATTTTCCAGCAGTTGTTAAGCTTGGAAATGGCAGAAGAATTACCGGAGTCTCACTCTATAAAGGAAGAAGCATACTTTCAGTTAAGAAACAATATCCTCTAGTATACATGGGGAGTAACTCTAGCACCCCTGACCCAAGATCTTTGTGCTTGGAGGGGACTTTGGATCCGAAATTGGTTTCAGGAAAGATTGTGATTTGTGACAGAGGAGTTAGTCCAAGAGTGCAGAAGGGTCACGTGGTGAAAAGTGCAGGTGGAGTGGGAATGATTCTTGCAAACACAGCATCTAATGGAGAAGAGTTGGTTGCAGATTGTCACCTCCTTCCAGCAGTTGCAATTGGAGAGAGAGAAGGCAAGGAGCTCAAGCATTACATCTTAAGTAACAAAAAAGCTACCGCAACTCTAGGTTTTCTTGGTACAAGATTGGGAATCAGGCCATCTCCTATAGTAGCAGCATTCTCATCAAGAGGGCCCAATTTCCTCGCCCTTGAAATTCTGAAGCCTGATTTAGTGGCTCCAGGAGTGAACATTCTTGCTGCTTGGAGTGGGGACATTGGTCCATCAAGTTTGCCAACAGATTACAGGAGAGTGAAATTCAATATACTTTCTGGAACTTCAATGTCATGCCCACATGTTAGTGGGATTGCTGCTTTGCTCAAGGCTAAGCACCCAGAATGGAGTCCAGCAGCTATAAAATCTGCCTTGATGACAACAGCTTATGTTCATGACAACACCCTCAATTCTCTCAGAGATGCCTCAACTGCGGCTCCTTCAAGTCCTTTCGATCATGGTGCTGGACACATTAACCCCAGAAGAGCAATTGACCCGGGTTTAATCTATGACATTGAGCCAAAAGATTACTTTGAATTCCTCTGCACGCAGAAGCTAAGTCCAACCGAGCTAGGAGTTTTTGCCAAATATTCAAACAGATCTTGTCGACACTCCCTCGTAAGTCCAGGGGACTTGAACTACCCAGCTGTCTCAGTTGTGTTCCCAGAAAAAACATCCATTTCAGTTTTGACCCTTCACAGAACTGTAACCAACGTTGGTCCTCCAGTTTCAAAATACCATGTTATGGTTTCACCATTCAAAGGTGCTTCTGTTAAAGTTGAGCCAGGGACCTTGAATTTTAGCAGAAAACACCAGAAACTGTCTTACAAGATCACCTTCACAACAAAGTCTCGCCAAACAGAACCTGAATTTGGAGGTCTGGTATGGAAGGATGGTGTGCACAGGGTGCGAAGCCCAATTGTTATAACATGGCTGCCACCGCTGTGAATCTAATCTCAGAGGGAATATTTCTTACAATTTCAGTATTACTGCTTTGTAGCAATAAGCAGATTTTCTGTACTAGGTAGTCCACCCATTTTTACTACAAAAAAAAGTTCTTGGTATTTGCTTGCAATATTGATCTTTCAGGTCTCTTTCTTCACTTTGGAACTCTGCAAGCATAATTCGCCCGAGTTTTGTAATTTGTATGCAAATTCAAGTTGCGGACTGCTAAATAAAAGGCCATCAAAATTCAACGAAATGGAAATGATTGCTGAGTCTCAAATATTTGGTTACAAATCTGTCTCTCATATTTCATCTATTATATTGTAACATAAACTGTTCTTTTTTCTCTGAAATAAAAGATAGCTTGTAGAATGCCATTAAACCACAAGAAGGCCTTTTTATCTTATATAAAATCAATACTCTCATTTGCCAGAGGAATAAACCATAGGAGCAAGACATGCAGCTCTAATCTGTTGCTTATGCAGAAAACATCATCATGTCTAACAAATCTTGACCATCATGTCTAACAAAGCATCATGCACTCGTCAATGTGTTTTCCCAGAAAAGAACTACGAGTGACCAGGCATTTATGATAGTTAACACAAGACTCATAACTGATCCATTTGACCACATGGAACACTCGTTTTATCAATTGATTACAGGAAGGGCACAGAGAAACATTCACTTGTAATACAGGGCGATGCCCTTTTTTAGTTCCACTTCTTTCTTTATTTCTCCATCTTTTTTCCTCTCATTCATGTGAATTCATTTTCAGTAAAATACAACGTACACCTCGCATGTGCATGCCAACTGCAGAATAGCTGGCCTCATCGGGAACCTGTGGTCCAGACTCCGAAGTGTAATAAAGATCAGATTGTGACATTACTTTCTTCATTACAAGTTTTGATATTTCCAAAAATAGATAAACATCTAATGAGAAAAGTTATTCTCACATGAATGCGAAAAAATATGGGATTGAAAAATGTGGAGCTCAAATGAGAAGCTTTTCAGACTAGAAGAGACATATTTCATATATGAACGGAAACTCAAAAGATTAGCAAATCAACATTAGGAAACTAAAATAGATTAATAGCTCTATGTATTTTGCTGTAATTATTCATACAACATTCAAGAAATATGTATTTTGTTGTAACTATTCATACGACATTCAAGAAATTTGAAGATTGATATATTACATATAAAAAGATGTGTAATAGACGGAGGTCATGTAGAATTAGTCATATGTAATTAGTGCTTGATGTGTTGAAAAGAATTTCATGATTTTGGCAAGTATTGATCAAATATACAATCATATGGATAATTATCTAAATGTTGTGGACATAAAATTTTCAATTGTTTATTAGAATAGTGTTGAATTCACATACTAAATACTCACAATTTTTAATTGATTGTGTAGATAGGTTCAAATAATCAATTAAAGGCTGTAGGTATTTAATGCATGAATTTTGTGGGAGTTTTGGGTGTGGGATTGCACTTATTCTTGCTCATATATAGGTACTCGAAATTGATGAGCTTGCATGTTAGCTCATTTTGGCCATGAAATTTGTATCATTAGTTATCATAGGAATTAATCTTAAACTTTAGGATTCTCAATGCAATCCAAACGGGCTCTTGGCTTGAATCAAAATGGATCCGACATGTTAACCTTTTGGACTCATAACTTTGGTGTCTTTAGAAATGGCGTAATGATCTTTTGAAAACCTACTAGGAGCAAGCAAAGAATGTTTAGTAGAAAGCAACACGAGAGGTTGCGTTGAATTCTAGTTGCTATTCTAAATTGGAGCAAACTTATTGTGATTGGCTTGTGCACAAACAATATTTATGGCTAGTGATTTGAAATTCCATCAATAGCAATCTGTTTACTTGGCTTTACTTACGTTTATAATACTCCCATGATTGGATTCAAGTCCAACAAAGGACTTGCATGGCAATTCACGAAATTTATTATAAAGTTTATTTTGTGTCAACGTTATTCGAGTGAATTGTATGGAAGCTCAGGAGATTTATTATATAGTTTATTTTGTGCCAATGTTATTTCAATGAATTGTCACACAAGTCTTTCATAAAGTTTGTGTTTGCATTATTTCTGATATTTATTGCGGAGTTTATTTTGTGTTAGTGTTATTTCAATGGGTTGTTAGACAAATCTTTTGTAGAGTTTGTGCTAAAGTTATTATTGTGAATTATTTTGTGCTAGGATTATTATCGGGAGTTGTCACACAAGTCTTTTATAAAGTGTGGGCTAGCATTTTTTTCTCTTATTTAATTAATTATATACTAACTAATATTATTGTGTCAAAGTGACTTATATTTACCAACAGGCATTGATCTTAATAAAAGGGGTTAGGTTTCACTTAAATATTTTGTCTCGGATTTGAGGCGATGTGTGTATAAAAAATGTTTTTGAGAGTATTCATTTAAATTTAGCTTCGACAACAGTTCAAGTTTAAATTAATTATGATATAAGGGACTTAAATAAATTTATATTTTATAAATACTGAGCAGTCCAATACTAAAAAAAAAGTGACACATATTTTAGTAGTTCATTATTTTTGTGAGTTATCATGCTAGTCATTCATAGAATTTGTGTCTATGTTATTTCCGTGATTTATCATTAATGTCTTCATGAGTTACTGCACAGTGTTTTGTGAAACTTAAATCTAACTCGGAGGGAATGGTGTAAATCTTTTTCCTATCACCTTCATAGATATTGTGCCACATAAAAGGTGCTCTCACATAAATGTGGAAGCATCAAACTCTTACAAATAAATTGTGGCCGTAAGATTTTTTTTAATTCTTGAGTATGATTAATTTAATGGTTTAGATATTTAAAATAAATATTTAATAAAATTTAATTTATAAAAATAATGTAATTAATTGTTATGTGAGCTAAATTTAGCTTTTTACTACGATTTGGATTAGCTTGGAGTCGTAGACTCCACAAGGTTGGAGGATAAGGGTTAAGAGTAACTCAAGCTTTGGCCCTATGAAAACCAAAACAAAACCAGTAAATAGCATTAAGCAGTTATCGTCTTTCCACTTATTTTTGGGCCTTTTCTGTTGAGAGCTAGAACGGCCCAAAGTCAACACTGTTATCAAACCATTTTTGTTTAGAAGTCCCAAAAAAAGAAAAAAAAAATAACTCATGAAACTTAAAATAAAATTCACATTCTCAAGATAATGTGAATTGATAATAAAATGGTGTTTTCGTAAATAAGACTTTTGAAAATAATATTTTAGTCTAAAAACATTTCTGCCCATTTTCACTTTTATATATAATGTAGATGTGAATTTGAAAAATTAATAATAAAATAAAATAAATTCTCTTTTAGAAAGACTAATTATTATATCAAGTATTTAATAAAATAAATAACTAATAAAAATTTATAAATATAGTGAGAATGAAGAGAACACGTTAAAAAAAAATAGAATTTTCTAAAAAATATTTGTTATAATTTTTTAATTTAAATAACCTATGTTATATTTAATACTTATGAGAGAACATTATATGTTAAAAAAACCTGTAAAACTCAAATTTGTTTTCTATTAAGGCACATCATCTGTAATAAAGATAAAAGCAATACTTTTGAGTTTATTTTAACAAATATTTAAATTTTAAGATTATCTAAATTTATAACAAATGAGTGTTTTAATAAATAAGACTTTTGAAAATAATAATTTAGTCCAAAAACATTTCTATCGATTTTCACTTTTACATTAAAAATAGATTTTAATAATCTAGAAAGAGAAAAATCTTAGGATGGGGGTTGATTTGGGTCCTAAGATCCAAATACAAATGCGGTTATTTAAACATCTCTAGGGTGAAGAGGCAGAAGAAAGAATCTAATTTTTGGAGAGGGGTCACCGGAATATAGGAAGATCTTAGTCGAGAATTAAGGTGGAAACTGGGTAAAGGCATTGAGGTGAATTTTTGGAAAGACAAATGGGCTAAAGACCTGGAACCGTTGGAGAATTACACCAAAGCTCCACTGGAAGATAGTATGAAAGAGAGCAAGGTGATTGAATGGGAAACTGAAGATAGGTACTGGAATTGGTCTGAGCTGAAAAAATATCTCCCTGCAAATATATGTGACAAAAAAGCTGTAGTTTAACCCCCATCTCCTCTATCAGGTGATGATGAATGCTTCTGGGGCTTATCCAAGTCAGGTAACTTTACTTAAAAATCTACTTATCAGTGGATCCATGGTGATTACCGATTAGCAACTAAACCAATTTGGAAGAAAATTGGAAATAATCTGCCAGAACAATATATAACCATGATTTGGTTGTGTGCAAAACCAAAATTACTCACTAATGGGAGAAGGGTTGGAAAGGAAATTATCTGTTGATACCTCGTGCCCTGTTTGCAAGCAAAAGGATGAGACCATTCTTAATGCCTTCCGTGACTATGACAGAGTAAGCAATCTCTAGAAGAGATTAATTCGCTCGAGTCATTGGAATTCTTTTTTTAACTTGGTTTAAGATTGTTTTCTAGAAAACTTGTCATCACAAATAGCGGAGGAGGATGGGATAGATTGGAAAATCTTATTTGGAGTGGCAATTCATGAAATTTGGAAATTAAGAAATGAAGTTGTTTTTCAAAAAGCTAACCTGAGAGAATAGGAAATTTTACTCAAAGTTATTTTTTTGGCCAAGTAAATCTCCAGCATGAGAAATAATAAACCAACTATAAGTCAAAACTAGTCAAACAAAAAGCTGGAAGGTTTGTAGATGGAAATTCCCTACTTATGGTTGGATCAAATGTAATGTGGATGCATCTATCTCAAAGGACAAGGGAAAAGCAGCATGTGGAAGCATTCTTCGTGATGAGCAAGGAACATTTAAGGGAGGCTTTATGGGTGGAATTGGTAATTGCCATATCTTGGATGCTAAGCTGTGGGCGATAATTCACAGTATGGAGATGGCATGGAAATTGGGATGCAGGAAAGTCATGATAGAATCAAACTCAAAAGAAGCATTGGATCTTGTTAATGGTGCCACGTAACAAAATTATGATGCTGAACAATTGATCCAGATAACAAGGAGTTGGATGCAAAAAGATTGGTGCATCAGGATTATACACATTAACTGAGAAGGCAATCGAGCTACTGATGCTATAGCCAAAATGGGCAGGGAAATTGAAGACAGGATTTCAGCTCTCTCTGTTCTACGAACAAATGTTCAGGCCATTGTAGCTGAAGACAGAAGGGAGTTGGGTGTTCGCAGAGTGTGCTGTAGTTAGTTTTTGACTTCTTGTTTCTTCTCTTTTTTACCAATATTAGAGTTTATGAAGACAACCAAAATTGCTTGGTCATCTTATTTCGGTCTCATTCATGTCACTGTCATCTTAACTTGATTTCCCAAATAAAGTGGACCCTACACCTACAACAAACTATTGTGAATGTCAATAAAAAAATTTATAAAAAGGCTGCCATGTTACAGGTCATGCATGGTAGTCTTAGTGGTAGCTCCACACTTGCATCAACTTCCATGAGTCACAAGGCAAGACAATATATAAACCCTCTATGCCATCATAGTTGTAGCTTACTAAATTTATTAGAGTCTCTTTTGTGTCAATGTTATTTTTGTAATTTATTGTAGAGTTTATTTTGTATCATCGTAAGCCTCTGAGTTGTCACACAAGTTCCCAGTGGAAGTTGTGTCAGCATTATTTCTATGATGTAGCATTATCCTCTTGACTTGTCACCTAAGTCTTTTATGAAGTAAGTTCCAACACTATTTTTGTGATTTATTGTCAACTTTATTTTTGGCTAGCATTATCCTTGGTAGTTGTTACAATAGTCTTTTATAGAGTTTGTGCCACCATTATTTCTATTATTTATTGTGGAGTTTATTTTGTGTCAGGATTATTCTTATGAGTTGTCACAAAGGTCTTTCATCAAGTTTGTGGCAGCTTTATATATTTCTAAGATTTATTGTAGAGCTTATTTTGTGCCCTCATTATTCCTGTAAGTTGTCATACAAGTCTTTCCATGGTGGCAAATAAATTACATTGACAATTTTAGTTACCATAGTAGTCATGTAAATAACTATTACAAACCATATTAGCTAAAAGTTAAATCATTTTAACACATTGGATTACTAGCTAACACATGATTAATTTTGCATTTACAAAATAAATATCGGTTATCATACTAGTCATATGAATAATTGTTACTCATAGTATTAGTTAAAATTTAAGTAAGTTTGATGTACCATATTTTTAGCTAGCATATAAATAATTTTGAGTTTAAATTGCCAATATTGACCTGTTACCATGCTACTCATGGGAATAATTGTGGACATCATATTAATTAAAATTTAAATAATTTTCAAATATAGTGTCAACATATAGTTAACTCTAAATATACATTAGTAAATATCTCATCAAAACACTAGTTATATTCTCGCAAAAAAAAAATATTACTCTTGTAAATAATTGTGGTATATCCTATTAGTTAACTTTTAAATCACTTTTTTACATCATATCAACCTTGTATTTACATTAGAAAATATTGGTCATCATACTAGTTATGTAAATAATTATGACAAACCTTATTAGCTAAAATTTATAACATTTTGGCGCATTGTTTTATTAGTTGTCAAATAAAAAAATTTGAATTTATATACTAAATATTAGTTACCGTACTAGTCATGTAAATAATTATGATATATCATATCAGTTAAAACGTAAAATTAAATTAACATAACTTAGTATTAGCTGTCATATAATCAATCACACTAACCTTCACTTGGTAAAAATTTTTTGGGTCCGTTGTTTCTTTTATATACTTTTTGTTCACCTACTCCAACTACCACACCTCAACTCTACCTGTATAAATCATAAGCTAGATGATAGTCAACTAAGTTGTTCAATCTTCACCAAGAGCAAAGACATAACTTTGTGGAAACCAAAAGCTGACCATGTTGTGCGAGATGGCTGATAGATGCAAAAAGAGATACTCTAATGAAGAAAATGATTTATTCCAAAATCAAATCAATGAATTACTAAAAGTTTGTCTTTCAAAACTTCATTTAAATTTACAATACTTAATTCTCTTTTTTTGTCTACAAATATGCATATATCACTTTGTCCATAACCCATAGCATTCAAATATTGAATCTTTTTTTCTTTTTTTCTCATTGAATCAGGTTTGAAAATAGCAAACAAGCAATAGTTAAACCGTACAAATATCAGTTTTCTTATTATCATATATATATATATATATACACCACACGTGTATATGTGATGTTTTAATTAATTTTTTTTCTAGTTTATTGATTTACTGATATCGCCCAATTAATTAAAAACAAATCTTCTTATCATTGAATCAAATTTCACAGTGAAATTAAGGCAATCTGTACAAAGACCGACTTTTTTGGCCTATTTGTTGCAAATTTTAGACCTGAGGGAGTGGGTACAGCCAGGCAAAAACGAAGAAACGCAGCTCGCCATACAGAAGTGAAGAGTCCGCTCGCTCTTGCAAATGCCAAAGTGAGTTGCTACATATGAAAAGATATATATATCAAAGGAAAGACCGAATCCCATATTGCAGAAGACAGATGGCCAAGAACATTGCAAAAGAACAACTTCTGCCTCTCCACCATAAGCACCATGCACTCACTTCAAGATGATGATGCACGCCTTAGCAAAAAATTGACATACTTCGTCCGCCTTGATGACAATGAAGTAGCATGCACGATCTCATATTTGAAGGAAGGGCTTTTATGGCCATGTTTTATTTGATTCATGAAGATGTGATTTTTGCTGGGGGAGGGAGCTGCTGAATCAAGAAAGCTTCTTGAGGTTTACTAATTTGTTGAGTACTTTTCTGAATCAGTGTATGGAAGAAACATGCTTCATGGCAAATTTATACAGCATGGCCTGTTCTTGGCGACATTAGGAAAGAGAGAGAGATGCTATTTACAAATGTGGAGCTCAAATGAGAAGCTTTTTCAGACCAGAAGAGATATATGTCATGTATGAACGGAAACTCAAAAGAAGATTAGCAAATCAGCATTAGGAAACTCAAATAGATTGATAGCTCTATGTATTTTGTTGTAGTTATTCATAAATTTGAAGATTGATAAATTATATATATATATATATATATAATAAGATGTGTAATAGGTGGAGGTTATGTAGAATTAATCATGTACAATTAGTGCTTGATGTGTTGAAAGGAATTTTGAGTTTGGCTGGTACTGATCAAATATACAATCATGTGGACAATTATCTAAATGTTGTGGATATAGAATCATCAATCTTTTATTAACATGTTTTGGTCCAACTTGGTAGGTAACTCTAGCACTAATTCCACACTTATAAGAAGGATTATTCTATTTTTATATTGAGTGTGCGCAACTACCAATATTCCTTGTATATATACCAAAACTACATGCATTGCAAATGATAACATGTAAATATTTAAAATAGAAATGCTGCAAAGAGCACGTCATAATATGGTTCATATATATGTACTCAAAAGCGGTGAGCTTGCAACTTATCTCGTTTTGGCCATGAAATTTGTTTAAAAAGTTATTTTAGGAATCAGTTTTGAGCTTCAGGAATAGATTCTCAATTCAATCCAAACGAGCTATTAGCTCGAATCCAAACAGACTCGACTATTTACATCCTTATAATCATTTATTCCATATTTTTATTTAATTTTTTTATTAAAAATATGAATACTTATTTTAATAAGTTAGAGAGTGAGAAAAATCTTAGTCTAAGAATACAGAAAAAGTTTGACTATTTTTATAACTGTATTTTTACTTAATCTTTATCTTTATAACATAGATTTTATATCATCAAATCTGTTATATTTCATAAAAATGTAGAACTCAACAAATTTAAATGTCTACATTTTGTGAAAATAAAAGTGTAGGACTAATTTTTATGACATAAGAATCTTCAAATTGTAGTTTTGATCTTACCGCAATGCGTTAAAAGTTTAGAAATACAACCAAAATAGCTTGATCATCTTGTTTTCGTCTCATTTTTTTTTTTTTTTTGATAAGATAAGAGTCACTTGGCTGTACAGGGGAATGAGACATACGGAATTGAACCCAAGGCTCGATTGAAGCAGGACACCATGTTATGCCAAATGAGCCGACACTCATTGGCTTGTTTTCGTCTCATTCATTTCACTGTCATTTTAACTTGAATTTGAATTTTTTGACTTCTTTTTCTTTTTTCCTTATCTTGGTGATTTCTCCCTGTCTCTCTTCTGCATTTATATTTAATGTGTGCGATCTACTTTTTTCTAGCTTCTTTTTTCTTTGTCTTACTTTTGAGTCTATTTTTTTACTACGCTTTCTAACTTTCTTAAAAGAAGCTTGTTATTCCCCATGCTCTTATCCTTCCTTTCAAATGAAGAGACCCTACATCTATAACAAACTATTGTGAATGTCGATAAAAAGCATTTTAAAAAAAAGCTACCACGTCGCGAGTCATGCATGGCAGTCTCGTGGCATCTACATCTACTTCCACAAGTCACTAACAACACAATATATAACCCTTTATGCATCATAATGTTCTTCCCTTTTCATTTGTCGAATCAATCATTCTTTGCATCTCCATCTTTCTCAATCTCTTCTGTTGGAAATCAATAGATCTAGAAAGCCTCTTTCGCCATCTGTTTTTGTTTACATTGATATTCCAAGATGTGATCCTATTTATGGATCATGCACTTTTTCCCTACGATCATCGATCATTGTGGGAAGATTCAGATTATAATTTCAACAAGTTGTAGTAGCCGATCGAGCCCAATGGAATCTCAATCAAATTCCATTCTCAAGCAAGTAGATTTGGTAGCAAGCAAATACCTGCCAAAGGTAGTAAGAAGCGAGAAGAAAAAGGATGTTGCATCCTCAAAAGTTCCAACATCCAAGTGTTCAAGTGTGGATATGCCCATCGATAAGCCGATAAGAATCCCAATGCCAATGTTTGGGACTACATCAGTCTGTGGGCACTTTCAATGAGCATGCAAATGCTTGCTTTAGAAGTAGAAAGGTCGGTTCAAGATGCATTCCTTTGCGGTCCTTAATGGACAATAAGGAGTTCATTTTTCACCTTCCTCTCATTGTTATCCTATAAGATCAAAAGCATGAATTTATTAAATATTCGAAGTGTGATTTGATCTTTATGGGGCTTTGCTTTTGGAAGAGCTGGGGGTTTTGGATTGACAATGATTTGTACTATGAGAAGACGTGTTAGCTTCCAATAAAAATAACTATTCTTATGTCTGAATGCATTTATCAAAATATATAGAATCTTTAAACCATATCTGATCTGGGTGATTTTAATTTGATACTAATCGACTTTTAAATTATGATCTGAATAAACTTGAGTTGATAAATACTAATCCAACATTGAAATCATTTCGATATCTCAAGTTAGCTTCAACATAAACAATAATAATGAAGACAAAATGATAAATTATGAAGATGCAATCCCAACCTCTTTTGATAAACAACATTATGTATTACTTCATGAAGCTAGTACATGTAGAAAAGATGGAGAGAAGATGCAGGCTTGTGTCAAGTAATGTTTTATTTTTGGAATCATAACTTTGATGCCTTTGGAAATGGTGTAATCATATTGTGAAAACTTACTAAGAGTAGGCAAAGAATGTTTGGTAGGAGACAACACAAGAGGTTGAGTTGAATTCTACTTGCTATTCTAAATTGGAGCAAACTCCATGCATATGGCTCGTGCATGTGTAATCATTTAGTTGCTAGAGATGAGAGATTCATCAATAACTATCTATTTACTTAATTTTTTTTAGATTTACGATGCTCTTGCGATTGGATTCACGTAAGTCTCACACAAGGACTTATGTGGCAATACACAAGATTTATTATGGAGCTTATGAGTTTATTTTATGCCAGCATTATTTTGGTGAGCGTCGCAAAAGTCTTTCGTGAAGTTTGTTCTAAAATTATTTCTGTGATTTATTATGGAGTTTATTTTGTGTTAGTGTTATTTTCATGAGCTATCACAAAAGTTTTTCTTGGAGTTTTGACAATATTATTTCTGTGATTTATTATAGAGTTTATTTTTTGCCCATATTATTCTAGTGAGTTGTAATACAAGTCTTCCGTAGAGTTTGTGCTAAAATTATTTATGTGATTATACCCGTGAGTTGTCACACAATTTTTCTGTGGAGCTTGTGCCAGCATTATTGATGCGATTTATTATGAAGTTTGATTTATACTAGTGTTATTCTCGTGAGTTGTCACACGAGTCCTTTACAAAATTCGTGCCAGCATTATTTCTATGATTTATGATGAAGTATTTTTTGTCAAAATTATTTTCGTGAATTTTAAACGAGTCTTTTGACGAGTTTGTACTAGTGTTATTTTTGTAATTGATTAATTAATTTTGTGCTATCATTATTTCCATGAGTTGTCACGCAAGTCATTCATAGAATTTAGCCAACGACATTCCTATGATTTGTCATGCAAATCATTCATGGAATTTGTGCTAGCATTATTCCCATGAGTTGTCATGCTAGTCATTCATGGAATTTATGTCTCTGTCATTCCCATGATTTATCATGCAAGTTTTCGTGAGTTACTAAAATCTTTTTGAGAAACTTACTCTAATCTAACTCGATGAAAATAGTGTAAATTTTTTACTTTTTACCCTGGTAGTTATTGTGTTACAAAAAAGGTGCTCCTACGTAACTATGGGAGCACTAAACTCTTACTAATAAATTGGGGTTATGAGTGTTTTCCCAAATAAAAATTGGGATTATGAGAATTTTTTCATCTTTGAGTATGAGGTTTCGATTTTTAAAGTACATATTTAATTGAATTTAGTTGATAAGAATGACATAATTAATTATGTTATGTGGGCTAAATTTAGCTTTTTATTATGATTTGGATTAGCTTGGAGTCATAGACTCCTTAAAGTTGCAGCATAAGGGTTAAGAGTAACTCAACCTTTGGCTCTCTGATAAATATAAGAAATACCCTTTGTTTCTCAAACTCCAGTCCATTATGGAGCATAATCAGTTATCATTTTGCCACTTATTTTAACAGATTAGTTTGTTTGGAGCGCCCCGCTAGAAGCCTGGAAAGTCCCCCAAAAAAGAGGATTAACCCAAAATTTCTTCGGGGGGCGGCATGTCGTTTGACTTTTTCTATCAGATGTGCCCAGGCGTCGTTTCAACCAGAGACTGTCGTGCTGGCACTGTAGCTCTGAAGCGCTCAACACAGATGGCAACGGAAAGCGAACGCATTCCACGCATTCACTGGATGGAACTTGAACGATGTCGACTCTCATTCCGATCCGTGACGCCGGAGTCGTCGTCGACGGGAACGACAGTCTACACTCTCCGGCGAAGGAGAAAGCTTCCACCAGAGGTTTCCATTGTAACCGTACGCCGTTCGCGGTTCGCCGAGCTCAACATTCGCTTGGAGCAGCCAAAATCAAGCTCTTTTCGGGCATCTTCGCGCTCTCTCTCCTCATTTTTGTGAAATTCAGGCTGAGTTCTTGGATGGGTTGGAACCCTCACTACCATTCATCTGTTTCTTCTCCATCAAGGCAAAAATTTTTCTAATCTAAGTTTTCTTTTATTATTGTTCTTTCTTTCTTCTGTCAAGCAATTTGTCTTCTGTTATTGGATCTACTTGGCTGGTGCTACTGACTGTTTTTGTATTTGGATCGTGTGGATTTGCTTATAAAAGGAGTTTCTTAAAAGAGAGCTTTTAATCATCTTGTGTGTGTGTGTGTGTGTGTTTTTCTTTGCATCAATTATATATTGTATGTATACCATAACGCGTATCTTAAAGGAAAACTATCTTTTTTATTTATGAATTTAAGTCTGCTTCAGTGTTTTTATTGGCAATTCCTCTTTAAAGCTTCAATTGGATATTGATGATGGTTTGGAGTACGATTTTCGACAGGCATTAATCCTATATGACATGAAATTCAAGAAGGTTACATGCTTCACTTGCAGTTTCTCAATTTCATTCGTCATTAAATTTCAGAGAAGAGTTGCATGGATATACCTTTGTGATTATTAGATCTCCTGTAGAAGAAACTGTTACTTATGAAGGTATTAAGATAATTGAAGTTCTCATTAAATAGTGATAAATTTTGGACGATAATGCTCTTAATTTTTCAAGCATGGGTGTTGTCTTGAATGTGCCTATTTAAATCTTGCTTCCGTATTAAGTGCAGACACTTCCAACAAGCATGTGTCCATGGGATGTGTTCTGTCCCTTGTCAATTGGTAGTAATATCTTTGCTTCCTAGCTTTTGGCAAAAACACAGTTTTTGACTTTTATATTCTGTTGCAGTTCTTGAATGGGATTGTTTATTGCTTTTGATACAACTGATGCTGTGCATATTACAGGGGAAGCTATACTGTGCTCATGAACACTGGGAAGTGGAATTCTCTCCTTGAGCATGCTGTTGCACATTATGCATCTTGTCATGGAACTGATGCAATACATGTTGTGTGGAGTGAAAATGAACCACCACCTGAAAGGTTGGAAACCGTACTTAAGAATATTGTGGTTTCGAGGTCACAGAGAGTTCACAAACCAAACTTTTGGTTTGATATTAATGCTGAAGACAATTTGAACCATAGATTTAAGCCAATACAGGACCTTAAAACAGATGCGATCTTCTCAGTTGATGATGATGTTATTGTCCCATGCCCTACTTTAGATTTTGCTTTCACTGTCTGGCAAAGTGCTCCTTTAACAATGGTGGGATTTGTTCCACGAATGCACTGGCTGGAAAAGGAGGTTAGTGATTAGTAAATTACTGCCTTTCACATTACTATAATTTTTCTTTTATGTTCAGCTTGGACTTTTTAACCTTTTGAATTGCTCATGGGGTGAATATTATATTCTTTTTAGACAACAAAAATGTGTCTAGGAAAAAACTTTAGAAAGCATACCAGAATAATCAATAACTTTTTAGGGTGGTGAAATCATAATGCTTGCAAATAGAATACTATGAGATGAAGTATTCATAGTAGAAACTATATGTCCACGATAATTAGATAGTGTCCCAGACATTCAGGTTGCATTGATTATATGGAGATGAGAATTTCATTGGTTGGTTAGAGACACAAAAGAAAGGTATGGTTCAGAGGGGAGAGAAAAAAGAAAAAAGGAAATAAAAATAGTGCACAGGATTATGTTTTTGTTCTTGTAAGCACTGGAAAGTGAAATTAGTACCATGCACCTTTTTGTGGGTGATTTGAGTAAACTGAATTTCTGTAACGTATTTAGAGCATGTGTTTGCTTTAGAGAGTGAGCAAATATGAAACATATTTTACAAGACATTGTTGAAAAATGGTTTCAGTTTGGGGTATGGAGAAATTCTTGTGTGTTAGGAATTTGAAAATGCAGAAGTCCATCAAATTCTTGGCAACTACCCTGATGCTGGTGATAACTTAGTTGAATTGTGAGTTACTTTGCTTGCAGATAAGCTGTTATGTTAGTTTGATTATTGTGTTTGACAATGTTCACTTTTGTATACTACAGCAAAATAATGTTGCATATTTTAGATATGGAGGATGGTGGTCTGTTTGGTGGATCGGCACTTATAGCATGGTGCTCTCAAAAGCTGCATTTTTTCACAGGAAATACTTGGATCTATATACTCACAAGGTGCCTCCATCAATTCAGGACTATGTTTCCAGGGAGAGGTAAGATGTATGAGATTACTTCTTCTAGAAGTCCTTTCTCCTTTCTCTCTCTAATAATAAAGTTTTAATTATGTTTGTATTTTTTTTCCGTATCCTTGCGTTATTAATATCTCAATATTGTTGTTTTCTTGAACAGAAATTGTGATGACATTGCAATGTCCTTTCTTATTGCTAATGTTACAGGTGCTCCTCCGATATGGGTAAAAGGTAGTTTCCTTTTCTTCCCCAATAATTATGGTATTTTTGAATTACACTGCTTTCAAGACTTTGTAATTTTTGTTATTTTCTTTTCTGTTCTAAACCTTCCCCAAGAACTTCGCTTTAGAAGAAAAGATACGTACAATTCTCGGTGTCTGCATTGTTCATTCGTATTGTACTTGTCATAAGTGCTGTGCATGCCACAGTTGAAAATCATGCTTATATTAAGGGGAAAATGGAAATTATGTGAACCTTACTGCCTATGGAGCAGAGACTGACGTGGGACAGGGGACACAGTAGAATACATAATTGGCAACATAGCACGATCCAAAATATAAAAACTTGATGAAACGAGAAATATAGACTAATATATTAATACTTTACATGTTAATGGTATAAGTACAAAAACATCAATGGGTATTTGAAAATTTGTCTAAGCTATGTTTAAATTGCCATTTGATAAAATATCTAGTCAGCAGTAAATAATCGATTGTATTTTGATTCCCTAGAGTACTGTTTAGAGGTGCTGGAGTGTTGTGCGAAGTGTGCTGTCTAAATTGGAAATGGCTTCTCTATTGAAGTGCCGGTGCTTATAGCTGACGCAATACCTTAAAAACTACATGAATACAGTGGTTGCAAGTAATTGAATTCAGTTTTACAGTAAATTTCACTTATTATATCTCTGGATTTCCCCGTCTCCCTGACTTAGCCTCTGCTCATTAATGACTCAACTTTTTTTCTTGGGGGGGTGGGGGGTTTGGGACTTGGGGGTGTGGAGGCTGATGAGAGGAATAATATAACATTGTTGTAGACGTGTATCTTGTAACTTTTTTTGTTTTTTTCTGTGATAGTTAATTAAAATTCAGAATCATAATCTTCAATCTAACTTGCAGGCAAGATCTACGAGTTTGGGGCATCAGGCATAAGCAATCTGAGAGGAGGTAGCGACCGGAGAAACAAATGTCTGAATGATTTCATATCGCTTTATGGGACTGTACCTCTTGTGTCAACTAATGTCAAGGCAGTTAGCGCCACGAATGAATGGTTATGGTAGTTATTCTTTCATTAGTCAGCCACTGATTGATTCCCTCCTCCAACCCCCCTTCCCCCCAAAAAAAACAAAGCCCAAACAGAGGTCAGGCCCTTTCTGATTAAGTTATCTGTTGGCATATTATGTGTATATTTGGAAGGGAGACCACGTATATATACTAGACAAGAAACTGATGATTAATTCAATTTTCCTTTCCCCATCATTTGGTACTCAATTCCTTAGTCTTTCATAGTTTATATTTCCACTTAAGTCTACAAGACAGTCGTTCTTTACATAGTGACTGGCATTGAATCTCCATATCAGGTCACTTACCAAAGGCGTTTCTAATGGTGATGATTTATAATTCAGTTTTTTTATTCTTATAAATTAAATTTAAAAATTATTTTATTGTAAAAAATTCATATCAATATATTTATTAAGTTTTACGGTCTCCCACAATAAATTTAATTCTTCATATTCATTTTTATTAAATTTTGGTGTGCACTATTTTATAAGACTAGTATTTTCGTTTATAATTTGTGCTGCTAGCATCATGTGAATTGCATCTTATAGTTTGTATCACTTGTATAAATTCTACAAAAAAAAAAAAAAAAGCTGACTGAAAACACTGTTCTTGCAAATGCAAAAGTGAGTTAATCGCTGGTGTTTTTTTTATTTTTTTTCACAAATAAACAAATTACAATAGAGTATTGAAGGAAAAAAAAATCCAATTTTAGTATTTGATCATGTTAAGAGTCGGCAGGTGAAGCAAAGGGAAAGCGCACGTTTGACACTATAAGAAAGGGATAAAATATAAGAGGTTGACCTTGTAGGTCTCCAATCTGGAAGCTGGACATTTTTGAGCTAGCTTTAATAAAACAAACAGATACTGACCAAAAAGAAAACAAACAGATAAAGCAGCAGCTCTGTCGTCCAATTTTGATCTTACGTTAATAATCCAACTTATTCAAGTAAGCACACGTGGCTGTACGTATGTTTGAAGTCGCTGGTCTTTGACCAAGGCTCCGTTCATTACACTATTAAAGTGTTTAGTCTTAAAATCCCTATATTTTTATTTTGCACAAACTTATCTTCAATTGAACTATTCCTTTGCTTTTGGTTCGTAGTTTTGGCCTTGGATTGCGGAAGCCGGAAGAGGCCTGATAGGTGCGTCCCCCTTCAAAGGCTGAAAGCAAGCACGTGCTACCACGGACCGGGAAAACAAATGGCGCAATGGGTCCCCTATTTAGGAATTAGGACTTTTTTATCTAATTATTTTGGGCCTTGTCCCTTGTTTAGGAAATGCAACATGAAATGAAATATGAACACTAACAGAAATGGGTCAAGTCCAAATCTAACCAACATACCACCATTTTTTTATATTCTGACACAAGTCTATCGTCTTAGAAAAGTGTTAAAGTATAAAATTTTAGTGTATTCTTAAAGTATAATTATGAGAAGAAAGTAAACTTGTCATTTAGTTCTCTCTTTCATAATTATGAAACTCTTGAACATCGACGAGGAGGTTGAGGAGAAGGAACAATTTGCCTTCAGATACTTTTTTTTTAGATGTAGGAGGGTTAAAAGTCTTACAAGGAGAGAAGATAAACAGATAAAAAAAAAAAAGGGTTAAAACCCTTAATAGGAGAAATTGAACTTGCCTTTTGTAATTGAGAAGTTGACCTTTATGCTACAGAACTACAAGTCTTTAGACTCGCCTTAAGGTACATAAAGATGAAAGCTTGGTGGCTTGGTGCTTTGGCTTCTGCCATTGTGCCACCGTGAAGGGTGGCTACTGAAATCTTGTCCACATTTGTGTCGGAAGTCCCCTAATCATAGTCACTCCACAAGTGTATTTTTAAATTTTATTATGTGTATATTTTTAAAAATATAAATTTTATTTATATATTTTTAATATATATAAAACAAACAAAATTACATATAGGCAACATTTTCCACATGCCTACCCAAAGACATAATACACGATCACTCAATCAGAACTCCGCCAGTTACAATCTAAAGTTATAGTGTAAAGTAAAAAAGATGTAAAATCAAAATTAAATGATAAATAAAGTTAATAGAAAAAGACACATTAAAATTAAATATAAAAAAAGAAATAAAAAATTACCAATATCAAATAATATTAAATATAAAGATCCAAATTCCACTATCTCACTCTCACATATTGTCTTCATCATTCACAATTCATAACTTAATATTCATACTTGTTAATGCTTCTTTTGACATGCCATTACAAAACTAGTAGGTTTCAATTTATATATGTTTAGGAAAAAAGATTGTTTCCATTTAATTTGATAGAGCATTTTTTTTTTTTTAACGTTTGAGCAAAATTGCACACATGTCTGATATAATTTCGTGCAAATCTAATCAGAGGATTTCATATTTTAAATTGTATGTAGCAACCAATGCAATTGTAACCAATTATAAGTTCAATAGCTGTATTAAGTTTTCAATTGCTTTAAACGTAACAAATACAAATAGTGGTAATGATGCGTCTTTTGGTTGGCGTTGTAATAAAAGAAAAGTGGCATGAAACTTGGTCAATATATAAAGCAGAAATTATGAAATTTAGGCAATAATTTTAATGTGATAATAATGTAGATACAAAAGTATTATTGACAGCAACTAGAAAGAATCACATTTACTGATTGGGAGTGATAAGTAGTCAAGCCCCCCCTTATATGGACATTATAACCCATAAAATAAGAAATTCCGTTATTTTTACAAAAAATTCCAAACAAAGAAATAGAAGAGTATTTTCCTGAATAATTAGGTAGGAAGTGGGTACAAAAAAGTGCACTTTGTCGTCTTCTCTTAAACCCAATCTAATCCTCAGCAAAAGCCCACCAAAGAAACGGTTGCTTTCAGGCCCCTTTTCTACTTCTCTGTTTCTCTGCTACTCCTTTCACATATTCAAGACGTCACCTTTATCATTCCCAAGCTCTCTTCTCTTTTCTCTTCCCCAATTCTCAATTCATGAACAACCCATATTCTTGACTCTCAATTCCTTTTCCTTCGAAATTGAGACCAATCGTCTTGCCATGCCATCTCGGCAGCTCTTCTCATGGCCACCATCTACGGTTGCCGTCGTTGAACCATACCCGCCTTCTCCGAGTCCCAATCAACCCCACCACCGCCCTAACTACAATTCAAGCCACCAGCTTTTGCCTGCTTCCGTTGCTTCCACCGCCTCTGCTTGCTCCCTCTTCCTTCTCGTCCTCCTCTGTTTCCGCAAACTCAAACGGAAACGCACCACTTCTTCTTCTGATTCCGAGTCCAAGCCTCCCTGTCGCTTATCCTATCCCCTTCTATGCCGTGCCACCTCATCCTTCTCCACCCGCCTTGGCCATGGCGGCTTCGGCCCTGTCTTCTCCGGTATTCTCCCTTCAACCCGAAAACCCATCGCCGTTAAGCTCATGGACTCTGCTTCTCTTCAGGGCGAACGCGAGTTTCACAACGAGCTCTTCTTTGCTACCAGGCTTCGCTCCCAGCACGTTGTCTCCGCTATCGGGTTCTGCTCTGACAAAAAGCGCCGAAGGTTCTTGCTCGTGTACGAATTGATGCAAAATGGGAATCTCCAAGACGCCCTTTTGCACCGAAAGTGCCCCGAGCTAATGGATTGGAAGAAGCGTTTTGCCATTATCGTTGACATAGCCAAAGGAATTCAGTACCTTCACTCTTGCGACCCACCTGTGATTCATGGCGATATCAAGCCGAGTAACATTCTACTGGACCGTTATTTCTCAGCAAAAGTTGGGGATTTTGGGCTTGCCCGTTTGAAATCGGAATTCCAATTTGAAGTTGGGATTTTGGGTGTTGATGGAATGAGGAAGACGAATGGTGGGTTGGAAATGGAGGAGAAAAAGAGGAAGAAAGATTTGGAGACTAATATTGGGGTTGGAATTGATGATTGTGGATCAATAGTTAAGGAAACAGAGAGTGTGAAAACTGGTTTTGAAGACGGAAACATTGGTGCGGAGCCATCACCTGAACGTTTTGTAAAAGTACCTGCACCAGAGACATCGCCGGAGACAATCGAGTGTCCACCAGCCTCGCCAGAGACTTCTTTGGTGGTGGTGACATCGCCTTCGGAGGAAAACTTCGACAAGGCTAGCATTCAAAGTGAGAAAGACCTTGTTGGGTGCGGTGCCACTAAGAGGTATGGTAAAGGGTTGAGAAGCAATTCGGTGAAGGATTACGTGATGGGGTGGATTGGGAAAGAAGTAAGCAAGGAAGGTCCAGATAGTGAATGGGTAGGAGCCACCTCGAATAGTGGACCAACAGTGCGGAAGATAGAGAAAAAGAAGAGTAGGAAGAAATTGGAAGGGTGGGTATCAATGGATGAAAAAAATAATGGTAGAATTGTGAAAAAGGAGAAGAGAAGACCGACTAGGGAATGGTGGAAAGAGGAGTACACTGAAGAGTTTGATAAGAAGAAAAAGAAGAAGAAAAGACAACAGCAGAGAAAGGGAGCAGAAAGTGACGGCAAGGGTGATGATTGGTGGTTCAGAGATGATGAGTTATATGGGGACAGAAAGAAGTCCAGAAGCGGAAGACATAATAATCGTGGTAGTAGTACAGATTGGTGGTTAGATGGACTTAGTGGCGAGCTTTGGAAAGCTCGTAGAAATGGCTACGATTCAGCTGGTGAAATACCCAAGAGTGGTGGAATCACTAGCACTCCAAGCATGAGGGGAACTGTTTGTTATGTTGCTCCTGAGTATGGTTATGGTGTAGATGTATCGGAAAAGTGTGATGTATACAGTTTTGGTGTTGTATTGCTTGTTATCATTTCTGGGAGACGCCCACTTCAGGTGACTAATTCACAACTGTCACAGTTTCAGACAGCAAATCTTTTGTCATGGGCACGCCATTGTGCCCGCAGCGGGAAGCTGCTTGAGCTGGTTGATCAGTCTATTCAGTCATTGGATAAAGAGCGGGCTGTTCTCTGCATCACGGTTGCTCTGCTTTGTTTGCTCAAGTCACCTGCTCGTCGCCCTTCAATGAAAGAGGTTGTGGGAATACTTGGTGGGGAATTGGAGCCACCGCAATTGCCGGTTGAGTATTCACCTTCCCCACCATCTCGCATCCCGTTCAAGTCCTGGAAGAAAGGCCAATGAGTTTCTAGTATCAGATTAAGAAACCCAATTTAATTGAACAGTAGTATATTGTTAGTGGTAGTTTACCAATGGCAGAAATTGTAGACATTGACCCCCTCCATATTTTCTTGTCGTTTTGGTCCTGCTTTTTTCACTTTTCCTTGTTTTGATTTTGATACTGCTATGGCCTACCAGTTGAAGACAGGAAAACACTGGTTGACTCCATATTTTCTTGCACACTGACTTGTAGGCATGCCATGAGTGAAATTTTTTTGAAAATATGGCCCATGACTATCGTGAGGCCTTCTTTGTGGTTTCGACTATCTTGCTTTTGGAAATGACTTAGCAGCCTTCCTTCTATTACTAAGGGAGATATTCCTTCGTCGCCATCCATTATTTTTGCAGCTTTTGTCAATTTACTATTCTAAGCTTTGTATGGATCAATTTTCTGCCGCAAAAAATAATTCATACCTATTGTGACAATAGTTTGAAATTTGAGATGATGACATCAATGAAAGCACAATTTATTGTTTGGCGAAGCTTCTTTGATGAGTCCATTTGACATAAAAAACAGCATCAATCATGGTTTAATCATTATATGTATATATATATATATATATATATATATATATATATATATATATATATATATATATATATATATATATATATATAGTAGTGGGATGAGGCACAAATTTGGTGCTTTTTTTGGTTGCAATTTATGTCATCCATGTGGGGATTTTTCTCAACTAAAGCAGCGGGGTTGCTCATATGAGTTCCTCCAAGATACTGATACCTTATTTCTAGTTCTCTTGTCTGTCTGACCCAGCATAGAATGTGAAATACGCTTGCTCTCCCATCACCCTTTTTGTTTCATATCTGAAGTAAAAGAAAATGAATAATGGGCAATGGCATTCGCACTTAACCTTCTTAGATAGCATGTTATATGACCAACTGGAGCAACAAACTAAAACTGACATGGACTTAAACTGACTAGTGCGTTAGCCTCTTATGGGTCACTTTCTTCACTCTCAGGCCTAAAAGAAGGTGATCTGCATTCCTTACTTTTCTGTTTTTTACCTGCATGCCTGCCTTGCGAATATTAACCATCTCCATCTGCACCACCATTTGAAGGGTTTTAGTAATCCGGCATTCTAGAAAAAGGAAATCTTATTACTTGAGATGCAAATGTAAAGAGAGTGAATTTTGAGTAAGGTTATTTGTACACACAGACTTTTCACATTCTCTCTCTCTCTCTCTCTCTCTCTCTCTCTGTGTCTCTCTTTTTGATTGTGCAGCCAATGATACATTAGCTGCATGCAATTATCATTTTCCATGATTTTTGTACAAGTCGAGTACATATAACTAACTTGCCACATCATCTTATCTACCTAACTCGCATACTAACTTCCTGAACTAACTTCCCACGTCATATTTGAACTGTATGAATGGGTTCACCATCATCATGCAGGAAGCGAGGAGGTAAGTATCCCGAGTTCTAGCTCACAGGTGGCTTGTGTGATTTTATCCAAGGAAAAAAAAGGATGAATTTCGATCTGCTCTTCAGTTCAAGTGCCGATACATTGCCACCACTAATGTTAGTGCTGATGAACTTAACTGGCCAATATTCTGTCTTGATTAAGCTCGGGATAACGAGTCAAAATCAGATCAGATTATAATATGTTTACTAAACCGATAAACATATAAATAAAAAAGATTGTGCCATGACTAATAGTAGCTATATTTCTTGATTTAGTGGACCCAAATTAATAAATGTAAGCTGGTCATGAGACTTATCTGGTGTGGAGTGTTTACTTCATCAAGACTTTTTTTTTTTTTTTTTCCTGCATAGCTCATTATGTTGCATTCTCTCAAGATGGTTCAATTTGTTGATTGCTCCTGCTACAGTAACTGTCTTTTCCAATTCCATCTTTTATAGGACCAGAATATATTGTCTGAGTTTAGGTACATTTGTGTGTCTTTAATTACATATCACTATGTGTGCATGAAAGTTATGTGCATAAAGTGTTTCGCAAATAGAATACTTAAAAAAATATAAAAAGAGATTTAATGAAAAAGAGACGGAAAAATCAGTGTTGAGGTTTAGAATGGGCCAAAATTGGGCCAACTCACATCGAACTGGAAGAAGGGAAAGGAGTAATCGAAGCCCAGAACAGTTTATACACTCTCCCGATTACAATGCCCAGCCCACTTGAACAAAACCACGAACTGCTCACACGCCTAATGCAGAAAAAGACAAAATGGGCAAGAAAAAATGTCGATCAAACTTAAATCCAGTTTCCACGCAAATTAATGTTCAAAAATGTGAAGGAAAGGAACTTGATTCTAAAGTTTTGTAAGCTAACCCCATGCTGTTTTGAAAAATTAAATTCTTATTATTATTAATTTAGGTAAAAATATAAAAAATTCTCTACATTTTCATCCTGTTATAAAAAATCTTATACTCTTTCAATTGTAATAATTAACTTATTTACACTTTCTAATATTAACAGTGGACATTAACAATGGACTCAATTGATTTGTTAACCAATCAAATTCTAACGGAACTCCTACCCTTTGCTAAGCTACCCATTTAAATTCTTCCCCTTTGTTAAGCGCCTCCCAGTAGCAACTTCAACAAGAGCAGGATAAGGAGAAGAGTATCAAATTGGAAGAGTCTAAGCCAATTAAAATAGTTTCAGGGTGTTTGACTCCTAATTCCTCAATCAGTAAAACTTCTGTAGACCTGAAGGCTAGTGATACACAGAGAACTTCCCAGGTTGGTTCCAGTGGCAAACTTGCTATTAGTATAAAACAGAAGCCAAAGCTGGTGCGCCACCTGTTAAGTGCTGATAAGGATGAGCACTTCGCAGACTTGGGTAACTTTTATTTTAACATTCCAAAGCTCGTGATATTGGATGATGCTTCCCTTGATTGCGAGAATGGCCATGAGAGGACCCAAAGCAAAGGAAGACTGTAGGCACGAAGCAACACAGAAGATGGCTGGTTTTTCTTTTTCAGGTAGGCGCTCAGCAAAGGGGAAAAAGATGACAAGAGGGTCATCTGAGGGTAAGAGTTTTGTAAGAATTTGAATGGCTAACTAACGGAATGGGTTCATTATTAATATTAGAAAGTATAAATTTATTAATTATTGTAAAAGTACAAGAAGTTCTTTTATATTTTAGCCTTAAATTTGTTAAATTTTAAATTCAACTATGAAACTCGTGACTAAAAGGGCTTCCAAACAAAACTAATGGAAGGCTATGCTTTGGCTTCTACTTAGAAGTTAAATTAAGCCTCAATCATGCAACCAAACAAAACTATGCCTCAATCATATGATTGATCCATATTTTATATGGGCGAAACTCAAATTAGCAAATACCATATATACCTGTTAGACCATATTGTATTATTTTTACAAGGTATACTATTTATATATTAATTACGTATTATATCTACAAGTCTGTTTTTTACATTCTTATTATTTCATCTTATATATAAAATTATTTATTTCGTTGTTCAAGAATTAATTAATCATGTTAATGACTTATGCGCGTCTGATTTTGTGCAAATTTGTCAATACTTATTTGACTTAGTTCACCATTGATACTTGTCTTGGTTTTGAGATAACTTATTGCACTAATAATAATTAAATATACATAGAATACGATAGAGCTATTCTATTTAATTAATTCTCCATTTTTATGCAGTTCTTCTTTTGTTCTCTTTATTTTGAGATGCCTTATTTATTCTTAAAATTAAAAGGCCAGGTGGCTAGTTAT